>SOMO01000015.1:1272087-1282134 GCA_028128575.1 Paedocypris carbunculus | reverse complement strand
CATGATGAACAAACATAAATGTAAAAATAGTTCAAAAACCAATGTTCCGACAATCTGTGCAGCCTCCTCAAAATCAGCTTCCATTGGAGAAACCACTTCTTTATCTCTCAGAATCTTCGCTAGCTCAAGCTGTCATGTGTCTTTATTTAGGAAAAATCAAGTCAGTTTTTTTGTATTCGGAACAACTAATTAATAGTAAATATCAAGTGTGGTTTCAGAATTCCGTATTGGAAATGTGTGCAGCCAGGCAGATTTAATCAATTACTGATATACATATTTACATACTATATTTTATTTTTAAACATACTGCATTACAATTTTCACACAAGATGTATTCATTTCTATGTATCTTTCCAAGAGCTTTAACTAATATCACAAAAAACGAACACAACTGTGCTACACACACACCATCTCATACAAGACCGAACCAATCGATTACCAATTTTACCCATGGATGGCAGATTCAGACACACGCACAATTATACACAACATTCTCCCGTCAAACTCCGAGTTCTTCTCTCAATCTCTCAAACCTGTCACAAATATGGCTTTTCTGCGATTGGAAAATTCAGACATGCTGCAATGCTCTTCAAACTTCAAAATTGCACGGCTAAAGACTTTCATTCTCACTCGGAGTAATGACAGGAATACTGTGCTTTACAGCGCGTGTTGATTTGTGAATTGTCGTCGTAACTCGGAACATGGCAACAGATGTCGGAGCTATTAACGAAGATCCATTTGAGAAGAATCCACATGCCTGGTATTCCGGGATTTAATGGCGTCTAGAGAGAATGTGAATCATTCCCTAATTGTATTAATTAACAATGTGAGGATTCAGCAGAAGATCATTTAGCACACGACTTCAGAAGGGTGTTTAGATTAATGACATGCAGAACGTCTTACACTTCCTGAGCGCTGGCTCACGAAGCTCAGGAATAAATCAATAGCCTCCAGCCAAAACACTTGCCCTCTGTCAGGCCCAGTTCATCCTACTGTATGGAGGAGCCTTCCGTCCACTAACAAGACTAATTCACTTTAAACAGAGTCTTGCTTTGGTGTCGTGCCAATGGATTAGTGATAAAATCAGCATTATGGTGTCTAGTCCATCCCAGAGACGTGCGCTTGCAGGCTTTCCTCTTTGTCAATTACAGTATGAAACTTAGATAAATGATCTTGTTTTTGTTCTTCAGCAATAATGACTGTGATCTCCAGGTTTCCTGTCCTTTTTAAGATCTGTGGCATTTCCAAGACATGGAAACTTGGAAAATCCTCAGCTGAGCATTTGAATAAATGATACGGAATGATGTGGTCATGATGTCATAAGTGACGGGTGTCATGAATAATAATGGGATGATGTCTTCATAAATGATGTGTGACATAGTAAATGCCGTCATGAATGAAGTGTGTCACGATTTCGTCATCAATGTTGTCACGAATGTTCTAGTGAATAATGATGTGTCAACATGTTGTCAAGGCCAATGATGCCATCACAAATATGCAGCTATGATGTCATCATGAATAATGAAGTCATGAATGAACAAGAGTGACAAATAAAATAAAATAACAAATCATTTGATAAACAACACACTTTTTGCTGCATGTGTAATGCTTTGTTAGTTCAGTGGAGTTCAATGGAGATGCACAGATAGATATCGCTGGATCTATGAGCTATTGACCTCTGAGACGCTTGATCTGCGAGACTGAGCTCAAGATCCGCATCACGGCACTTTGTGAGCAAACCATGTGCAACCAGATAATTGAAATCCTGTCTTCATCACTCCAACGACATCAGAACACGCACGACATGGAGACATCGACAACTTCCAGATGATTTAGTTGTTGCTTGGGTTCCTTGTTTTCCACATCAGAAAAGAAACAGTATCTGATGTTTGAAAGAAGCAAAATGTTTTTCCTCCAACTTTATGTGAGAGGAACAGCCGTAAACAAGAATAATGGACTCACAGATTGGACTGTTTCCCAGTTCACTGCATTATTTTCTTCCTGTTCAACATCGAGAGCTTTTAGGACCCATGTTCCGAGGCTCTCGATGTTGAACAGGAAGGAAATAATGCGCCGGACCCAGCAAACACATGAAAGAAACCAAGAGACGCGAGGCTGGAGAACACAAAAGAGGCTCATGTTTTCTCCATCAGGCTCTTTTTGATCTCATCACTCACTCCAAACTGCAAGAGCTCTTTACTTCCCAGTCCACACTGCGCCTGTCGTCTCGTCAACACATGAAAAGAAACCAATCAAAAATCAGGACGAAAAACATCTCTTGCACACACACCAATACAGCGGGAGGCTGGGAAGGCCATTAAGACGTTTGCCGACACTTGAATTAAAACGGTCAAGGTTGAACAACCAGGTCACGGCTTCAGCAACGATGGTGTGTTTTCCTGGAATGACTGTGAATTATAAAGTCAATGTTCACACGGCAAATGTTTTCCGGCCGAACAATATGTGCGTGACGATTGCGATGCGTTTGATAATCGACAAGAATGTTTCACCATTTCATAAATTTGTGCTTCTGTTTCGGCATGATTCACTGACGGATGAACGTATGGCCTTATATCGAAAAGGACAAAGATGGATAGATGGATGGACGGAAAGACAGACAGACAGACATTGAAAATTGATGTGGTACGTATATAAATAGAATGAATGGAGGGATAGATGGATTGTTTCATAATTTTGTGCATTTTTTCGGTATGATTTTCTGACGGACGAACGAATGGTCTGATAGACATTTAAAAAGATAGAGATGGATAGATGGATGGATGGCTGGATGACTGGATGGATGGACAGCAACGAAAAAATAAAATTGTACCGTATATAAATAGAATGGATGGATGGATGGATGAATGGATTGATAGATAGATAGATACAGACAGACAGACAAAATAGAAATGAAGACAACAGGAATGATAGATAAACAATGAGATATACTAACAGACAGACAGATGGCAATATTAGGTAGATATTTAGAGACGGGCAGACATACAGATGTCTATCTAGATTGTGGGTATAGACAGATATGAAAGATAGAGATGATAGAGGAAAAAGTGTAAACAGACAGAGACGAAATTAAAGGTGAGATAGACAAAGAGAGAGAGAGAGAGAGAGAGAGAGAGAGAGAGACAGAGAGACAGACACGCTCCAGGTTCTTTGTGTTAATGGGAAAGTTCAGTGTGTTTTGATGTAAAGTTCAGCCGGCCGTGGCATTTCAGCAAGTGAATGGAACATTGTGTTAGAAGAACAGCATGTCAGAGATGTTGGGAAGCGGTGGCAGCAGAGGTGGAGCAAGCCAACGAGGACAGTCTTTGTTCAGAAGAACGAAACGCTCCTGCGTTCTTCCCTCAGAACAGAGCGACACCAGGCCACACAACTTCACGTAAATCACTACACGGAATGTCGGAAATAATAGACACCATGACGACCTGAGACGAGACTGCTCCTGTTAAAACATCATCTACCGTCTTCATCCAGCTCAAGACCTCAGACGACACTCGCCCGCGCTGATGTTTGTCACTCGCCAGATGTTGCTACCCAAACGCACTGACAGAAGGAAAACGTGAGATCAGATCATTTCACAGCAGATGAAACAGTAAAACACACTGAAATCTCAAAATCTCACCCCGCGGGACAGACGTTGACATCGAGGCGGGAGACAACGCTCAACAGAAATAGACACGTCAATAGCAACACCTCAGGAAAGCTGAGATCAGATTCATGGCCAACACTTATACATGATAGAAATGAAAAGAACAGGAAAAAGGAATGAAACATCTTTCTTAGCTGTCAGCTGTCTGTCTTCCTGTATATCTACTGTGTGTTGTGTTTGACTGCATCTACAAACACAACTATTTTATTTTGTCTGTCTTTCAATCATCTGTCTGTGTGTGTCTGTCTGAATTTTTGTCAGATATCCATCTATCTGTCTGTCTATTTATGCCTCTCTATCTCTTTCTGTCTGTCTGTCTATTTTTTGGTTTGGCCGGTCTATATCTCAATCTGCCTGTTTCGGTTAAATTTAGTCTCTGTCTGTCTACTTCTATGAAATTGTGTTTGTCTGACTATCTATCTATCTGTCTGTCCATCTATTTATCCACCCATCCATCCAGTTGTCTGTCTGTAACTATCTATCTGTCTGTATGTCTACTTGTTGGAGAGGAGTTTGCCACCGAAGTGTTGCAGTGTCTGTTTAAATTTGTCCGATCAATCTAAATCTGTCTGTCTATCTATCCGTCCGTCTGTCTCTCTGTTTAAAGTCTGCCTTTCATGAAACCCTATGCAATTGTCACCTGACAAATAAACACAATTACAAACATTGTCAGCAGAAACAGAATGTAGAAAAGGCAGAAAACTTAATCCACAGCCCAAACGACATGAAAGACGTTCCCATCAATAAAGCTCACACCTGCCAGTGAATATTAATGGAAAAGCATTACACACAAAAGCAAACGGCCAAATTCCTGTTTACCTTGCAAAATAAAGTGAGGCGGCAGCTGACTACATGAGATTTCGGGCCACAAAGGGCATCCGTCATCCGCCGCGTCCAGACTGATGGAGAAAACCTCAAGCCACATCCATCTCAGCCAGGTGAACTGGGTCAGTCATGACATTTAGAGACTTTAACCCGTGTGAGAAGCGTACTTACACCTTCTCCATGCTTCTCCTTCCTTACACTGGCATTATTAATGACAGCAGAATCAGTCACATACATCAGACATCCACACGTAATTATTCAGCAAAAAATAGCAGCAGAAATGTATTCAGGGTGATGAATCAACGTATGGCTATTTTTTCAACGCCTGTGTCCCACGGAGACGCTCTATTTCAGCTCCATGACGTCTCTGGAGGGAAACGTCTCTGGCGTTTCTACTTCTCTCCTTCATAACCTCAATCTGGTAGATCAGTGTCTACACCTATTCAGATCATTTGCCCATTACTGATAAATCCTCATCAGTGGTCGGCCAATCGCCAGCCGCTGCTCAACCAAGCAATTGTTTTTGTTGCTATGGTTACAGAATTAGCACTCTATTTTCTACAATTACACTTGTGCTTTACTATTCTGCATTGAAATAATTGCTATTCGCATGGCTAGAACCTACAATCTTTGGTCGGGCCCTGTAATACAAACTAAGAATCTTCTTATGGACTCTTCCCTACCATGTAAATAATGAATCGTTCAATTTTTCAAGCTACAACACACAAAAACTCTCATTCATCCCAGATAATATCCAGAATGCAGAGTTGGAGCTTTCTAATTGGTTTTTACACCCAAACGTAGTCAAACAAAAGGTTCACAGAAATCCAGCTTCTGCAGACCCAGTTCGCCAAAAATAACCAGTATCCAGTAGAATTAAAAAATAAAAAAGGCTTATCATCAGGTCCATTCCTGCCGTCCACCAGAGATGAAATTTAGAAAGCAATTATAAAGGCGATAATGGGATTTTTTTTAACCAACTGTTCTATAGGATGATGGGCTTGCTTGTCCTAGGTTTTTCCACTTTACAAAGAGCTGATAAACATCCATTGTATTGAAGGTGCCATCTTTAGCCCCATAACGGGACTTTAAGTTCACAGCCGCGTTGCAAACTCAGAGCCTCTGTAATGAATCTAGTATTGATCCGGAGCTCAAGACTTCTGCGGTTAGACCTTGGGACCAGGAAAACAATCATTATACTGGCTCTCAAGCGGCAGCGTCATGGAGGACACAACAGATATTACATTGTTTTGGTTTCAGTGTTACGAGAGGGAAAACACATCGAAACCCCTTTTGAGGAACTTATTCTTCAAACCCTATCCTTTTTAAAAATGTACCTCGTAGAGGCATGTAGAGGCAAAACAAAATTGATAATATACCTGGAGGGTGTTCATGTTTAAGAAACACATTTCTGGGAAATATATCCCAAAAATGGAGCCAAGAACCAGAGAACCAATCAGAAGCTATGGTTCCAGTTCAAAACAATTGTATTACTTACACAAAATAGTAATATTTCAAGAAGACAATTAATTCAAAACTAATTTCATCCATCCCCTGAATTCAGACGTTAACTAGTAGTTTTAAAGTACGGTTGTACCTTAACTTAAGAGTAAACATTGTGTCACGGTAGAGTTTGTATCTTAACTTACTTGAACGTAAAATTCAACTTCCCAAATGAAAACAAGTCAAATGTTATACCAGTTATATGTAATTGGTTCCAACCCTGCAAGTGGAAAACGCATGTGAAGGCGGAGTTTATTAATGAAGGAGGAGCTTGGAAGATTCTACCTCAACATTTTGCTTGTGTAACAAAACAAAAAAATTAATGACAATGATTGAACTTTTACATCATCTGACTCGTAATTCAATGTCGCTCTAAGATTTGAAATTAGAAATACTCTCAAATCATTTCCAAAATCAACTAAATGTGGCAATAAAAACAATTTAAATAAATGTGTTAAGAATGCACACAAAGAATCACACACGAGTCCCTTGAATAATACATTTACCTACATTTATTGGATTTTCCATGTTTCTGTGACATACACACGTTACGGCTGAAAGACTCGCTGCTATGAGAAACACACACACAGACAGTGAAGAGTGCACAACACGCATGTAAAACAAAACTTCAAGCCCTTTCGCCCATAAAACACGACAAATGCTCCATTTGTACACATCATATAAACACAAACACTCACCTAGTGTTAAAAACACTCCCTTTAAGTGACACTGATCCAGACACAGAAGAAATCAACCCACATTCACAATTCAACTTTCCTTGTGTGTTCAGAAGAACGGAGTGAAACCGAACCAAATAATGCCCGATGCACAGTGAGTTGGTGCTGAGGTACCAGGATCAGGCACTTGAATTTGTAGAGCTCTGCTAAAAAGCGCCATGTCTTTAGGAACCGCGGCAGATTCTTTTAATTAGCTAAAGGTTTGGCAGTGATCAGTGACTTGTTCCGCTAACATTAACACACTATAAACACAAAACAGCCTTTAGTTCCAGCATTAAGTATTCAAATCTGAAATCCATTAAGTGATTATACAAATTCACGAGGCAATGAAAAGGAAAAGAGTCTGCAGAAGAAGCGGCGCTCCTGGAGCATCTGCAGCACAAAGGGACGGCGAGATTTATGTAGGTCGACCAGCGGGACATGAATAGTCGCACTAAATTGCATCACAAAACAACCATCTACACATTCAGGTGCCAAATTTCACAAAACCCACTTACACTCCAAAAAGAACGAGGCGCGGGTGAGGAAAGTGTGTGATGCTCAACCAAGAATCGCAAGCATGTTGAGCTGATGCCTTTTTTCTGCTGTTAATAAAACAAACCAGTCACTGTTTGTGTTAATTAGGCAGAACATTTTTTCTTTTTAGTAAAAAAAATGGGTTAGGAACAAACTAGTTTCTTGTGCAAATTAGTTTGGAATTCTTCTTCTTCAAAAAGGAAAATGGTGATGAAATAAGAAAAGTTAGCTTGATGGAAAAACATTGTTCCTTGTCTCCTTTTGGGAACAAATATTGAATGAATTTGACTAAAAAGTGTATCCAATTTTTTGTGCACATGAAAAATGCAAATATATCCTGGTGTAGAAATGGAGGCCACAAAGGAAAGGGAGACCCACAAGGCCTTGCTGTGGGGGTGTATATGTTCTCCAGTCTTCACATGGGTTTCTTCCTCCGGGTTAGAAAAGTTGCTCAACCCCCGTGACATTTAATATAATGTGTAGCATTGGACTGTTTTTTCAATTGGAAAGTAATATTTTCATGGCCCCAGGTTATGAACTTCTTCACTCTTGGCTCATGCTCTCAAAATATAAGGAATGCTAATTTGAGATCTTCCTTGACAGTTTTCCTCTTTGCCTAGAGGACAAGTTCAGCAAATCTGACACCAATCCACATAAGGCTTCACTGTTGTGCCATCATTCCGGTGCCACACACACCGACTCCTAAACACACTTGGGTGATGCTAGAGAACGGTGCTGATCGTGTCAAAGTCCTTACTGATTTGAGAACTACTTGGCAGGGACTTGAGGTACTCCAGATGTCTTCTGGCATCTTCTTGGTTGTGTCGCACATAGTAGATGACATACGCAATTACCATAGTAAACCAACCAAACATGGTGACAAACATGGCCACGTCCGTAGTCTTATGATGAAAGTTGCAGAAATTTATTCCGGAATCCAAGACCTGAATGACAGGCTTGCCTGCATATTCTTCTTGGACGGAGGTATGGCAGCTCACTTCGTTCACCGTCTCGGGATCCAGTCGGAGTTCGCGCAACACCTCCTGCAGGGTACACTCGCAATGCCACGGGTTGTTGGAAAGGCTGATCTTGGCGTGTAGTCGAGCAAAGGCCTCCTTGGGTACGCTTTGCATATGATTGTGAGACAGATCGAGAGCTTTCAAGCTTTCCGACACACCTTGAAACGCCCCGGCGTCTACGGTTTCAATCCCGTTTCTGGACAAGTCCAATTCCTGGAGCCAGGGCAGGTTTTTAAAAGCCTGGTTGGGTATTTGGGTGATATGATTTGAGGACAACAGAAGCGACGTGGTGTTGTGCGGAAGGTCGGCGGGAATCTTCTCAAGGTTGCGGGAGGAACATTGCACTATAGCCAAGCCGTTCCTCTCGGAGCAGTGGCAGCTCTTTGGACAGGCTGAAGCCATCACGCTCACATAAGCCATGGCTATAAGTATTCTCAAGATGAGAGGACAGCCATGAAGGATGAAGACTTCACTTGACGCATGAGTCCCTGCAGGATAATTCATGTCCAAGTGCTTTCAGAAAGTTCGCCGTGTCAAGGGCAATCACGATCAATCCATCCCAAACGTGAAAATTATTGTACAAGCAAACATAAAGATGTCCAAATCCGATCCGATATTCCGACTTTCCTTAATGATGCGACCTGCTCACAGAAAAGAGCTTGAGCATGTTTAGGTTTTCAAGCCGGTGGGAGAGAATGCCCTGGTGAGAATCCATTTGACTCCAGAATCCATTTGACGTCAGCATATGAATGGCAATTAAACATCTCCAAGAGACAATGTTTTACATGCCAAAAGCTGAAGATGTGAAGAGGATTCCTTACACTTCTAGAGTCTGAAAACTGCAAGAGCAAAGAGAAGAACAAAAGAATGACATGTAGAACATTCTTGCAATATCAAGTAACAGTTATTACCATTTCATGACATCAAACAAACGCACAAAGCAATTACACCACTGGGCCGAATACAAGCAAGCGAATTAGCTCGATTTCAATCCTAAAGATGCTTATCACACCACACTGGAAATCAGATTCTCATTTGCTTCATATCTTCCTCACTGATGGCAAATTCTATAATAATGTCGTCGTAAAATGAATTATTCTCATTTACATTCTACTTGCGGAAACCTCATCCATCAATTGATTAATAAATCAAAATACAGCCGTTTGACTTCATTTCCCCTCAATTAAATAATCAGAAGTTCTACGTTCCTGGTGTCCACACGTAATATTTACACGACCTGTTCATATGTAAAAGTGTTTTACTACGGCTAGTCTCCAAAACGCACAATAAAGATCCACTTATATCTCTGTGTACACTGGACAGAAATACCACCGTCTCAGTTCTCAGCCGACAACTTATTTACAAATGCTTTTGGCAGATAATTTGACTTATACTGAGATGATATGCTGACACAGCTTCCATGCTTTCCATTAGAATCAATCTCAGTACCTTTCTCTGAAAAGTAAAGGTGTTCTGGAAGCATCAGTGTGAGTCTCTACCTCCATCTAAATGACCGTCAACAGGGTTTAATACTCAAACTGCTTTTGATCAATCAACAACAATATCAAAGACGACGTGTGCAGGGACATTTATGACCTCTGGCAGAGGAAAGAGAGTCGGCTAATAAAGTACGGTTTATGCTGACGTTGTTGAGGTCCATGCAAAATTACAAAACTCTGGAAGTGGATTACAGTTCATTTTCAGACACAACTGATATCAATGCTTAAATTCAGAAATGTGTCCTACATAAAACATATATATTATGTTAAATGCAAAGTATTAA
>SOMO01000015.1:1241993-1269150 GCA_028128575.1 Paedocypris carbunculus | reverse complement strand
CTCCCATGATCCCTTGTTCCCTGTGTTTCCATGTTTAGATGTAGTCACGTGGTTCATCTGTTTCACCTGTTGTTCGTTTGTAGTTGTATTCATGTCTCATTGTCCCGTGTAGGTCAATGTCGTCCCACTTGCGTGATCCCGAGTTTGTTCAGAGTTGTTTGACTTATCGTCTTTGTTTCATGAGTAAAGTGTTTCATGTCAACACGATCTCTGTTAAAAATACTGGGAAGCATGAAAAGTTACTGGAGCAGCTAACAAGACACAGCAATGTTTGCTTGATAAATTCTCAGGGATATAACTAAAAAAAGTGCACACACACCTCCGCACTCAGACACACACACACATACACGCGCGCGATGCTTTGATTCTCTTCTTCCAGTCTCCATACTCTTACAAAACGAGACATTTCTGACACACAGCTTTCCAATTAGCAAGTCGTTTTTGTCTAATAGTAAACACACGTTATACACAAACTTTTAGAACAAACCAAGAATGTAAGGAATTTAATTACTTAGCGGCACAGAGTCGGTGCCAAGACCATCCACCTGATGAAGCATCTGAGCTCCACTTGTCCATTACCTTCATTGCTCCCGCTGCATCATGGGTAAACTGCATTTATACTCAAGCGCTGTGTGTCGTGGTGTTGACATTCAGGGTCTGTGGAACACAACATCACATCTGCTCTGGTTCACACAAACATCAGCGTGATAAGAGTGTGTGTGCGTGTGTGTGTGACATCCCTTCAGCCGGCAGACACACACTGACCTCCTTTGATTGTTCAGGGTTTTGTCTGTGTTTCTCAGAAAGCCTCGCTCATGCGCAGTGAAGGACTTCCTTTCTGTTTCCTCAGCGGCGCATTCTACCGGAGGGCAGTGTGTGGTGGATTGACGTGATTAGATGTTTTCTTCAGATGCATTAACCATGTTCCTTTCTATTTGTGATGTAATCAGGTAAACACACGCAGAACATTACACAGAGACACACACACATACACATTTTGTCTGCGTTGTATAGAGCAGACACACTAGGTTATTTATTAAATGTCTAAATTGTGGCAGGTTTGATGGAAATATTTAGTGAAATATGGGCCTGGTCTTCAAAATTTTATGGGTAAAATAATTTTGTAGATGTAAGTATTAAAATGAGTGATCATTTTAAAATGTATTACTGCCTCCTACCAAAAGTTCGTTTGCGGTTAAATGACAAGTTTTGCAGAATAACATAAAATGCAGCTTTTTATTTATTTATTTATTTTTTTACATTAAATTCACCGATTGCGGAAACGTTAGACACACACACACACACACACACACACACACACACACCCGTTTATTTGCATTAAATAAACATTTATAAAGTATATGTGATGTGTATATAGGTACATTTCACACACACACACACATTATGTTATAATGAAGAAAGATCCAAAAATAAGGCTTTTATTAACTGCCAAAATAAAGTCAAAACATAATTTCATACAAACACTCTACATAATATAAATTCATTGTAACAGTGTTGGAAAACACGGGGGATTTTTGGTTAATGAAGTTCAATGGGCCGGGAGCAATGTGACCGTGACATATACGTGTGTGTGTGTGTGTGTATACATTATTATGTGATTTCCTTTTGCTCGGTAGGTTGATTGTAGAGCAGCGGGTTTGACTGACGGATGCAAATAATGCACAACACGCCTGAAATGTAAAGTAAGTTGCTTTAAAAGCAGCGGCTTGATGCAGAAAGCCATTGTTAGTAAAGATTGACGGGAGCCATTTAAACCACATCAACACGGCACTTCTCATTTTAGTTCCAGGAGTTTAAGACGTGTGCCGCAAACGTTTATCTGCAGGAGATAAAACATGTGAGAAGCTTCGGCTGACCTTTGTCACTGGCTTTGCATCTCTCGCCGTTACCGCGACACATCAAGCGGCGGCTGATAAACGTGGCCTCGGAAATGACTAAGATAATCCGCCGTGTTTGGCGAGGCCTTCGAGGCAGAACCGCGCAAGTCAGGTGAAGGAATATTTCAGCCTTGATTTTCTTCAAAGTGATGATTATAAGTTAAACGTGAAGGAGTGTGATTTATAGCTGCGGAAAAGTTCATGGCGATGTCACTGTTGAGATGCTGCAGACGCTTTAAATATTTACAAGCTGAGGCATTTTCCTCATGCAGTGAATTTCTATCTTAAAAATAAATATTCTAGATTTAAAAATTTCATACAGTGGTACCCCGACTTACGAATGATACAAACAGAAACCAGAGTGATAAAATGCATCGCTGCGAAAATTTCGTCCCAAGTTGCCAAAAAAATTCACTATTTTTCACGGTCTTACCGTGAGCAGACATGAATGAGAGTCCAGACGTGTAAAAAACAGTTAACACTGGTTAAATTCAAATGTATTGCTTCCAAAATATAAAATGAGTTTGATTCTGAACTGATTCTGCGCGTCTGGCGTTGCTATAAATAGAGCCGCGTGGCTCTGTGAGGAGCAGACACACTATTTACATTAAACAAGACATAAAACTTGCAAATAAGCTGAAAGAAGTTTGACCGGGTGCGCTAATCTCGCTGGGTGTATATGGTCCGGGTGGAACATTCTGATGACGTTAGTTCCGTGTCTGTGTGACGTCATTTCAAGATGGCGGTCACCGTTCATGGGAGATTGTCCGCTGTATTATTATATACTGTACCTTTATAAACAATTGCCAATGAGCAATTTAAACGACCACTTTGTAACATGTTTTTATTACATTTATTAACAATAGTTTATTATTTGTAAAAGAAAATGTTTGTCTGAATTAACAAACTCATGGCACAGACTAATTGCATGCGGGGTACCACTGTACATTATTTTAAAAAAGAATCAATATTTTTTTATTTGAACGCTCACAATGCTTAATTCGATCACATTTCCACTGTTACTAATGTAATTTTCTGGGAATAGAACCCACAACAACTGGTGTTGCTGCACAAGCTCCATACAGTGTCTATAATGGGGAATTATCCACATGTCAAGCGGCAAAAGAGATTTCTGCTCGTGTAAGCGTCGCACTAATCTAAGCGCATCAGTGCCGTGGCACAGCAAATCCATCTTGCGTGACGGCTCGGACCCCGATTAAAACACACTTTATCCCAGTAGATTTATTATGATTAACGCTGCGGGTCGGTTGTGTGCGCGCGGGTCACTGTCTGCAAACCATGTCCTATCTGCACCTTCATTCGTCAGGCAGAAGCAGGGCGTGTTTTGGAGGTTTTGAAGCGCTTGTGTTCTGTCAAGAATGCGACAGTATCTAATAATAAAAAAAAAAAACATGTAGACGTGTGATGCTTTCTAGTGTTGATGAGATTCATTTTAAGGCATTTGTAGCCAGTGTGGTCCTAAAACAGGAAACACCCCGAGTTGATGGGCAATCAATCCTTGAGTGGCTGGTCTGAAGGCAAAACGCCCTGTGTTGATGGGTGACCAATCACAGAGCGGCAGGACTTAAAACTGAACACACCCTCATTTGGTGGCTGACCAATCATGGATTAGCATTCCACTAAAGTTATTATTGAATGGCTAAAAACGTGGCCTGGATTGGGCCCTTTATGTTGCGAGACCAGCACAACAAAGTAAGTCGTTATGAATAAATTAGTCTGCTGAATGCAAAAATGTAAATATAGATCAAGTTTAAATAATTTTGTTGTTTGTATATTTATAAATGTTAGTTGTGTGTAAGGGCAGTTGCGACCTAGTGGCAGGGACTGGGACTTGTGGGTTCGAATCCCGGACTTGTCTGGTGCTGGACGCCAATACTGACCATTGTTCTGATAGTGTATGTGCGTCATCGTGTAAAGTGTGTCCTCAGGTTGAACAATGTATAAAATATGTGTTGTTTTATCTTATATTGTGGGAGCTGGATGAGCTCACGCGCGGTTGTCTTCTCGTATATTTAGAGGGTCAGACCTACAGGGACTCCTTTAATTGAAACACACGTCTGGAGAGTTTAGAGCAGGACGGGTCGAGCGGAGCACATGAGCTTCTCTTGGAAACTAGAGCGTTGTAGTTCGCACACCATCGCTGAAGATGTTCAGGAAGTGGAGAATGTTCCGGCTCTTTAGTAGACCTGCAGTGCACTTCCTCGTCTTCTCTCACAGACCTGGCTGCTGAATTGTAAAGAGGCTTTTTTCTCTGTGTGAGAGGAAGGTTGTGGATAAGTAGAAAGAAAGAAAAAAAAAAAAACATTTTGGCAGAGGATTCTTTTTGTAACACATATCCAAGATAGACTCAGAAGACAAATACAAATCACCAAGATTCCAAATTGGTTTCACTTTGTATTCACACACACACACACACACACACACACACACACACACACACACACACTATGCTCTGTCTCAAAAGCTCACACGCAGTCTCTCAAACTCACAGACATTTTCTCTACTTTTCACACACTCTTGTCCACACCTCCACAAACACACTCACTCTGCTTTTCTCTCACACACACACACACACACACACACTCTATCTCGTCCACATATCTCACCACATACACCTTCTCAAAATCAACTTTCCCAAATTTGCACACATGTTCTCTATAGTTTTCAAACACTCTTGTCCACATACTCCTTCTCAAACACACTCACTCGCTCTCTGTCTATCTTTCTCTCTCTCTCTCACACACACACACACACACTACTCACGGTCTCAAACTCACATACTCGGACATTTTTTCTACTTTTCACTCTCTCAGAAACATGGTCTCCCTTTACCTCTTTTACACCCCCCACCCCACACACCCAAACTACTCAATGTATGTGTAAGAAGGTAAAAAGCAGAGGAAGTGTGTACCTAATTGTCCGCTGGCCTCTCTCTCGCTCCACGGTTCCTAGGGGAGCAGGAGCCGCTCTTCCGAACAAAACTAGTGATTAGCAGAGCTGCAGGGAAAATGACTTGTATTGTATCAGCCATGAAAGAGCTTTGGTCACAGGAAGGATGGACATTAGTTGACCGCAGACCAAACTACCTAGTGAAGCTCCTCTGTTGTGCTTCGACCTTCACGTCGACTGTATGGACCGAGTTTAGCCAGCGGCTCTATTACCTCTGATTTAGGTCACGGCAAAAATAACACACACGGTCTGATTATAAATCACTCCTAATTGCTGTTGTGAAGGCCAAGGTGTTTAATAAATGTGTATCAGTCTGCTAAATATAAATCTCTGGGTTATATAACATGGGAACATGCATTTTTTCACTCAATGGTTCCTGCAAATCAAGTTAATTACGACATCCAGCGCCCTCTAGTGGATATTAAACCAAGTGCACTAAACACACACGCACACACGCAGGCCAGGACGCAATGATGACGTCACAGAACTGAAGGGAGAAACCAAACTTTATTCCTTTTTACAAAACAAGTGAACCTAACATCAGCAGTAATGTAAATCTAATATAGACCTGCAAGCAGCAAACTCTTCAACGTTAAATTATCACTCTTTTTACATTTTTTCCCCAAACAGAATAAATTACAGCACACACACAAGCTTTTTTTTCTTTTCTTTCTTTCTTTTTTGCTGCTCTAGTACAATGAAAAACTGCATGAACAACCGAACAAATGCGTTTGAATGCACGCAAAAAATAAAATAAAACAAAACAAAAATAGCGATTAAAGATGAGCGCCAACTAAACACGGTCGAACACGCCGTACAGCGAAAGGTGAAACGTGAAAGAAACACAGAAATAAATGCAAGCATTTTCCATCCGTTTCACAAGCAGTCCTATACAAACATTTATGTTATTGCGTTTGTGAAAGAATAGTCGAAACATTAACATTAATGGTCCTAAACAACACTAGTCTGCCGTGGTAGAGCATTCGCCACAGTCCCGCATGCTGCCGTCCGAACATGAATGACCTAAAGCACATCATCATCAACGAAACATCGAGAAAAAAAACATTCCGTACAAGCAGCGCGAGACGCCTCACGCGGACATACAATCTAACGTAATATTAAACGGAGTGTAAGACACTGACACTGTTGTACATTTCAAAGCAGTGCAAACAGATGAAAAACGTAACGACAAAACAAACGGCGTCTATAATCACGAGGGGAGAAAAAACGAAAGCGACTTTATTTTCAGCCACGTGCATGGCTCTGCGCAAACCCTCGGACGATCGGTTCGGTTACTACATCACGCAATCATTGCAAATATGCAGAACGAATCGTTCAATCGCGCAAATTTCAATTCCGAGACGCCCAAAATTAGTTTCCGCGGACAGCGCTTTATCGAATACATTAATTTCAAAATATAGACGAGAAACTAGAAGTTCGTCATCTAGAGGTTCGGTATTACCGCGGTGACGTGTTAAAGCAGCTACATTCGGATTTCAGACCTTTACATGTGGAGGACGGAATTAATACTGGCCGAAAAACGGGGAGTTTTGCAGAACCATAATCTGGGAGATGAAAACAGAGACGTTTCGGTACGAATTTGGCGGGGATGGAACTCACCTGAACTGAGGGAAATTTAAAAGCTGACACGTGGCTCGTACGTCGACGCCACCAGCAGCACCGAACACGACGGCGGGAGAACGTGGATGACGTGGAGTTTTTAACTAAGTAGCGCGGCACATGAACACATTCGATTCTCAGATCTCTAATCGTTTCTTCCTCTTGTATAAACTAATGTCAGGGTCAGTGTGACAATACGGAAACTCTTCCACAAACTCTCTTTTTCACCTTGAAGTTTGCGTGAGAATTTCAGGCTCTTCACCTCACAGATTGCTAATAAAATTAATTTATTAGCTAATATTAAATAATGAATAATTTTCAATGCGTTTATTTATTATTCAAGGTGCCAGGATGTGTATCATGTGATAAATCACGAGCGATTGCACCAGAGCGTCTTAATATAACATTAGCAGTGCGAAATAAATGGCCTGGGGATTTGATCGCTTACCGTATTAGCACGACTTGTTCATGCAATGACAAAAACATTCTAAACAGAAAAGCAATTCTAAAGAAACAATCGTTTGTTTTTGTGGCGCTTTAAAGTCCTGCCTACACCCGTGAACATTCTAGATGCCGAGGAAGGAATGACCCTGACTTCTGGATGCGGAGACAGTGAAGAACAGGCTGTTTTGTTGGCGTGCACCGGAACGTTCTGTGGAAGATGTGTCGACGACGTGAGTTTACAAAAGCAGCGAGTGAAAAACAACCTTCAGTCGGACGCAAGCGTGCAGTACTCGTGCACATCTGTCCTATGTGTGTGTACAAACTCAGACACTACACACACGCACACACACTAATAAATACCAATGCATGTGTTTGTAACTACAGATGCAGTCGATTTCGGTTAGTCAGACCACTTTTTAATCCAACCAGCCACTTCTTCGAATCCGAAAGCGTCAAAAACGAACTGGAATTTGTTAAAATATTTGTATTTATTTTTATGCTTCTCATGCAGAGTGTCTTGTAGATAGTTTCAAATAATTTTTAAATGGTATTTCATTAAACAGTTTATAAACGACAGTAGCTTTCAGTTTGCCAAAACTTGCGTGCTTCAAACTATAAAAGTTTAGTAACGTTACGTATGAGGTAAGATTACGCATGAGGTAAGATTAACTGCAATCGACTGTGTACTGTATGTGTATACATACGCACACACACACACACAGACACACACCCGTATGTGTGGGTGTGTGTGTAAAATATACACACATATACTGTATACATTCTATATCTATACTCAAGAATGTATAACGACAATGTCATTATCAGCTCCCTTTTCACTTCTCCAAAAGAGTTTTAACACTTCTGCGAACCAAATGACGTGAAATTTGAGCAATTGAGCCATTTTACTTTAGGTTGCATGATTTGGATTTGGAGTCGAACAGGTTCTGGTTTCATTTGCTTTCACATTGATTTTGGTTGTGGGAGCAGGAGGCTGATAATGAAGTGTGTGTGTTACTCCACATGCCAAAAGGACAGACACACACGGGCGCCGCCAGCCTCCCGACTCCATCGGTTTGTTTCATTATTCATGTATGAAAAAAGCGAGCGATCCATCAACGCTAATAAACGACGGCGATGCGCCAGGTTCACAAGAATGGGGGAACGTGCATTCACAGTGAAAGGAGTGATAAAACGAGAGACCGCTCAGTGACGTGAGGTACTAGAGAGTAAAAAATAGAAAGAAACAGAAAAGTGTTCTTGAAATTAACAGGTAATAAGCAAGGACCACTAGGAAAACAACACAGGCTGAGCAGGAGGAACATTAAACGTTTAAATAGAAGCACGATACACAATAAGTAAATAAGTCAGAAGTCTTGAAAATACAGAGAGAAAATAATTAGGTGCAATGCCATTGGCTCAAGGGTCATGTGATGCAGTGAAGGATCATGGGTAGAAATTAGAGAGTGCCCATTCCAGTGACCTCAGACGTCAGCCTAGAATAGTTTAAAAGGGGAAGAGGAAAAAAGAGGAGGGGGGAGGAAAAAGATAGAAAAAAATAGATAACGTAAAATAATTTCCCAAAGCATTTGACACATCTGTACAGAAATCACGCTTGTTCCGTCCACGGCGAGCGAATTTGCACACGCGAATCTATGGGATCTCTAGCTGAAAACAATCACGTTCCTGTCAGACCTCGGAAGAGAAACGTCTCCTGGAATCCGAACGTTTGGCTGCATCACATCACTAGCTTCCCGACCAATAGCATTGCTCGAATACGCTTTTGGATGCAGTGGCTCTTCTCTTTAAAACCTTTGCAGAGACTAAATGTGTTCCGATACTAAACCGTATCCGTCTATTCTAGCCATTTGAAAACAATACTTATATATATATATATGCCGTATATAAATGTGTATTACATACATTTGTAATGTATGTATATGTATTTATAACAAGACCCGAGCATTCAGCATGCTGATAGACTACATTAGAAACACTGCATAACATTAAAAAAAATCCTACTACAGATTTCCTCTTTTGAATTTCAGTTTCTGCCTAGGTGACGCTAACTAGCGCTGGGAAGGGGTTGGAGAAGTCTAAAGGTTTATTGGTAAGTGGCTGCTGAAAGCTTGAGATAATGAAAGCAGTTTGGGGCTTCAGGATGTTGTCATTGATGAGGGGTCATTCCACATGGCTGCCACGTCTCTGAACCTGCCATCAGAACCGTGGGAAAGCAATAGGCATTAGTTTGGCCGCGGCCGCTACTCTCCGTAAACCTCAACATCACACAAGAAACGACGTCTGCAGCTTTACAGCAAAACTAGACTTAACGCTGCAGTGGAACATCGCCACCGTTCGCCAAATCTGATTCGGTAACTAAGGCCCGTTCTGTACAGATTTAATTTCGCAATCAAGTTCTGCCCATCACCTCATTGTTTGGCATCGAGCGCCATTCCAGCCATCATCAAATCACTTTTTTTGAAGATCCACCAATTTTTCGAAGGGAGCTTGACTTGCGTTAAATGGGGTCTACACAAGCACACAGAGCACAAAGTTTGCACGGGATTGGTGTTTTTACATTACCCAGTGGAAAAAAAACAAAGGTGCATTGACCAAAGAGATCGGAGCTTTGGGTTTTGTTAAGATTAAGACAATGAATTGTCTTTGAAAACTGATTTTGATGAACAGCACAACTGAAGGAAGTTAAAATAATAAAATAAAACAAAACTAAAAGATGAATGCAATCTTTGGACCGATTGTAGGCTGCTCCACTTAGTGTCTGAGGAGGAGCAGCTTTAGGATTTTTGGAATTTGTTGATGTATTTTTTTCCGACAAGTGGGAACACAATCATAAAGTCTCGCCACCTTGTGTCAGTTAATAGATTTGCATGTGATTCGACTCTTGCCGGTGGACATCACTTTGATGCACACACATGAAATGGAGGCAGAAACTCTGTGCGATGCTCATTTTAGTGTGAATGGGCCTTTCTAACGGCTGATTTAACAGCATGAGGTCATTAAAATATCACCCTACTGACATTTGGAAGAACCAGAGTATGTTGGACGAACTAGGCTCTGGCGATGGAGCTGTGTGGTGGCCGTACCTTGCGTTGATGAGGTACTGGGCGAGGCTGATGTTGGCGGGGGTTCCTGTAATGGTGATCTGGCGCTCTGACGACCCTTCCATGGCATTAGCGATTTTGATCTGTGCTCCAGACATCTGACGGATCTCGTTGATTTTGGTTCCCTGGCGCCCGATTATGCAGCCTATTAGCTGGGAAGAAAGCGCAAGGTTCTTAAAAAATTACAAAACTGGAAAGAAAACAGACTGTTGAAACCAAATAAAGCTTTACTTTGATAGAGAGAGAGAGTAAAAGAGAGAGAGAGAGAGAGAGAGAGAGAGAGAGAGAGAGAGAGAGAGAGAGATGAAAATAGATAGATTGGCCAATAGTGACACAGGGAGATAAAAAGAAAACAGATAAAAAGATAAGAGAGATGGAGAGCAAGATGGATTGATGGACAAAAATAGGTCAATACATAGAGAGATTGAGGCAGGGAGATGAAAAACGATAAAAAGAACGATAGGATTTATAGACAGGGAAAAGGTGAACACACAGAGAGATGGAGGCATAGAGATGGACAGATAAAATGCAAAATGAAATTCATGCAAAGTGAAACAGCAAGGAGGAGAGAGATGGATTGATAGCCAAAAAATAGGTCAAAATGGCGAGGCATGGATATCAACAAATAAAAAGATAAAAAAGACAGAGAAAGAGAGATGGAAAACATACAGAAATCAGTAAATCAATAGAGAGTTATGAGCATAGAGATGTGCAAATAAGACAAAAAGACACAATGAGAGAGAAAAGTAGAGAAAGATGGATTCTTAGACAAAAAGATCAATAGGTCAATGGATCAATAGGCCAATGGATCAATTCTATCAAGGGATATATGTTCCTATAAAAATAAACAGACCGAGAATCAACAAGAAACACACAGAAAAATACATTTTCAAACAGAACTAAGACAGATAGATAGATGGACAGACAGAGAACCTAGTCTTGGTTCTAAAGCGGTTCAGAGTGAAAGCTTCACACTCACATCATTGGGAATGGTGAGTTCATGAGTACTGGCCGGGGGACTGGCATCCAGACCTGGATGAGAGAGCAGAGGGAAGGTCGACAGACAGACCACAGTAAACAACAATGCAAAGCCCCTGAAGACCAGCGCGGAGACAGGAAATGAAACGCCGCCCTCCAGAGACTCCTTCACGAAGCCTTATTCAGCTTACACTCAAATATCTCTAGTGATTTACACACTTTTCTCACGTCTTCGCTGTGACACGAGCAAATATATCAGGTAGGTACATTACATAAACACGCTCCGGGCAAGACATGATTGAGTTTAGCAGGGTAAACTGAGCCTGTATGAGGGGTTTATCAAGAAGAACAGATCATAAACGACTTGTCGGAGGACGATAAGCTTCTGTCACCAGTTTCTGAAGAGCAGAAAAGAACAGGTTTAATGATGGTGCTTCTCCGTCCACAACAGCACTGCTGGGAAATCTATTTCAAATATTGCTAGACCTGCGCTATCATTGCTCTTTATCTCCATTAAGACAACGGAATGGAAAGCGCACTTAGCAAAAATTGGACAGCAGGTTTAAGAAGAAACAACATGAGTTGGTAATAATCTACCAAAAATACTGATTCGCTATGCCATAAAAACCCAGACAAAACACACACACACACACACACACACACAAAAACCCAAAAGCCAAGAGAAGAGCAACCACCACGGGCATGTCATGATGCTTGACATGGAACGAGAAGGAAAAAGAGAGATAGAGAGAGAAAGACAGAGAGCATCGCTATAGGTACAAAGAGAAGGAAACTTCAATAGGGCTTGTGGGTACGTACCAGGGAAAGCAGGGGTGGTCTGTCCGAGGGGGGTAAAGGGGGTTTGCTGCATAGCCAACTGGTGGAGCTTGGTCAACTGCTGAGGGTTTGGAGGGACAGTAGAGCTAAGAGGTTATTGTTATAAGACAGGTCACACCAAGAAATCAAGAAACTAAACTAACAAAGAAACAAAGAGGATAAGAAGCCATGACACACTGTGGTGGAAGAGAAAGCTGAAGAGAAACTTTAGTAGGACTTGGCCTGAGTTGGTGGCAGCGTCGCCCTCCGGTGGCAAATAACGTAGGTTCGACGACTCGGCGTAGTTGTAAAGTGAAGTGGAAAAATGAATTGAAGGATTGCAATATGTGATCATTTAAATATCGATTTTTTTAGACACTTAAATGTCAATTAAAGTAGCTTTATTATTAAAAAAAGCTAATCTCTTTAACGATACACACATAAGTGCCTTACAATCTATGATAAATTAATCATCGATTATTTTGACACATGTAAATTAAACTAGTTTGAATAAAGTAGAAGCTAAAATCTTCAACGATACACACATAAGTGTGTCATGTTCTGATTGATATGTCAATATAAAATTTGTCTTCCTCTGATTGGCCCAATTTATCGCCAGTGACTTAACGAGTTGCCAACTTGATTATCATCGTTACTTGTGACATCAGAGGCCTAGATGATGTCGATTTAATACAATATAATTTCATTTGATATAGATTTTCATTTGCATGGGGAATAGATAGCGTATATAAATGCATGAACGTGTAACGCTTGAGTAAGTTAACTGTGCAGATGGCTAAACTACATTTCCCAGTTCCAAACAGTGGGGGCGTTTGATTGGATGGTGCATTAGAGATGTAGGTGACATTACTGTGGTGAGGAGTTTGTCCCCAGACCGATGCACGAAGATCCCGGGTTCTCTCAGACGACCCCATGTGCTACGTCCCTGAATCTGCACTTTATAGGAGGTTGAAGGAACGTCCAACCCCAACATGAATTATTGGAGTGTCAGACCAAGCGTCTCTGAGAATCAATCACTGCCTGTCCTAAACGAAAAGAACTGACACGCCATCTCTTCTTCTCTCTGATAGATATGCAATCAGATTATCTAGGTGGAAAGCGCAGCCATAAACTATACGGATTAAAGAACCATCTGCGTTCTGTGTGCCAACTGGCAAGATCCCTCAGTGGAGGGTCAATTCAATGAGATAAGATAAAGTAACAGTCTGTTTAAAGTCCAAGTAACAGACAATCTCAACAACAGAATCATTAAAAAAAAAAAAAAAGCCAAATCTGAAGTCAAATAAAATGGTGACATTTGGAATAAAACCCAAGTTGTTCAAGCACTAGGTCTTATTTTCAGGATTCATTCACAAATTCAGCTAAAACAAAAATAGCATAAGACGCATGAAACGTATGAACTTGAATTCTAAATCTTGAACTCGCATCACTGCTGATCACATCACTCACGTAAGAATTCAGATTCCTCACAATCTGAATTACGCTAAATCTTCGCGATTGTCACGTTTGCTCATCTGGAAAGTGAGAAAGTGCCTTTTCCTCCAACAGGCCAAGTCCTTAGAAGTTTGGTTTACATATCGGAGGGCTTTTTCAGACTGTAATGTGGCAGAAATTACACATCAGAAACGTCATATTAATATTACTGCTTAATATTAATAGAGAGGTCCATGTTGAAAACTATATAGCCATGCAGACTGCTGACGAAGCTGGGGAGAAGGACGGGTGGCTGAGGACTCACATCGGGGTGTGGAATGGCATACTGTCCCTGAATTGTGTAGGCCTGGGAAAACAGAAAAGGAGAAAGAACAAATCAACAAAGCAGCAGTTAGGAAGCATTAAAAATCTATTACTGCTTAACACGACCCTCTACAGCTTGGAAATTATAAAGTGCATTTAAAAAACACCTAGTATGAATCATTTCTTTCAATCATCTTTCAATATAAATGTGCATACAATTAGTGTTTTGAATAAATCCATATCTAAAATTAATTTCCAGGTTTTATGAAGAGCTTCGACTGAACTAAATGACACTAACGCCTCGCGTCGGTTTTTGTCGTTTGCTTAAGTATGAATAATGAATGAAATGCCCATGATCGGGTGATGTTGAGAAGACACAGAGTGTTAAAAATATTATTCCACGTCAAGGTTAGAAAATTAGTGTACAAAAAGATTAGTGGGGTGAAAACTATGTTTGACACAATATCCTTTTAATATAAGTCATTTGAAACAAATATTTTGGGAGCATGATACATATTAATAAAAGTCCTACAGAACCTAATAAGTAGTGGTTCATACTAAAAGGATATGACATCTGCTCTGAGGAAGGAGTTTATTTCACAGAAAGAGCAAAATAGGAATTAATTTTGTTGTGAATTCAAAACTAAACACACTTCAGACGTAACGTGTATAGCCAACTGTAAATTAACAATAAATGTTTTCTACAGTGATTGTTTGCTTAAATGACACACATTATCCCACTAGCAATCAAACTGGTAACATTTGCCAGAATATCTTGAGACATTTCGAGCTTTACTTTTTCTTGTGCTCATGCATGACACATAATGTTTGACGTATTTTGACGCATTTTGCATGTGCTTTTCTGATAAAAAGATTTTTTGTATTGAAACATATGTATTATTTGTATTGAAATTTCTATATGTGTATTGAAATGTAAAACCACAAAATAACAATGCATTTTCGATGCACGAATTACGAATAATGGACGAAAATTGCGTTTCAAGCGCTCTCCCACTGAGCTCATGGACAGCTCATTTGCATGATAAGCTCCTCCCTCGTAGCAAGCACAACCTTGGTTGGGATGGTGTGACGTCATGCGAGTGAGAAGGTGAGAAAACCTGAGTGAACTAACAGGCAGTGGCTGGTGCTGCAGTAAAAGGCTGAGGTTGGCTGCGGACGCCGCCAGCGGGTCGGCTCTTACCTGGCCACCTGAAAAAATGACGGGGGTGGAGGCGGGCTTTGGGCGGTAGGGGATGGTGGCACCTTTCGGTGGGGACTAGGAGAGGAGAAGAGGGAAGAGGCAGAAACAGCATTAGAAGAGGACGGAGAACGTGACAGCGGTGTGTGTGTGTGTGCGTGTACGTTTGAAATGACTGTACTTAAATGTACAGAACAGGAACAGGGTAAAGTCACCTTGACCCATCAGCATAAACTGAAGGAGAAGTGTGTGGCTAGAATTCCCGACTACAACATCAGTATTCAACTCTGGTGCACAAACACTAGTCAGTTACTGAGAACAACACACTCCATAATGCAAATCCACTAATGAGGAAAGTTTTTTCAGTTTATAAAAGAGCCTATATATGCAATAGAACAACACAATAACTATATTCTTATGCATGTAATTATTAGAAATAATTAATTATGTAAAATAATTAATTTGAGTGATTTTTAGTATTGTTTACATATACGTACAAGAAACAAGTTCCTGTAAAAAAAGGCCTATACAAAAAAGACAACAATGTTTTTTCTACTCACCTTATTCTCAGACTGTATTTTGAGTTTATTAAAAATATAATCAGAAAAATGCTATTTTTGAGGCTTGTATTCCTAATTTCAAAAACAAAAATAAATAAAATAAAAGTTATATGCATGTCTGATTTGCTTAATATGCCTTTATGCTTACATAATCAAAAGTGCAGAAGGTAAAGGTTCAGTCTGTCTGTACAGTACGTAAAGGTTCTATCTGTCTGTCCATTTCTATCCCTCCATCCATATTATCATCATTTGATCATATATATTGAGATCATTTGTCTCCTTATCATTTGTCTGTCTGTCCACTCGTCTGAAAATCAGAAAACCTCTGACAACAAAAGACAAACAGGAGCAGGTGTAAGGCAGGGTGTGGGTGATCATACTCTACCTCCAGCATGACCACACATATCTGTTTGACACACTGGATGATGGCTTCTGGGGTGCCGGAGATTGTCACCGCTCGCTCTGTGGAGTTGGGCAGCATGTCCCCCGCTACCTGTACCTGAGCTCCTGTGGACTGCAATCACAAAACATCCCCAGATAAATGACCAGTGACAGTTTTTGTTGGTTTGTTTTTGTTTCTATTCAACCTGGTCTTATAACTGACTAACTACAAATAAAAATAGTCCTTTTAGTATATCTGAATGCAAAAATACCAGTAAGACTTGGCTAAATCCCTATTTCAATTAATATTTTATGCACAATCGGTGAAAAGGAAGAAAGCAGAACGTATCAGACAGGAAATGTTGGCTGCACCTCTCTCATTTCTTTGATTTTGGAGCCTCCCTTGCCGATGAGGGAGCCGCACTGACTGGCGGGGACCACCAGTCGCAGGGTGACAGGGGGCTTACTGGTGGCTGGGCTGTTGCTCATGGAGTTGATTATATCCTGAAGACAAAGTGCAAATGATTTTTACTCTAAACTGAACAACCTACTGTGAAACGCCTTTAAAAACGACTAGCTGCCGTGTAAAACCTCTTCAAACTTGTAGGCGATCATGGCGAAGGCCTTGAAGATGGCATCAGTGGGTCCAGTGATGGTGACGATCCGCTCGGGACAGTTTCCTTCGGAGATGTTGATGCGAGCTCCACTCTGCAGGAGATTTCATTTGTCAGGAGATTCATTGTTATACATACTGGTGAAAAATGTATAGAAAAAATGACCTAATATTATTTTCTTAGGTTATAAGAAAGTCTTATATTATTTTATATATTATATATGTTATTTGTGAAATCATAAAAAAGCGTTTCACACATTTCTTAGGCACTCAGTGTGTAAAAAGCAAATTCAGTTTTTTGTTAACGTTCTAAAACTGCAAAAGAAAATCATTTATTTTCTTTTGAAAAGATTATGATGAAGCCTCAAAAAAGAACTAACGACACTTCTGATTCTTGTTTTTCCCATAAACCCAAAATTGCAAAACAACAAAAAGTTCTACAAACATTAATGATCAAAAAATGTAACACAATTGTGCTGCTCATTTTTTTTTTACAATGCCTAGGCAAAGGAGAAATGCAATGTTGCAGATGTTAAGTATAGCCACAATTTTTCTGTCCATAAACAAAATGTCGACTGTAAAATTCTGAATTGTGATTCTACAAATGATATACTTTAAAGGAAAGCAGCACGTTTTTTGATGTAGCATGCACAAAATGACTAACAAAAGAATAAAACGGAAAAATAAAATCAGCAAAAATGTCTTTGCATTTTTTCATACAACCTCTAGATTTCTTGTTTCAGCTACATTGTGTGAGAGTATTCCAGCTGATATGCCACAATCTCCACTAGGTCTTATTTCGGGGGTAGGTCTCATATTTCGGAAATGTTTTCTTTTTTGGAAAGTTTTTTTTTTTAAGGGAAACTCAAATTTGCAATAGAAAATTCAAATAGGCAACATACTTCTTCACGCATCTTCTTTACAGTTTCTCCTTTCTGCAATAAGAATTTCACAATTAGATTCAATCGGGCACAATTTGTTAAAAAACTAAATTAATTCATTAAATACAATTTAGTGATTTGTGGCCTACCTTTCCTATGATGCTTCCCACTTCCTGCAAGAAAACAATTCATGAATCACAACAGACAACAAAAGCAGTGATGATGCTTGTTAACAGACACACAGCGAGCGGTCACACCCCCCCTGGTTGACCACGGTCAAGAGAGGACATTCTTACCTTGCCGTGCATGAGAAGGCGGATGGTCAGGGTCACGTTCAGCCCGCCCTCGGACTGCACTTTGTTGGGTTCCATTATAGGAGTGGAGGTGGAGTTGGAGTATGGTCACGTGACAGGAAGTCGCCTGGAAAAGGACGAGAATGATGGTAGAGCAGCCAACCAGTCACCTGCAGGAGGAAATAAAAAGGCAAAGGCCATTACAAGAGACTTTCCAGACATTCCTAGGTCCTTTATTTCATCCCATCAACAAAAACGTCATTTTTGCACAAACTTTACAGCTCATACTATGTTAAAACTCAGCACCATTCCTAAATGAAGTCAAACGTTCAATCTTCCCTTGCAATCGTTTCAGTCCCTTGCAAGAAATCAAATGATGAAAATTTGCATTATGTGATAATAAATGTGAACATGGCGATTGGGATGTGATAAATGATGGCTTCGTCTGATTGGCCAGATTCATTGACAATGTCGGAACAAGTTGCACAGCAATTATCGGACTTAACACTCTATTAACCAAACCTTGTCATATTATAATGCATGATCAAAAAAATGTTTCAATACATTGTGCAACCGTGCATCAATTCAATTCTGTTGCATCCATAATGCCACATAACTCTTTAGAGAACTCTAAAGAACATAAGGAGTCTGACCACAAGAGGGAGCAGTTCACAACTAATCAACAAACCCAGCATTGTTGCCAGGCAGTAATCTGGAATTAATATTAAAAATCCAGCCGTGGTGAGGTCACAGGGTTTTTACTGTGCGCCGCAGCTGAGCCTAATATTTCACAGGCCGCGGAGCGTGAACACGAGTCTGCGTGTACATAGATTACGAGTGATACGTGTCTCTGTGTTATTTCAAGCTATTACAAGGCTTATTTTTGGCGAAATTCTCTTTTTGCAGAGATGTGCTGCGTACTTATCAGTGGATTCATCATCAACGCAGCCCCATAAAGACATAATGAAACAACACATCTCTCATTATGTGCAAACATTGGGATGGATTGGCTCTGATCCGCCCGGCGATGTGAATCTCTCCGTGCTTTCACATTTACAGCTATGGACCCCTGTCCTGTTTTCAGTGATTTACGCCGTCATGTGGCTCGGGGATCAACATCCACTGAGAGATTGAAACATTAAGCCGATTCAATGCAGCTGCCAGACCTTCATATCCAGAGAAGGATAAAGAGAGGGCACCAAGCGAAGGATGGATCTCTGTAAAAAGCGTACGTGCGAGTGTGTGTGTGTGTGTGGCAAGCAAAGTTCTGAGAGCAAATATATGGACGTGAAAGGGAGAGCAAAGAGCAGCGCTAAGAAGCGATTCCGAGGGTTACAGTCATGGGGATGAGCTGCCAGCTGTCCACAAATCTCCCTGCTTAGTGGAGACGGCATAAAAATCTAATCTGAGTTAAGAGCGGAGCATAGTTCCAAGCAACCACGTAGATGAAACGCAGCAAAGCGTGTACCTCGTCTCATAAAGGTGCCCTGCATTAAAACCTGACCAGGCCAGAATCCACTCGGCTCTGGCCTGAAGCCTGAAGATGTCCTGTTGGTGTGTACCAAACTGCAAATGCTCTTGATTCCTAACATCGGCAAAAATCTCAGCATTGACTAACATTGGCAAAAATCTCATTGACATAAAAACGCACAAAGTTGCTTTCACAAAACAACCAGTAGGCCAGCATTTAAAAATTTTAATTACAGCCCGTTGGAAGCTTGACATGTCTAAAAACAAGCATCTAATCTATAATTCGTAAGGTTCGATTCTGGATCACGGAGGATTAAACTGTATCTGTTTTTACCCGCCAAAAAAAGTGATTTGAATCTGGAAATGTCACTGAAATATAGCGCCCTCTTCAAGGAATTCTCCCAGAGTTGTTTTTTCCTTTAACAAATTTCACACAACATCTTTCGAATTGTCCCAGAACAGTGAATGAAAATTCGTAAATCGTAAGTGAAATGTCTACCAACGCATATCTTCCTAAAACGAAACATGCTCAAAGAGGATTTCAATGACTACAATGTCTTTGTACAGTGTTACATTTCCCACACTTTATCGCTAATTTCTATTGGCACGATCAGTTGGCGGTCCAGTGATTGGAGGCGGAGCGACATCTATGTTTGTGCGCGCAGACACTTCTTATGACTCACTTAGCGCCGCAGCTCTTCATCCGCCTCAGACGACTTCATTCGCAGATGCCTGGGAGATCAAGCCTGCGTGAAATCTTATCTAATTAAATCAGCGCGTAAGACAACAAACAGCAGCGGCGCCGATGGAGAAGCACCTTGTGGCGACTAGAACACACTGAATCTGGACTCTTATCGTTTCGAGCTAATGCTGCAGATCTGAAAAGCTGCGTGAATAGCATGAATATTATTACTGAGACGATCATCGTCAGTGAAGCGTTACTCGCCCCAAGCGTTGCTGCTTTCTACAGTAACCGCGTCTTAACTGCACTCTTTCTTTGATCAGGTGCTTTTCTAGCTCAGGTTCAGGACGTTCAGGTTCACAGATGTTCAGATAACAATTCAGAATATATTAAAACTTTTGCCAGCAAACTGAAAAACAATGGAATAATAAGAACGCTGTGCAATGTAGTAAAAAAACATGTTCTTTTATGTGATGCTTTTTGCACACTCAATTTGCAATTTTAATGAGATTGAGATTAATTCTATGTTCACAATTCTGAATATTTAAATGCATATCATTTGTTAAAAAATTGCAGCATCATGTGACTGAGCTTAATTTTTCAACAAATTGACCAATGTCATTTTCTACCGACTTGGTTTGTAGTCAAACCAACCAGGACTTCTTTTTTACAATTCTACATTCCATCATCTTACTCCCTGTTCCAACTGAACAACAACAATGTACTTTCCTGGGAATCGAACCCACAAGCCATGTAGCCAGCATGACAATTCCTGTGGATTGAGCCGCAGGAAAGCTGCATGAATAGTCAATAATGGTAGTTTATGGGTTTAAGTTTCACGGCTGAAGAAACAGGACATGTGTGTTCTGATGAATAAATCCATCCGAGCAAGAAGTGCCGCTCTTCTGCACTTTCCTCTGATCTCCAGGAGAGTGATGCACATTTCCCGGCCCTTTCAAGAGCGTATGAAGCCGATTAAAAATTAGTTCTAGAAATGCTTTGTATTTTAATTCTATTTGATGTTAATCATAAGCCTGATATCTTCCCGGCGGTAGATAAGCTGGGTTTTTGCGGAAACGCGGGATGCAGAAAGTGGGTCAGTCCTTCTGGCCTCTTCCTCTGTGGTACCTATTGAATTAATCACGCTTTACGCTCGGTCAAGCAGCGCTCCCAAAATGCTCCTTTTTTTCTATCCCTCGCTTCGTTCTGAATGCAGCACAATTCTGTGTCTCGTTTCGATCCATATAAATGACCATCAGTCTGCATCTCGTGTCTGGAGAAATAATAAAAGCCAGACTCGGTTCAGATGAGCCATGCTCAGACTTAAACATAGAGTAAGTGTGTGTTTTACCAACCGACTGAATTTTTTATAGGGAATAAAAAAAAAATGCTTTCTTGCACAAATTACACCAGTTAATAGTTTTACGGTCGCCAGCCAGTGTAAACAGAGCTGCATCTCAGTGTGTGTGTGTGTGTGTGTGTGTGTGTGTGGTTGTTATGTATAAGTCTATAATAGGCCAATGCTGTCAGACTGTTGTTTTTATAACTGCAAGAAAAAGTTCGACCTTAAAATAATAATGAAAAAAAAAGTTGTTGCTTACAATAAAAAAAACAAGCGAGCAAGCAAGCGCGCGCACACACACACACACACACACACACGATTAAATACAAAAGAATTCTAGAAACACACAACAATTTCTGCATTGACGGGAAAGAATCTTAATCTTATCCAACGTCACACAAACACAAACTCTTTACTAAAACCTTCTTGTTCATAATCTGTCCACTTCACTCTGTCCTGATTCGCCTCAAACCCCCTAAATTTGTAAAACATTTCAATCTCAGTTTTTTATTAATCAATAACTATAGAAAATTCAATGCAAGTGAAGAAAGTCAGGGACCGAATATTTCAGACTCCTTGTGTCTCTTGGCTTCTCCACAATCCAACTAAATCACCTGCAATGATGTGGGTGTCACTCTGTGATTGGCTGGCCAAAATAGCGGGCGTGCCTTAGCTTTTATCGAGAAATGCCACTCCCTGCTACCCAAAAAATGGAAGGTTGAATATGTGTCGGTAAAAGACTAAGTTTAGACTAAGTTTGTTGATTTTGCGAATACAGCCCTGAAATTATCAGACGGAGCTGTCGTCATCACTTCCTGTTTGAGATAGTAAGGTACACAGTGAAAGAAGTCAGGAAAGTTAGAAGTAGAGTGGAGATGGAGATGAACAACGGAGGTCTATGATGAAGATGGGCCGGCAGATCGAGCGGCGTGATTTATCGTGTTAAACACATCACTAGTCCTGTCAGTGGATCAAGGGCAGGGGCTTAACCAGAGACGACAGTGTTTATTGGAGACACTGGCTCATGCGAGATTTCAGGGCAAATTACAGCCCGAGGCGGGTTTGTCTTTTCTCTTGCTCTTGAAATCACAACCATGGGTGGGCGCTGGGAAGACGGACCCAAATCAAACGGGCACCATGGATGGGAAATGAGATGGTCAAACACTGTCAAATACTGAGACTTTACTAGTGCAATTAAATGGCACGTAATATTTCTTTACTCCAAGTTACTAGAATATTTTTACTCTTGAAACAGCAAAATAAAAATCCGTCTGTCCATCCGTCCATCCATCCCATGTGTTTGAGTAGAAAAAAAAATAATCCAAAAGAGAATTTGCCATTTTGGGGTGGAGATAAAAATGGAGGATTAACGTTACATCTGTAGTTAGTGAACGGGATTAGGACACAGCAGAAAACCTCTACAGAGTTTTCAAATGTTCATCTTTTGTGACAATAAGAAACGGTGTTCAAATGTGTCATGTATAACAGTAAAAACACGAGAAAACACAAATATTACATTTTCTAAAAAACGAATCATACAAATCAGAAACTGGAATCCTAACCAGACAGTTCAGATTGCTGTATCATTGTGTAGTATTAGTGTAAACCATGAATGTGAATGGTAAAAGATGCTTCAGCGCTCCGACAGACGAAAAATAAAGTGAAATGCCAATAAACAAAACCTGCAACCGTTCCAGGCACAAAGCAGCATTCGTGTTGGAAGATAACGGAGGATTCTCTTGCAATATTTTATAAACCCAGAAAACACAAAGCAACGTAAACAGTAAAATGTTAAATATAATCTGAATCTATCCACCGTCATCTGGCTTGTACTAATCCGTAAAGCTCTCATTACATCCCCACATCAACCGTTCCTAAGCTGCTCTGGAGTTTCAGGCCATCAGGAGAACGTGAACGCAGAAAGAGTCGCTTCCCCTCAAACTGCCTCTGAACCAGTGAGCTTAATGTTGAAGCCTAAATAAAAACAAAAAAAAACATTTAAATAATATATTTTATTATAAACAATGAGAACACATTTTATATTGATGTCTAAAACCATTTGGAGAAACATAACATACTGCGGATTCAAAAAACTGAAAGTGTAAATGTTTAAGGTCTCAGGAGACAAAAAACCCTCCCAGGACAACAGAGCATCTGGTCTAGACTTGATCTTCCAGCACACTCACTCCAGAACATCAAGCCGTTTGACCCATCTCAATCTTTCATGAACATCACAACCATCCCGGCATTTATTCTGGCACGATCAGAACTGTGCCACGTAAACCGCAACGTCAAAGCTAACAAATGTAGGTTTCCTGGCACGTGCCCGCCCTGAAGGCACGGGGTTGAGGCTGGGGTCTTTTTGGCTGGACGGCGGGGGGGGGGGGGGGGGGGGGGGGGGGGGGGGACAGACACTCAGATGTGGTACAACTCTAAAGGCGCCTTTTGTTGCCGAACGCGTGTCTGCGGGGCCACCCCCCCCCCCACTCAACCTGACAGCGGCTCGAAAAACTGTCAGTCTCGATCACTCGGCCCGGCCTGGATCTCAGCCCAAATTATAATCATGAGCACATTCGCCCAGAAAAGCAGATGAGGAATCAAACAAAACCAATCCGTGGCTCTAAAAGCCAGGATTTTAGCAGCATAATGCTACGCTAATGGCCTACGAATCGTAAGTGCTGCAGTGCGAAAGAGAGACACCCCTGGTCGATTCTAGACATTGTAACCGTCTAAACCATTTCTGAAACGCAGGAATCCACGTTCAATTACACATCAATGCATTTCATCGACCTGCGTCTAGTAAGACAATGCAAGACAAATACATCCGTGTCGTAGAATTCCGGTAAAGAAGCAAAATAATTGGCACAAAGCAGAGATTATACAACACTATGGGACTCCGTTAGCTTGAGATATTGGTGTTCTTCAAATGAACTCGTTTTGATGAATCAAAGAAATGAACATTATTTTATATTCACACGCTATAAATGGCTGGACTTCGTAGTGACGAGGCTTGAGAAAGAGACTCACTTTCGCTTCGCTGTGACAGTTAAAGAATCATTGATGATAATTGAAGTAACGATGGGGAAGAAAATTGTGTACCTCTCGAAAAGAATTAATCAAAAGGCAGAGTAGGTTTTAGTGTTACGAATCGCCGTCAAGGTCGGAATCGCGACTGAAACTGACAGAGAAATCACAATCACGAGCCCACGCCATACTGTCTGCGGCACATGAGGCATCGAACAGTTTACGCGCGACAAAAACGTAGTTACACTGCTTCAAAATGGCAACCCATGTTTGTCGAAATACAACAATTATTGTTAATTTTGTTTTGTATCCCATATTTATTAGTAAAACTAACAATTATATTTGGATCTAGTCCATTTTTTGCTTAATTTATCCTAACAAGAATCGGAGGAAGGATTCATTCCACGAACACATTTTCCAAACCGACATTTTGGGATTATCTGTCATCAAACCATAGAAAGCAACGTTTCCGTTAATCCAACACAACAGACTCTACAATGCAACACCAAAGACCATATGCTCAAAGAAAAGTTGAAAATTCCTTAATATTTACCTTTACAGAGCTCCGATGGCCACCGATACGGACGTTCGGAAAGGACTGAAATTAAAAATCACAGAGGGAAAATGATTTCTACACCGTTCTCTTGCTCAGCCCCAGTGAAACGGCATCATTTGATTGGTCCAGCTTCGAGGTCATGTGGGTAAGGCAACCGCCACGTGATCACGCCGACGAATACAATGCGCAAAACGAAAATCGCCTAAATCCAAATTTCACTGCAGCAAGTCTCTTGTATGTCGACGCCATTATCATTGTTGTGGCTGAGGTAAAGGTTTTTGTGAGTGAAGAGTCCCACTATGCTCGGTGAAGACCCCCAGGGGTAATGGGGGCAGAATCAGCGCCCAACACTGCAGCCGACTGGGTATTTCTAGTGGGCAGCATCAGCAACTACCAATCCAAAGACGAAAAAACCCAATCCCGTAGTCCGGTCAACACATCAGCTGTAGCATCTCTCATCACACACTTCTGTCATTAGCCCCGAATTTGTGTGTTTTGACATTTAAACGTCACCCTTCATATGCTTCCGTGCCCCCTCCACCCTCCTCTCGCCCCATGTCCTCTTTTTTCCAGAGCTAGAGACGCATGGCACAATCAAATGAGAGCAAGGATAACAGACATGGCCTAAAAAACAGGTTTAAAGGTGGGTGAGGGGTGGCTTTCCAGCAACACCACCATATCTGCCATTGTGTCTACTACCACTGATTTTAATCTGGTACGATGTGGAATCACTGGGAGCTTTGTTTACAAACAGCAGTTCTGGAAGGACGTTTTTCATGAAGTGACGGCAAGTCTTGGCTTCACCAAATCGGTGCACAAAGATCCAAAAAGATCCAAATTGGTGTCAAGTTCAAATTGCGATTCGTCAGATTAACCTACGTTTTTGAGCTTATTGACCCTAAAAAGTCAAGTCAACTTTGGTCCAGCGCAATGGCTTTTATGTGACCAAACTGTGACCAATTTTTTTTCCCTATTTAGTGCCGATTATCTTGGCACCAGGACAAACATTGTAGAAGTTAAAAGTGCTCAACAATTCTGCTCAAGTTTAGCAACAATATTTGTCTCAATTGTAGAAGTCTTTGCAAGTGCCAAGATATAAAAAATGGAGGGTCTCTATTCTATCTTGACTTCAACAGAACACAAATTTGATCATAAATTGCATGTTTTCATCAAGTTTTCAGAATCCTCGAAGATAACTGGAAGCCATTCCATGTCACTCTGGGTTACCCAAACAATCGAAGACCGAGCCAAGACGTAAAACCTACAGGGAAGCTGTTATTCAAACCAGTCTAACATTCTTACCAGTTTCAGGGAAAGTTCCTGAGGATAAAATGGGACCAGAGAAGGAAGGCAACAGGCAAAACGAGAGGAAAAAGTGGCATGCCTGGTCCTATATGTAAACTCAACCACGGCCCCCAGCAAGGTCAGAAGTCAGGGTGAGCCACTGCGGGGTTGTTTGGGTTCATCATACACTCATCAATGGAGCAAGCTAATCGACCCTGACGAGCATGAAGGAGACATGGATTGGACGACTGTAGAGCTTCGACCATGCCGGCCATTTGAATGCCCACCAAACGCCAGGCCAATTCAGCGAGGGGCAACAAATCATCCCCTTGTTCCTTCATTCCTAAAGTGCTCATCCACACACTCGACCTGCCATGCTTCCTGGATTGATCCATTTAACTTTGTAAGCCCTAATTGAGCCACAAGCCTGCAGGGTATAATTAAGAAGCTCATTAGCGACTGCATGGCTGGGTTGTGACACGAGGACTGCGCTCTGGCTCAATGCTTTTGAAAAATCTATACGTCGCTGAGTACGGCGGGAATGTGAAAATGCCCGTGTCAATAGCTCATGATAGCGAGCGCTTCTTTTACTGTACTTGCTAGAGGATAATCACTCTCTACCCTCGTCCTCAAAGGGAAACAACTCTACAGTCGTTTAATACTTTGGCACAATGCAGTTCCTCGTGGCGCTGGATTGAAAGGTGCCTTCAGGACGGTGTAAAACAGGGCTTATCCTTTTAAGCCGTGAAAGAGAAAGTGGATGATCAAGCCCGGGCCGCTTGAAATCAGAATATTCCGCTTAAGTGTATCCCTCAGCCATACCTTCACGCACACAAGCCGTGGATAAGTGGAAAATTCTGTCGCCTTGGGTCTTGCCCGCATCACAGTGGCCTGGCATTCGCTCTAAAAGCTTTTATTCCTCCTATCTCGTCCTAGACGGAGCAATGAGTTGGTAATGGAAAATTCCGCCTGACCCGAAGTTTAGTTGCAGTCGGAGCTTTCAATAATGGGACACCCCTGCAGCTATAGCCAATAACATGTGACGTCCCGATGAATTGGAACTTCGAGGATGGAATTGTCACGTCTCTACTGCACAGGCGACACACTCATTTAGAAAGCCGTGTGGAAATCCATGTAGTGTGCAGCCCACTAAAGTAGGACGTAACACTGCAAATTGTTGCAACTTCCTGTAAAAGTCACTCCAGACAAGTGACAGGTCACTTTCTAGTGCGGTAAAATATCGTATACATATGTACGTTTTTACATAGGT
>SOMO01000015.1:1211724-1221880 GCA_028128575.1 Paedocypris carbunculus | reverse complement strand
TACACAATTATTCTATGTCATAACATTTTATTATAAAAGCTTTTAAAACTACAAGCTACAATGCTCACGAAGGACCTTTAGGTTCCGAGACACAAGCCTCGGCCGTGTCACCCGTGTGTGATTTGTGTCGGTAGCCCTGCTCAAGGCCGCACGGCTAAATCCTATTGAACAGGCTGTAAAACCCTTCAGGCGGACAGAGAATCAGTGCAATAGAAGGCGAGGAGAGATTGCAATGTCATCAGAGGGGCCGACTGTGCAATTTCAAGACGTGCATGAATCAGGAACCCGGGGCCCGTTCGCCTGCGAGTATACGGCCTTTACAGATCCAGTGCGCAGAATTAAGAGCACTTACGCTGATTAAAGGTGGCTGGCGTGTGAGCCGGAAGAGAATAAGGAAGGTTTTATGGACACGTGAGTTTGGCACAACATGAGGCATAAAAAACACATTTTTATCTCAAATAAATCCTTGAAAGGGAAAGAAAATGTATTTATTTCTACGCAGCAATATAACATGGCTTGAGTGTGTAAACGTACTTTAAAGAAGTAGATTTTAATACAGAAAGGCAGTGACCATAAGGGGAAAGGTGGAAAGTAAGACCATTTATTCAGTGAGTGGAAGATAAGTACAGACGTGGTGGTATATAAGACACGACGAGGCTGGAAATCCACAGCATATCGACATCAGGGTGAAGTTTCACATGGATTGAAGATAAAGTGTCTTCATAAAACATCCGCCTCATAAACAACAGCGTCAGCAGCCGTTCCGTTGGAGAAAAGCACCAAATCCAGCTCCAGCCTCCGACGGTGAATTATGGGACGAGCAACACTACTGCAGTGAAAAGCCTAGTTGATATGTGTTAGAGAAATCTCACCAATTCTGAAACACACGGCACAATGTCGACAACACGACACAACAAAACACACGGTTCTGTAAATACAACTTTGTAACTATTTCAGTGTCACTTTGATGTGGAAATATGCTAAAAAAAAAATGTCTCAGACAGAAAAAAAACCTTATATTTTTTTCTTCAAACCGCAATGTCGCCCACAAAATAAAATAAAATAAATATTTTCTCTTTTAAATTCTAAAAAAAAAAAAAAAACAGTCAGGTTTGCCCCTAAGAGTCCAATAAATTGGATAACAATGGAAAAAGGATGGACGCTTGCATGGAAAAATGAAATTAAAATATGCTAAAATTGGTTTAATGCACCAATTTAAACATCTTAAAACAACGACACAATAAACCATATACAATTTATACTGATAGAACTGAAACACTGGCTGAATGTGGCTTCACGCCTCCGGTTCCCCCCTGAAAGTGATGCGCCGATGCCCCCTTGGGCCTCACAGCAGACGACTGGTCAATTCTCCGTAAGGCCGACACACTCCTCTCCTTCGTTGTCTTCGGTTTTGAGTCTGGTTGCTTTCATTGGTGGACAGGCATCTACTGAAGTGAAGCTGGGCCGGTGTGACCCGGTGTGTGGAGTGTTCAATAGCGCCCGCGGTGGCTTTACTTCTTGGAATGTGTCATGTAGCTGTTCTCGATGCAGAGGACGATGAAGGAAGCCGAGCAGCTGCTGGGGGTTTGCTGGAGGAGTTGTCCGGTCTGCAGGGACGAGGCCATGCCCGTCACCACTTGGTCTCCGGCCCTCCACGTCTCACAGTAGTTGTCAATCTGCCGGTGACCCCTGAAGCTGGATCCGTGCCAGATCATCTTCTCCGGCCTGAGACAGAGAAAACCACATTGCTCTTATGAATTCCACACTTATAATTGACTTATTATGGCTCATGACTCATATTATTATATTGACTTATAATTGTAATATATTATGGACATTTAAGCACTTAAATTAAAACATTTAAATTGTACACATTGTTAATAATCTTTTGATCGTTATTTTGTAATTTGCACTGTCTTGAGCTTGTACCTAAGCTTTACAAAAGTGATTTGACTTGATTTGATTTGTGTTGATTTGATATAGAAATACAGTCGACTCCGCTTTATAGGGAGAAATCCTAAAGTCCGCTTTATTGGGGCACAATGGTCGTCCCAATTAACAGGAGTCGACTGTATTTGTTATAAAAGAAAAACACACAAGCGTATATTGACACATTTTTCAAATCTGTTTTCAAATTACTTTTTTGCTTTAAAAAAAAGTTAAAAAATGCAAACACTACACACAATTTGTAAACACAACGTATGTATATATGCTCATTACAGTAAAACAATATTTCTGGAGACCATATTCCAATATTCAAAAATCAAAACATTTTTTTTAAATTTTCTATTTCTTTAAATTTTAGTTCCATTTCCTTCTATTTATTATCACTACATTTGAGTAAATTTAAGGAAAGAGCATGTCACTGCACTACAATCAAATTCGACTTGTGATTGGTTGGACGGAGTGGGTCTCCGCCTTTGGAGTAAAGGGATTGGCACGTACCAGGCACTGTCCTTCAGGACATCTCTGCCATCGAAAGAGTAGAGAGAAGCGGTGTCCTTCATCCTGCTTTCAGAATCATCGAAGAGAGACTCCCAGCTACTGAAGAGAACTTGATCCTGAAACGACAAAAAAAACAAATATAATCGTGTTCTGCTTTTCAAATCGTTTGTTTTAAGTTTGTCGTTTCACTAGTTTTCAAAAGGTTTTCACCACAAACCTTGAGATTGAGGATGGGCAGTGAGTCTCGGTCAGCCTTGCGGACGATGCTGTAAAGATCCTGAAGTTTAGAAGACAAGAAGGCCCGGAACGTTCCCTTCAGACCTAAGGCGCGGGACTGCTGGAAGCACAGGTAGTCGGCCCCGCGAATGCCGCGCATGTTTCCAGATTGCGGAGCATTCAAGGCGATGAGATGCAACTAAAGACACCAAACAAAAAAATAAAAATGCAGGAAGTTCTGATAAAGTCTTCCGGTAGAAGTCGACTGGACGCACCCCAGGTCCGGACGTGTGTGTGTGGCCCTCTGATTGGCTGACGGACGGACCGCTGCCGACCCGCACCGGGGTAGCCAGCTGGATGACATGTCTGTCGTTGGGCTGCCCGGGGTGGTACCGGCTGTCCGTGTGAGGCGGGTACTGCGGGTCTGGGTAGTGGGTGTCTGGGGGGTTTGGAAACTCTAGGGGACGGTGCGGTGGAGAAACCTGCTCAGCTCCATTGTTAGACGTGCGGTCTTGAGAATAGTGAACGACTGGAGGTGGGTGAGCCGCCGCCACCTCATTGTCCTGGAGGAAGAGACCACAGAATCAACCTTTAGAATCAATGGGATTGAATATAATTAATCGGGTACAATATGACTGGATATGATTAATTTAGTACAACGTTGTGATCGAATATGATTAATTGATTGCAACAATGTGATTGGACATGATTAATTGATTGCAACAATGTGATTGCATTAGATTAATCAAGTACAACAATGTGATTGAATATGATTAATTGAGTATAACCATGTAATTGATTATGATTGATCGAGTATGTCAGTGTCATTAATTATTATTCATTGATGATTAATTGAGAACAATAATGTGGTTGTTTATGAATAATCTAGTACAACAATGTGATTGAGTATGAGTAATCAAGTACGTCATTGTGATTGTTTATGATTAATCAAGTACTACCATGTGATTGATTATGATTAATTGAGTACAACAATGTGGTTGTTTATGATTAATCGAGTACAACAAAGCCTCAAAGTGATTAATCAATAATAATAATCCATTATTACTTAAATTCCTATTTTATATATAAAACATATATTTCATATTAATAAATAATAAAATACATTTTCATTTAATGCACTTAAGTGCAACAATATGATTGATCACGTTTAATTGAGTTCAACAATATAATTAATAACAGGTGATCAAATAATTGCAATGTAGGGCCAATCAATAATCTGCAGAACAATGTACAGTAATCGATTGTGATTAAAATAGTAATAATGCGATTCATACTTCTAATGAATCAAAAGATGAAGTGTACTAACAAATAAAATATAATTCACACTTACCAGCTCGCCGTTTAAGGCTTTGTAATCTCCAAGCTAAAAAACACAAGAAACTATTGCTTTAGGCGAGATGTTTCTGAAGAAGTTCTTGAAAAACAACAGTATTATGAATCGGAAATGTAATTGAAATACATATTCATGGTGACACGAGGTCACATCATTGATTCGGCCATATTTCAGTCCTACCATCACTTGTCTGACACCCTCACGAACACGGAGGTAGAGGTCACTCCTGTCCAAAATGTAAATCAAGGATCCTTCGGTCTGTTTCCGAGCCGTAGCGATCATGAAGTCATAAGACCTCATCACTGCCACCTATTGACAAAAGCATGCGTTAAACCCGACCATCTCATTCCACATAGAAATTTCCAACTAACCCCAGACCCATGGCCAGGAGTTCCAGGTGGGCCTGGTGGGCCTGGAGGTCCGGGAATGCTGAGGGCTGGAAGAAGAAACAAGCCATGTTTGTCGTTTCTCACGAGGTTGAGAAAGCCCGGCTAACTCACATGGCCTGTATGGACCAGGCAGTGATGGTGAACCTGGTGGTCCAGGGGGTCCTGGTGGTCCTGGACGTCCATCATAGCCAGGTTGTCCCGGTGGCCCCTGGGGTCCTGGTGGACCTCTGATTGAGTCTCCTTTAGGCCCCTGAAAAATGTGTTTTTTAAATTAACCATCTACATTTTAAGGTTTCAGACTCTCAGTTCATTCGGGACCCTTACAGGAAGTCCAGGGATTCCTGGGAGACCCTGTGCCGATCCAAAGCGAGGGTCATAAAATCCTCCTCCTGGTTCTCCCTTCTCTCCTTTCAGACCAGCATCACCTTGCTCGCCCTTCATCTCGTTCTGAGCAGACATCACATTTACAGTTCCATTGCTTCACTAATATTTCCTCATAGCGTTCCAATGACGTACTTTAAAGGCGTAGCTGTCAAAGTTGGATGAAAACCCTGTAACCAAACAGCAAATGTAGTGTTAAACATCGTCTAGAGTTTGTGGATGCAGGCGTAGCATTAATGATGGAGGATTCATACCTGGAGATCCCTGATCTCCTTTCTCTCCTTTTGTAGCTTGAAGACACACAACAAAACACTGCATTTTATTTACAGTTTTGGTTTGTTGGAAAAATGTGGTCAAATATATACAGTTTGATCAAAATATTAAACTATACAAACAATAGCTGTCTGTAAAAACAAACGCATGCAAATTAAATGGCGAAATCGTGCAGCAAGTAGAGCGAGATGTTCCATTGTGATGAAAAGTAGCAATGAAGCGTTTAAAGTAACACTAAAAGATGAACTAGTTTCCATTGATCTTAAGGATTTATCATCGCTACTCTTTCCTTTTTTTATTTTGCTGTGAATGCAGCAAACCAACCTGGAAAGAATCTTGCAAAGTCTTCATATCTCTGAAAAGGAATAAAAGGAGCGAATAAAATATATTGCTGCTGCCATGAGAAATTATAAATACCCCTGTACATTAATTCCAGCATATAGTGCTCATTTAGCAAAATCTCATGCATGGATTGCAGCTTATCTGACATAAAAAGCCCTTACATCAAATCTGTCCGAGGGTATGGCAGGTCCAGGGGGACCGGGGGGTCCAGGTGGACCAGGAGGACCCTTAGAAAAAAATGAGAAGTCAAAAAAATATTACGGACACAATACATTCATACTTATACAGTATTTTTTAGTTGTTGTTTTTATTCAAATTGTTTTCTTTGTCATTGAATATGCATGTTACTCACAGGGTATCCATACCCAGAACCGGACCCAGAACCTGGCTCACCCTTCTCCCCTTTATATCCATTCACACCAGGGCGGCCCTACAGGTAAGAATATGAAAAATATTCATGATATATTACTTGACAAGAGCAGCGAATTGAAGCTGAAGTGGTGACAAGTATAAGAGACGTACGGGTCGGCCAGGCATTCCAAATTCACCCTTCCGTCCTGGAGGTCCCACCGGTCCCTGCATGAAATATTAACATTTGAACTATAGCTGGCAAACACATGGCAGAACTACTGCGGCTCTGCTGTAGCTTTAAGTGGATACAAAGCAAAAAGCAAAAAACAAGCACAACAATCTGCTCCTTTTTGTTCAAATGAGAAAAAGTTCTCATTTCTGGTAAACTATGGAATCAGATTAGTGGCAAAAATATCAAACATAAATTTCTACGAAATTAATAAAAATGCTTCACATTCACGTTTTTTATTTTTCGTTTGCAATCTTCACATTTTCGTTTGAAAAATCAGAGTACGGGCCGCCCCAATGTGAAGCTTGTGCCAGAAGTCAAAACGAAAAAAAAAAACGGAAAAATCTGAAGCGAAAAAAAAAAGTTTAAAACAAAAACGTAAAGATTGCAAGAAAAACATAAAAAAACTAATGTAAATGTGATCATGACGTTACATTTTTACCACTAATCAGAATCCATTTTAAACAGTGTGCATGGTGTGATGAAATGTTACACACCCTGGCAGGAAGTGGAAGATCTACAGAGTGAAATATTACACTTACATGAGGTCCAACGGGTCCAGAGATACCCATCTCACCCTGCAAACATCCTCTTACTTATTATACGTATATGTGCAATCTTGATTATTGACACTTAATGGATGCAAACTTCACAAATAGATCCAAATGATGCTTTAAAATACCTTTGCCCCTGTCAGTCCACCCAAGTACAGTGGGTTTCCATCAGGTCCCAGAATAATTCCAGGTTCTCCTTTCTCTCCCTGCAAATGATGTCAGGTAGCAGTATTTTTAAAGGATTATTTTGGCTCTTTGTGTTAAGTTGTCGTGTCGCTTGCCTTAATGGCGTAGCCTGGTGCACCGGGTTCACCTCGCTCCCCTTTTGGTCCCATTGGGCCCTTGATGGAGAAATAATAAAAAGACAAGTGTCAATGGTGAAATTGTATTTACATTTCTGCATCTTTTTACACAGTTTACTTCATTAAATAGATTGATTAAAGCCAGGCTTTTTTCATGAATGCACATTAATTTCTGTAATTACTTTTAAAAAGTGATAATTTTAATAAAAAACTACACGTGTGAATGATCGAGTGAACAATATTTATTTTCTGCTAAATGACATTAGCTGTCTGATGCCAATTTTGTTTTACATTTTGTTACGTTTCTTGTTTAGAAAACAAGTTTATTCAATATTGAATAAATAAATACGTAATAATTGTATCTAATAATTAAAATAATTAACTAATTAATAAATGTTCTGAAAACAATTTCTGTTAAATTATTTTACTATTTGAGGACCGTTGCCTCAAATTTTCAAAGGTTATCTCAACTTTTCTTTTTTTTCCAATGGATAAGCACAATAAGGTGATTTGGTCAAATGTAAGTGTAAAAGTGCCAAATGTAAATATAGAGTTAACAAGTTTCAATATTAACACCTACAGGAAATCCAGCATGACCGGGAATTCCATGTCCACCCTGAAAATCATACAAAATAAAATGATTCCCAACATCATTTCACCAGGCAAAAATCACCATAAAAAAAGATTTTTCATACCTGAGGTCCGGCTCTTCCCGTTTCATCAAACTGTGTGAAAGTCAACACCTTTACACTCTAATCTGAGTAACATATAAATCACCATATTCTAACGACCTACATTGTCTGAGTGTCTGTATATAATTTGTCCAGGAGGCCCAGGAGGACCAGGAAGTCCAGTCCCATCCCGACCAGGTTCACCCTAAACAGAGACAATGATCAAGGGTGAGTTAAAGTGTCAGTTAAAGAGAATGTGTAGATCAGACGCAGAATACTCACCCGGTCACCTCGGTCTCCTCTGTCGCCCTTTTGTCCCTGCAACAATAAAACACCGTAAGGAGAGACAGTAATGGAGGGTTGTGATTTTTCACATATTGTAGGTGATGGATGTGACTACACTATGTCTAGAATTAGCCCCGGAGGTGGAAAATCACACCTGTGGTCCTGGAAAACCATCCAGACCTGGACGTCCATCTCTTCCCTGAGGCCCCTCGCTGCCCTTTTCTCCAGGAAACCCGGGGAACCCAGGCTTGCCCTGGAATAAGAACAAGGTCCGATGAAGTGTTCACACATTAACTGATTAAGAGTGTTAAAATAGCGATGACTTACAGGTGGTCCCGGGAAACCAGGAAGCCCCTGGAATTCATCAGAAATGAATCAATTGGTTTGAAAAGCATTGAGAAATTAGGTGTAGAATTGTACTAACCCGGTTTCCGACGGGCCCTCGTCCTCCTGGAACCAAATTATAGCGTCCAACTCCAGAACCCTCCATGTCATCCTGAACACAAAGAGAAGACTCCATTTTTATACAGTTCTTATACCATTTTTATACCCTTTTATACATTTTTTATAGTTTTATACAGGAACATAAATCTAATACGGTACTTTTTTGGACTATAAGGCAAGTGATGTAAAGAGTACCTAAAAACTACAGTAAAATTAAATAAACTATGAATACCTTAATGTAAAAGTAACTCCATTACAAGTTGCAAGTATAAAATAGATTTAAAAGTATAAAACGTCAGCCTCAGTCAAATTCAAACGCACAAAAAAAGAGCAACCACTAATTCACGTTCAAGTGAATTTACCGATGTAGTCCAATAGAGAGTAAAAGTTGCTTATATTTTTGTGCTCGGTACAAGTACAAAGTAGCCAAAAATACTTAAGTACTTTACGTCACTGTATGCACACAAGCACACATTATCAATAAGGTGTATATCTAAAAAGTGTCTATTTCCTAATCTATTTTCTCATAAAGCCACATATTTTCCCTGAATTAAGATTATGTGTGTTTTTTAGTCCAAAACATAAGGTGCATTTAATTAAATATCGATACTTACAAAGCCAGCATGATAGCTTGGACCCGGTGGTCCTGGTGGTCCGACAGGTCCCATAGGCCCTGGAAGCCCAGCCAGCCCAGTTTGTCCAGGAAGTCCGGGAGAACCAGAAGAACCTTTAGCGCCCTTTAAACATAATAAATGAAGGAGAGAGAAAGCTCAGGTAAAGAAGTCTTCAAGAACCACCATACCTAACACACAGCCGTAAACATATTCAATTTCCTTTTGTTTTACAACAACTTGACGTTAAATATTAGATGTGCTGTGTTAAAAACTGAGATGTAGGGAGGATGTTAGTGACCGTAAAGCAGAAAACCGATGGCCACGTTCCAAGCCTTCTACCTGCCGCCCAGCAGCAGCTTCAGCAGCAGGAGTTTTAGGAGGAGAGAAGATCAAAAGAGATTGCACGAGGAAGAGTGGGAGTGGAAGAAACAGAAAAAAAGAAAGAGAAAACAGATGCTGAGTGGGTTTGAGTGTTTAAGAAGATGCTATAAATGGCACAACAGAAAGCACAGCATTACTACAACTGTTCTTGTTGCACACACACATTATGACGTGTGCTTGAAGATTCNACACACCTATATTCAGGTTATATCAAAGTGGGGTCTCACCGATAGCCGCAAAAGTCACTATAAGTCCATAGGGCCCCACTTTACTATAAAAACGAGCATTAGGGCCCCACTATGATATAAATGTTAGAACACACACAGATACATATTATCATGTCAAATGCTACAAAACAAATATTATATAAACCACAAACTTTCTCAACATGCAGTTTAGCTTGTATTCACAGAAAAAGTTAGCTTATCATTAAATAATCGTTAAAAAAAGTTCTAAAGCAAAATGTGAGACACCACAAACGCTAAACAACCGAAACAAGTCATTCCTCATCCATCGATGGACATTACAAACCATCAGGAGAAAGTGTGAAAACTCCACAACCGTACCTTCTCTCCTACAGGTCCAGGAAGGCCCAGATCACCAGCATCACCCTGCGGAGAACAAAACCAGTCCAGTGTCTAAAGATAACCACCATTCAGGGATCTCAACCCAGCTGAATTATGCAAGTCCAAAATCCATTACAGGCTCAGAACAGCTGTCTATAAATAGAGCCGCTTCATACCATTTGTAGCATTTTACTCTTGATCTGCTGGAGCTTACTGACCAACAGTCACAAGTCTTCTCAATTCATTCATTTAAATCTCTTCTCTGACCACTAAGACCCCGGAAGAAAATCATTTACTTTCAAGCATCATTATCTCTGCATGGAATTTGGATTCAGACGGCTTTTTTTTCCCAGATATAT
>SOMO01000015.1:1186811-1197126 GCA_028128575.1 Paedocypris carbunculus | reverse complement strand
GAAGAAATAACTAGAAATTGACATTAAGCTACAGTGCAGCACCCCACACCACTCAAGACAAACAGGTGACACTGGTTGAAAATGCATCCTTCTTTTTCAGAAGCGATGGCATTTTAACCCGTCTTTACCTTTCTGGTTACTAACAGACAAGCACCGATACCCATCATGCTGCTCTTCAGGCAAAGAATGGCACTCCACAGGGAGACGGCCCTCATCCAGGAGTGTCCAGCAACTGTCCCGCAGGACCTCGCAGAAACTGCGACAGGGCAGTGTGAGTGGCCGTCCGGGTGGGCCGCACTGTGGGGTCAACAGCAGGCAGAAGAACCACTCCAAGCTGTGGTGACAGCTTGACCGCAAGAGCCATGCCCATTTGGTCAAGACTGCTCGAACTTCTTCCAAACTGCTTTGGTTAAGATAATTCGGCACTACGAAACTCTCCACTCCCATTCTGAGGCAAAATGGCAGATCCGAGTCGACTGGTAAGCAGCGCTGGGACTGAGAGACTGCCGTGGTATTAGCTAGAAGTAGCTGCTCACTTTCTAGGGTTAGTATCCTACCTGAGACGGAGTATTGGTGAGAATACTCTGTCGTGTTAAAGTTCTGGTCATGCACTGCAGAATTAAACACACTGACATTTTTAACAGTAACATCAACGGATTCATTCATTCCATCATTGCCCCACCAAAGTCCATCTGTTTGGTTCAATGTCTCCATTTTAATATTCCCTGTTTGCACGCTGGTGTGATCCTTTCTTGGTTCAAAGGGGGAAGATCCAGAAACTGCAGAATAATTGGACCAAGACTTTGACTTAATCCCTAAACCTTCCCCTCCTAAGAAATCGGATTCACCTGCCTCTGCCGAGCCCTCAAACTGATCTCCATTTCCCACAATTCTACCAATAATCTCACTTGTACCTGTTGTTCTGGGCGGCTCTGTCCTCACAGGAGATGTCGGCCTCAAGGTGCTCAGGTAGACTGGTGTTGGTGTGCCCTTCCCATTCTCTTTAGCCTCATTGTACCAAAACCAGCCATGGGATTGCTGAATCCAGAAGAAGAGAAGCACAAAAAGACAAGGCCGAGGTCGAAGCGTAGACATCATGTTCACTTCCAATCATTCAGCGACTCGAGCAAGACCTTCTAGCTGGATTCCATCTACCAGTAATCCATATCACACCGCTGACTCTTTGCAGGCTCAAGTCACCACAATCAGCCCACGAGCAAGGCTGAAGAACTTGGGAGAGGAGGAGTGAGCTGAGGAGGTCTTGCTCGTCATTGGCCAAAGCTTGAGACCATTCCTCCCCCGTAGCTCCATCTCCCCTTTTGTCCTTGCAATGAAAGAGTGTCTCTGATGATAAATCTTCTTACCAAAAATGCCTGCAAGGCTTCCCTTTGTGTACACTTGTGCTTCTAAATGTCCTCATTGATTGAATTTAAAAGTTTTTCCAACTTTTTTCAGACTTTGTAGAGGCACAGAAATTCCTCGGACCCCATGTTACACAGAAACCAGCTGCCCAAGCGCTGCATCACACAGAAACGTACTCGAAATAGCAGCATCGACTGAAATTGGTGAATAGAGTCATAGAAGAATGCTTGTCAGTCAAAGATAGGGATTAGATTACTGTGCCTAAAAGTAGCTTTGGGCTGCTTCTTGAGGAGCTTTTATATTCCTAATTTTATGCAATGTATAAACAATAATTGTGTAGCTTTGTCACAAGTTTTTTTTTAATTTTTTAGTGATCTGGCATGCCACTGTCGTCTAACACAACCACTCGGCTTCAAGAAGGAACCAGTAAAGGTCTTCACACTTGTTCAGACAAGCCTGTAAGAAACACTGAATCTTCATTCTCACAAATGCAGCTCTCTGAAAACTGAATGAAATGGTACAATGAGCATCAATTAACATAGACATAAAAGACATATTTCTGTATATGAATTTATATAGAGTTAGAATAGTCTATTTTTTTGGCTCCATGGAGTCCATAGACATTGACGCCAGCAGCAAGCCGGATCACAAAAGTGCTCCAGAAAGACAATCACTCCCATAGAGACAGTTTCTGTCTTGAGGGAAACAAATAAAGATTCCTGCTGGCCAAGAGTCATGGGAGTAGAACCAAGGTCAAGGGTTCGATTCCCAGGAAATTGCGGATAAAAATGTGACCACAGGACAAGCATGTTTCGTCACACTGCACAGGACAGAAGGTGTCCCATCTACCGCAGGCTGATAAGAAACATTAGACCACCTATATCATGACAGAAAACAGACGGGGCTACTTCAGTGATAACTGGATCTGGGCTGCAGAAATGTGAAGGAATCAAACACAGAAAGGTACATTTCACTTAAAATAATATTGGATTTTGATTATGCATATTTAGCTTATTTAGATTCAAAATGATTCTTTTATTTATCTATTTTNGCTAATGGAAATATTTATAAGTACATATTAAATGGTTGTAAACTCATTAAAAAAATATGATATGTATTTTTTCTAGAGGAACTCAAGTATTCAGGGACAATATGTGTAATAACTGTATTAAAGTCCATTGTGGGAGAAAAAATCCTGTATGTGGATCCTGTATCGTGTATGTATATTCATATCATTCATTTAATAATATACACTGTACGATTCATTTAACCTTAAAAAAAGGCAAACGCCAAAGGAGACTGTTTTTTTTTTCCGTTAAACTTGCTATAAACGTAGTTGACCCAGAGAATTTGGCTTGAACCTCCGTATTTTAAGTGAAAAGACACACTAAGTCATGAAAACTTCTGACCATGTCGACCAAACCCTGTGAGACACAGAGAAGATGTCGACCTATAATAAAAACTCATCAGACGGAGCGGTGGGACGTTCTACAGTGACTGTGGGAATGACATTAACAAATGCGGAGCATCAGTGGGGTGGACAGAACTCGAGCCGTAGCCAGGAGCACAATAAATCACGGCTTAACTGTGAGCAAGCTCTCAACCGCTAGATTTGCTGCTGGACAAATTCTCAAAGCTGCTGTTGCAAAACCCAGAGAGCCACATTAAGTGGAAACGAGATGACAGCTAAATAACCGGCAGTTGGGAAAAAAACAGAGTCTGGGAATCTGATTAATTTAATTACAACTTTTATCTGTTGGAAAGAATATATACGTACAAATAAAAAATTAAGTTGAGTGGCGGCAAAGCATTGTTGTGTTCCTAAACTTTGTGGTTGAGGTTGAAATTATTTCTGTGAGTCCAGTAAACTTGAATATGTGAGTATGTAGTCAAATAGTAAACTACGTCCTACTAACATTATTTCTGGCAACAAAGACACATTTCTGGTAATTAAACAAAATTTATGTCACATCAAGCACATGCAAAATATTGTTACAGCGATTGCAATGGAGACTACAAAATGCTTGACCAATAAGTCACTAAACAAACTCTTAGACAATAAAAAAAATTGCGGTCATTTTGTATAGTAATTCGATTTTTATTTAAATATATTGTAAAAATGCAAATAAATTTAAATAATTGAAACGTTAACGTTAAATTGTAAGAATGTACCAGGAAAAAAGTTTTGAATGTCAAATGTTTATATTAGAATCCCAAACATCTGTTCAAATCTTCAACAAACAGAAATTCAAACATTTTTGACAATTTAAAGTGCTATTTTTGTGACATATCCTTCCCTTTCTTAAAGCCAAACAAAGGAAATCCGTTCACACATAAAAGTTGGATTTATGCTGACAATGCAATATTACTCCCAGCAAAGAAAAACACACAAGCAGGAAGCCAATACAATAAAAGGCTCTGGCGTCCACTGCATTTTCCTTTAATTAATATTTATTCTCTTCACAAAGGAGGTAAGGTTAATGAACTGCAAACACGATTTTCCCTTCGACTCTCGAGAACATCGAAACAACCATGAGAACGCAAGATACACACATGCTTCTTGTTACACAAAGCCAAAATGTCACATCTATTGCCCAAGACGCTCACAACTCAATCCTGGCTGAAGTCCAGCTGACTTTATAGTACGGTTTAATCTCACATCTCATCTTTTGGTCCGACATGGGTGGGAATCCCAGTTTACAATCCTCTCCGGCAACTCCCTCGCAGGCCTGACCTTTATGGCCCAGTCTCAGGGCCGACGTGTCCCCCATCATCTCTATCTCCAGTGGACAAGAACGGCATCAAGATGTCATTTAATGTGTGCTTGGATTATCATTAATGATAAAGCTGTAACTTAGCAGGGTTCCACACAGTTTCTCTTCAATAGAAACTTCAATAGAATAGAAACGTTCACTGTTTAGACTTGCCATATGTGAGTAAATCTGTAATTTATCATTCATTCTTTAAAGAAAAACAGATGTCATGTAGAAGTCGGAGGAGGCTGCTGGCTCCGGAAATTTGGGATGTGCATCCAGAAAAAACACTCACACCGCTGGGATTCAGTCACACTCCTCTTCTCAACAGGAAACCGACTGGTTTTAATATATCCTCGATCCAAAAAAAGCCCCGACATCTTTATTGTAAAGGAAAGAAGTTTTCCTTAAAACATAATTTAAATGTGAGAATATGCCTTAACCACAACAAGAATATTTTCAATATTAAATTTTTTTTTTTTTTTCATCATTTGTCTTTAAAAAAATTTTTGTCTTAGGTGAAATGTTTAGTTTGGCACATTGCATTGTAGTTTCCTTTGTCAATATCGCAATAGAATCCAACATGATTTTCGTGTAAGCATTACACAGCACTAATGTTAGTGTTAGATTAGAGTTAATCTAAAGTTAGTTAAGTAGAGTTAATCTATACTTGTTAGTCCCAGAAATTTTTGCTAATTTCACTCTTGAAGACACTGAGAAGAAAATGTTGTTATGCCATATAATTTTAGCAATTTTATCTTTCCGAAATTTAAAAAAAAAAAACTGAGTTCAGTGAATTGTTTTATGTCTTTGCAGCTTTGAAAAATGTTTAAAATATGCCGAAACTATTGACCAACTTTGATTTTCAAATTTGAAGCCCCAATTAAAGTGACTTTTCTGAAATAAACAAAGGTTATAGTAACTCAATAAAAAGGCAGTAAATAATATCAATATTCTGACGCTCAAATTCCTGACCTTGAGGAAATATTAAGAGAAATGAAGAGTGTGGTGATTGTATGTGGTGATCATCCCGTGCTTGTAATCAGCGTAAGTACAGGTCTGATAATAACAGCATCTTCTTGCGTCTCATCAGTGAGCAGAAAGTTTCAACCTGGTGACAACAGCAGAAGTGATGAGATGTAAACAAGCTCTTCTCCATCCGTTACACCAGAAACAGCTGTGAAAACCCCAGCGAGCTACCAAACGTCATGGAATATGTTCTTCGCATCCTATCATTAGGTGTCTGTTTTACTTGATTTCAAATAAAGCTAAAGCTCTGGAGCGCTGTGATACACCTTATTAAAGCCCAAAAATGTGTCCCTCCATACAATCGTATAATATTCACATAGCAAGAACAAAAGGAGCCTGGCTTGTCTTATTACACGCTTGCACAAAAATCCACAATGTATTTACCCAACAATTTAGAGCAGTCAAAAAAAAAAAGGGATTAAGACTGTGGAACAATGTTTTTTATGCTGTGTCGATATCCTACAAGGTCTCTAACAGAAACAATGTTTCTTACATTGTACAAAATGTAACATTTTCTAATGAAAATTATATATATACACATAAATGTTTTTTCATACATTTTTTACATTATATATATAATCTTTGGATCCCAAAAATGACTTGAAATCTCACAAAAGTTGAGTAAAAAAATTCCTTGCAGCTGGTTGCATTTATCTTTGTATTCGAGTAAGCTCAACATTTCCTTGTTTTCTTTTTTTACATCGTCCAATCAAATGCACGTTTCATTAAAACCAATATTAGTGAAGCAGCAGACTGTGCGAAAGATCCTCCGATACACACGCCACACGAAACGCTGACACAGGAGAATAAATCTCTCTTTTGTTTGCCTGAAATCACACACACACACACACACACGTGCAACGAACCTCGCCATCGGTGATGTAATGAGGCTCGGCTTCAGAACGAGACCACTGAGAATTAAAGAATGATTGAGCATGAAATCAAAAGCCAGTGTGTGTGGGGTGCGAGGTTGGCTCCGTAACCCCTCGTGGGGTCCGCAAACCTCTATTCATCTGTCTGTCCTCAACTCCCACGTCTCTGCGCTTTCCCTCCTTGAGAGGCCGACGCATTCTGAAAGAATGCAATAAAATGCAACAAAGACCAAACTCTGATGACCAAACGCATGGTCTGGACGGTCAAGCACAAGGTCTTTGTGGCCAACAGCGAGCGACTTTGCTTTAAAGAGTCATTAAAGTGTGTTTAAAAGACAACTCGACGGGGAGAAATCAAACAAGGCCAAGTAAATATGACAAATGTGCTTTTCTACTGAACCATCCCAGAGTAAACACACAAAGGAAGTGAAGCCGCACAAGGCTTGTCATGTTTAAATCAGAGGTGTATATTGACCTACAGTCCCGGGTGAGCAAATGGTGAGTCCATATGAGGTGTTTTTATAACTTTAGGAGGTCACAAACTCTTCACCGAGACTACAGGTCAATCCTGACCAAACACACCAGCGTCTGCAAAACAAACCTTCTCAGCCTGAACAAACCCCTGACTAATCGACTGCGTCACACTTCTTTCTGTATCCGTGGCCTGCGGGACAAACGTCGCACATGAATCTCACACCTCGCTTGACAAAGGGTCATTTTTAAGCATTTATTAAGCACGTTGGCATGCAAGCAATTTTTACACCACGTACAAGCTCACAGGCATCACGTCGATTAGCGCCATCTAGTGTCAATGAAGGGATTTGCAAGACACTCGGTTGTTTGCCAGTGAAAATCACTCCAGATTCGACCTAAAATATATTTTACAAACCATTGGAGACGTTCGTTGTCGAAATTGTGGTAAAACCAGGAAAATTATCTAGATCAGGCCTGTTTCGAGCTAGAAATTATTGTCACACTTATCCAGATAGATAAGGTAGGAAAAAACTGTACTTCTATCTGTACAAATATTGCTAGGCTAGCACCAATTTGATATATAACTTGCAATAAAAATTATTTTTGTATGACTATAAAAAGCAGCAATCTGCTCAGCTCATCATCAGCTAAAACGGGGTTCGAATAGCCCAAAAAGGTTTGAACAATAGCTGGCGTGTAAAAGCCAGTGTCCTGGTAAGGGAGGGAAAATCCCTGGAACGGTTGACAAGGATGCCCATGTCTCAAACTTCAAAGGCTACGTGACAATGGCATGGAATGCAGGGCACGGCTTCATGAGATCTGCCGGCCTTTGTGTGGACCACTGCAGGAGAAACGACTCTGCAGGAAGACCAGGGGAGGACATTGACATGCTAAACACGGCTTCCTCTGGGAGGTCGGCCTGGTCCGAGCTCACCCAGAGGGACTCAAGAGTCTCTTCAAAAGCAGTGATTTTAGTTACAGGGCATCCCCCCTTGAAATGGGTGGTCTGAGGTCCAGAATCACACAAGTGGCCCCAGGAGCCTCGGTAAGTACTACCAAAAAATAGGTATTTGGTTCAATGGTTTTGTAAGGGGCAATACAAAATACTTAATCGCTCAACAATGGCTCTGCATTCATCCCATCTGAACAGTGTACCGCATTTACAGTATTGAAGTGAACAGATACATACACACACACTGGAGCAGTGGTCAGTCTTCAGCTTAGTTGTGGTACCTACTGTGCCAGTCTGAGATTCAAAACCGGTGGTATTTACATCACAGTGGCGGTGCAGGGGTAGTAGTTGCTCCTCAAGCGTTTCAGGTTCAAATTCCACTTCCAGACCGGTGGCTTCCACAACTGAGTGTCCTTGAGACACGACCCCATCATGCCCCTCAGGCACCACTGCTTAAGGCTCCGAGTTTGTGTGTGTTCACTGTGTGTGTGGATGGTTAAATGTAGAGCACACAATACGGTGCCTAGTGGCCATGTTGACAATCTCACTCACTTCCATTTCACAAGTCAAACTCCAAGTTAGGCCTTCAATCTGAAGACTGGAGGTTTGAGCTTCATCGATGGCAAATATAAAAAGCACAGTGAGGTTAAATTATCGTGGTTTATCATTCAACGTGGTTTACTGAGAACATACTGGAAAGTAAGGACGATTCCCGTAACCTTGCAGTGCCGTGAGTGGCTTTGTAAAATACATCCATACTCAACTCCACCATGGGAACGAAAAATAAAATCATCCCAAAAATGACCCCGACCTTCAACACTTTACTCAAAGCCAAAAGTTCAAGCAGAATCAGCCCTCAAGGCCTCCATAAATGTCTTTCAATACAGGTCGCAGAAGGTCTGGAGAATGAAGTCACACACTATCAGGTCAAGTATGAGACTAAGAGGATCAAGCCTGGGCGAGTGTGAGAAATGGTGGTTTCCCAGCATTTAAGAGCCGAGGGGTCTCTCACGGACCAACCGGACAGGAAGGAGTGGGACTGTAACGGAAGATCTCTCTCAGGGACATGTCACGGCCCAGCAGTGCAGATAAGAAGAACTTCTGCTTGACAAGCATCTTTCAGGCCTCATTCACATTCAGGACTCTGTGTAAACACAGCCAGTTGAGAACGACCCAAGAAAAGTGCAGCCTGGAGGTTTGGATCCTGCTCAGACACGCGTACAGTCGCTCTGATGTGTGCCATCGGATGATCCGGTATCGACCAGCGCAAGTCACAGCGCCATCTACGCCTGTCAAGTGTGATTTACTCCAGCCTAATGTCAAATCTCAAACTTTCCTACACGTCATGTCTTGGCACTATAAAGTTGAACGGCATTTGTTTTATTATGTAGTGTATCAGTAGTTGGTGTTGAATTTGTCTGGGAATGCTTTTCCAATAACCTGAGGGAAAACATTTGAAATGTGCGGCGCCCCCTGCTGTACGACCTGAGGATTGCACAGAGAGAGAAGTTCCAAATGTTGTTAGGAAAATGAATGAAAAAGAGTGATTTAAAATTAGCGAAATATCGAAATACTTGAAACTTTTGTTGGTATTCATCTACTTACAGCCATAACAAAAATGCACCCCAGAATATTGTGTAGGGCCTAAACCAAATGACTGAAATTAATTCTACACGAAATGTACTGTATTTGTTGTAAAAGCAATGCACAGCAGTTTAAATATTTAGCATTTAAAATGTAATAACTAATTATTTAAATGCATAATAAATACAAAAGTAAAGTTTTGTTGAGTGACGCCACTTGTTTTTTTTTTTACGCAAACTACCCCCGGCTTTTTTATATATATAAATATGAGAAAATTAACTATAGGCCGTATGTGGTCCCGGGGCCTGAACAGCCAGTCTGATTCAAGCAGTAAAATTATATTTTTTATTAAGCCCATTTTGCTTTGTGCCACTAGAGGGCGTCTAAATGCAGCGCATCTTCTGAGTAAACTCAAACACCGCCACAACACACACACACACACACACACACACACTTATATTTGTTTATACACGCACACACAGATCTTTCTGAGGAAAAAGCCATTTGTCCATCATTCACCGATTGTATTTTACACAATGACACTGATCACAGCACTACTAAAACACAAACGTGTTTAATCACTCGGCCTATTTTTATCACTTTTATCTGATCAAATCTGAGACAGAACAACCGAGTAGAAAAGACAGAGAATGTGCAGAGCAAGAAAAAAACATTACCCTAAGGCCGAAAGACACCTGTTCAAACAGGCGAGCAGACACACACACACACACACGGCGTGTGTTAATAAGACATGTCAGCGTGATGCTGTGCTCTCCATCACACAAGCCGCGGTTCACACGGTTCATACGTGACGAGAGAAAGACTAAACAGCAGGCGGAGAATCAGCTGCCACTTAAAGTGAAGCGCTGTTGACGTTGATGTCTTTCATCTGGTGTGTATCGACACACTCGACCCAGGAACACACGCGTGTTAGACCTGCGGATCATCCTCTCTACTAATTGCCGACTCAGGCTTGTTCAACTTACATAGATGTACTTTGTTCACGGTTTCCATGTTTTTTTAACTCAAAAAAACGAATAACTCGCCCCAGAGTCAAATGCAAACACAAACAAAAGGAAGTGACCCAGTGACCTTTCACCTTTGATATGTCATGTAAAATAACGTAATGTATAAAATATAAATACGAACAAAGGAAAAGTGAATCTGTCTAAAAAGACTGGATGTGATAGAAAGAGAGTGAGGAAGAGAAAGCAAACATGACTGAAAGAGAGAGAGAGAGAGAGAGAGAGAGAGAGAGAGAGAGAGAGAGAGAGAGAGAGAGAGAGAGA
>SOMO01000015.1:1167644-1183486 GCA_028128575.1 Paedocypris carbunculus | reverse complement strand
GTTTCTGACGTCTCTGACAGTTTACAACATATTTTCAAATGAGCAAAAGGTTAAAAGTCGGAAGTTTCCTTTCAAAACCAGCGTTTCCTCTGTTATGAAGGCAAGCTGACGTCTTTCGTCAAGTGAAGCTGAGGCGGGATTCCGGCGTGCTGGTCCCACAGGACCCACATGTCTGCACCACGCTGCACACGGAGCTGCTCTTCATCCACGTTCTTCACACTTAACGGCGTGAAGTGAAGACAATGTGTCTGCTTTCAACCCAACCTTGTGTCACTCAACAAAACCTTGGTTAATCTGTCCGATGCGTGAGTTTTATGGCATCGCGGTTGACCTAGTCTTGCTGTTGTGTTGGACAATTCACCCTCATAATTTGGTTTCATTTAACGCTTCGACTCAAACAGCACGTCTTTTGTGGCCTGGATTTTGTTACCACGTAAAACACCAAAAACAGGCTTTGCTGAAATCTCCAGACACACAAACGCAGTATTAAATGTTAACAACTGGGAAAAAACATGTTTCCTTGCACCTGAGGAATTAAGGAAGCAGCTACTGATGTGTTAAGACATGACTTTAGTAGAAAAGTGAACGACTTTCAGAAAAAACAGACAGCGCCGCTTAAGGTTTAGCTTAAATGAGTTAACATGCACGAGCTAAGCTGTTCTACTTCTTTATAAACATGTTTAGATAATATATACAGTATAAACATCTAATTTTCTCCTGAAAAACTCATTCAGCATATTTGACTCTTCTATTATGTTTGGGTCAAATTGACCCGNAATCATTTCTGCCAGAATCAAATTCACATATTAACCCCACAACATCCAAAAAAACGATATTAAAAAACAAACTATAATAACTATAATAAAATTCCAAACCCCGTCCCATCACCTTGGATCTTAACCACGAATTTTCACAAAGAGATGCCAAACTTTCTGAGGGTATCATGAGGACTTTTCTGGTCCACAAGTCCTCTCGTTGCTGGAGACTGTAAAGCGGTGAGTTTGATCTAGAGAACTGGATCACAGAATTAATGAAAACACAAGCGACATAATGGTGCAGTGTTGATGTTCACAGAAGAACCTCCATTATCACAAGCATTACCACACAATGTGAGCTTTGATGTGTCTGAGAGGCAAAGAGCTTATGAGAATAGACTTAATGAGCACAATCAGAGGGCCGCTTTCAAAGACCCACGTCCCCGTAAGTCAAAGTGCCAAAGAAGTGTCCCCCTGCAGACCCCTAACTAGATGTTAGTGAACTCATCTCCAACTTTCCAAAGAGCCAAAGAACTACAGAAAACTACAGGCTAAAACTAAAGTTTACAAACCCAACCCTGGCACGGACACTTCTCAAATCCCCAAAGCTTTTACCCATCATCCACTCTCTCTCCTCTTCACCAACCCCGAAGCCCCCTGAAGAGAAAACATTCCAACTTAATTATCATGCTGGAACAAAAGAGCCGTGCCAAACAAAAAGAGAAAGAAAGTGCGAGAGAGCGAACAAGAGTTCAAATCATAACAACGCTCAGACCCCAAATCCAAAAGTCCCAAGCTCGGCAGAAATCTTGAGACCATGTGTTTGTTTCTCCTTCAAACTCTCCCATTTAGCCTAATCACACTAGAAATTCTAGTTAGAAATGCACTAAAATCATCAAAACCTTCCAGCGTTTGCTTGATGATCTCGTGAAAGAAAAGATCAGCACTCCTGTGTCCTACAGCCAAGGTTTTACTACATCTAAAACAATGCCATGTGTCAGATCACACGGATATATAAAAAAGCATCAGCTTCTTCCTGTACGGAGGCATAAAATTCCCTCGTAGCCCGTTTGATTTGGTCTTTGCCAAAAGGCAAAGTGATTAAAAGTGCATGGTCAACATGTGCACACCGTGAGATACAACAACCCAACTGCTCGTAGATAAATCCCGCATATCCAAACAGCTTTTTATCCCAACATTCAAACTTATAATGGGTTGCAATGGATGGCAAATCCATTTCCAAAAAGTGGCTTTGCCAACCGACAAACACTACAACGGTAAACAACTGCATCCTGTTTCCACATTGGCTCCAATTCCCTGTGGCCCAGAAATGGAAAAAGAGTCAAATCGGTCAGTGGTTAAGTGGTGAGAAGATGAACTAGGTTGAAGCAGATTGAATTGTGAGAAAACCCACCAGCCTTGAGACTTAACAAGACTCAGCTTGGTCTCACTTCCTGGCTGGGAACACGTCTTGCCTTGAAAGGTCTGGCGGTGAGGCAAGAGAGCAAGTCATTGTCCACCAGCACATTCCTCTAGTCGTCTGCCCTTTACTAAGGAGACCCTGTGGGGTGGGCAATGGCCTCGAACGCTGACCTTTGGAGGGATTTCAGCCACTATCCTCGCCAGCATTTAAAGGAGCTGAGATGAATCAACAGGAAGATAAAGGCAGTTGTTCAACATGAGAATAGACAGAAATCAGGTCTCGGTATGACAGGCCCCCCACAGCAGTGGGATTTATCAGACGTAATGACAATCCGGCTTCCTACTTCCCTTCGGTGCAAACAAAGCTACACACTATAATGGAAGAATTAAACAATGTAGCTACAGGAGGGAACATGAGTTACATTGTAACCAGGAGTAGATTTGCTTAAGGCGTGATGGGGAAAACGCCGCAGTGAAATAATCCTGCCATTGAACTTTGAGTGCTGAGAAAAAAAGCAGTTGGAATAAGTGTGAATCAGTGCTACATCAGTGATCCCCAACCTGCGGCCCATTGGCCATTTACGACCCTTATTATAATAACTTTCAATCGGAGCTGGCCATCATAAGTATCAATGTGACAAATATGCAGACAATTCAATAATAAAATAGCATTGGATGGTGAGGCCAACCGTTTTTGGTTTTATTTGCTTTTTGTATAAGTTGCGGCCCGTGGAAATTTCAGCAAAGTCAAGTTTGGTCCTAAGATTATGAAAGTTTGGGCACCACTGTACTAAAGCAACTTACTGGTTTTTGAGACTCACCACGAGCTATTGGAATAAGTCACAGCCAGGAGTGAAAAGATAGCGATCGAGACACTTCACAAAGAAATTGACTCATTTAGGTCCCAGGTAACATTCCGAACGGAGCAAAGATCGGCTTCGGTATTGAGTGGCATTGTGTAAGCGAACGCTATAAGAGCAGTGATCAGAATGCATGGCAGGAATGTGGGCAGATACCAGTGTCGGGCTTCGGAAGGTTCCCAGTACTCGCTTATTCCCTGAATACAAATCCCACCACAAATCTGCAGGCCTGCTCTAACTTACAGCCATCATTAATTCTCCAACCTCGGTGTGAATGGACTGTTTTCTGCAGAACATCAGCTGATGCTATTGAGATCTTCCTGAAAGCCAAGGGCCATTTTACAGTTCAGCTGAAAGGCCTAGGTATGAGAAAGCCTAAATCCTAAATGAACGGCACTTGAACAAATAAAAAATTAACGGTAATAAAAGAGAATTAAAAAAAGCCAGAAATCATCAAATAATACCATAATTATTTGCAACAAGTGATTTTTGAGTTGTTAGTCATACTTTTTTTTTTTTTTTTTTACATAAGTTTTGCATTTTGGTGAATAAATGTCCAAAATGATTCAGTCCAAGGTTCAAGACTTGGGTTAATCCTTTCCACAATGTCCCAAAAGAGCTGCTCACGCCATGGATTTTTCAGTGAGGTCATCAAGTTCATTGTTACTACACGGGATAAAAAGAAAAGCTTTTGCACACACGTCAATATATATACATATATATTTAACATATACATTTATGTACTTAAATATACATACATATATACATGTGTGTATATACACATACCTATATTTAAAAGGCAATTCAAACATATATTTATTGTATATTTATATATATATATATATATTCATTAACACAATTTGAAGCATGAAAGAATGGCATTTTTTTCCCATTGAATTAAATGTTACAAACTTAAAATCAATGTAACCGTAAAGACATATACATTTTTTAAAACACTTATATACGTTTAATATTATTACCATAGCTTCTATTAGTTCTCTAGACTTCTCTAGTGCCAGAAGGAAAGAATTCTGAAAACAAGAAAAGAAACGTGCAAAGCCAAAGCACTTGACATGAAACACATCTCCGACTTTGTATAACCTACGGTCTGATTTAAAGCCAAACTGATGGGTCTAACTAAAGGTTGCTGCTCTTCATCACAGCGAAGCGACAGTGATGCTTTCAGCACCATGTCTGAAACAAAAGTGAAGTCAGATGGACGGAGCATCACATCACAGACTGGTTCAATATATCGCCTTCAAGCATCTGACATAACGTCAAAACACAGAACGAGTCGGATTCCAGCTCGCACCACAGCACCTAGTTCAGACCAGATTTGGCTCATCTTTTCCAAGGTAAGCAAAAGCATGTGCTGCCCTGGAATGAGAAGCGGTCGTGGCTGATGCGGCACAGATTAACTCCAAGCTTTTAAAAAGAGCACAAGTTCTCGGATTCTCTGGAGACTGGAACAGACCTGCCATTGTCACTTTCGGTGGGCTGCACTTAATACACATAATCCCCGGCACCTGACAAGGTGAAGCCGCACTGTTCCACTGACACACAGCTAAAGATTTACTCCTTTGTTTCCAAGGGAAATGGCCATTGAAAAAAGGTGAATGGGTGGGTGGAGGGGGTGAATGGATGGATGGAAGACATATCAAGAGACAGAGAATCAGACATTCTGTGCATAGAACAAAAATATAGACAGACAGAGGTAGAAACATAGTGGTAGATATAGAGACACAGAAAGAGTGATGGATGGATATACTGATGGATGGACATACTATAGACAGACAGAGGTATAAAAGGTAGGGGCAGACATACAGAGACAGAAAGATGGATAAATTAAGAGACGAATGGACGGATGGATGGAATAGATATAGAGACAGAGAAACAGACATGCTGTGCATAGAACAAAAATATAGACAGACATAGGTAGAAACATAGTGGTAGATATAGAGACACAGAAAGAGTGATGGATGGATATACTGATGGACGGACATACTATAGACAGACAGAGGTATAAAAGGTAGGGGCAGACATACAGAGACAGAAAGATGGATAAATTAAGAGACGAATGGACGGATGGATGGAATAGATATAGAGACAGAGAAACAGACATGCTGTGCATAGAACAAAAATATAGACAGACATAGGTAGAAACATAGTGGTAGATATAGAGACACAGAAAGAGTGATGGATGGATATACTGATGGACGGACATACTATAGACAGACAGAGGTATAAAAGGTAGGGGCAGACATACAGAGACAGAAAGATGGATAAATTAAGAGACGAATGGAATACATATAGAGACAGAGAAACAGACATGCTGTGCATAGAACAAAAATATAGACAGACATAGGTAGAAACATAGTGGTAGTTATAGAGACACAGAAAGAGTGATGGATGGATATACTGATGGACGGACAAAAAGACAGGTAAGGTAGGTAGACGGAATACAGACAGACACAAATGTAGGGTCATACTGATGAGACAGAAAGAAAGTTTAAAGAAGAAATTAGATGGATGGAGAGAAAGATGGTTAAGATGGTTAAGTTAAATGGTTAAGACAGAGAAACAGGGAAACAGACCGAGGCAGAAATAAAGACAGACAAAAAAGATTGGAAAGATTGACAATCTGGTCACAGAATGAGAAACTGATCTATAAAAAGACAAACATATTAAAACAGACACAGGAAAAGAGACTAAGAGACAGACAGACAGAAAAATCGTTGAATTGACAAAAGGTGTTGATGTCATTCCTGACCAGGCCTGCAGCACAGACGCTAAAAATCACGCAGCATCCGCCGCATCTGCGAGCGAAGAGTTAAAACTGATGGAGAATAGAAGCAAGAACTTCAAAAAACGCTGCGACAAACGCCAGATTGAATACAGAAGTTCTCAAAGAGAACAGGTACGAAAGTCTCAAGTTCGAAAACAAAAAATGGCACCAAAACACATTAAATTGCTGCAGAACATTTGGGGGCTTTCGTCCATTTCAATATCTAAGGAGAGCGGTGGAACATTCCACTAAGTAGTCATATCTAATGAAATAGGGGCCCAAAGCTTCACCTTTCTGTGAGCAACAACTGACACACGAACCAGACATCTGACATTCTTCACATTCTCCGTCATTCAAGGAGAAAAAATCGTTTGACTTTTATCACCAATACACCGCAAAGATCATGGAAGATTAACCATTAGTTATTCTTTTTTATGGATTTGAAGAAGCTGATTTTCCTCGCTACTTCATTGCTCCGTAAAACAATGTGAGAGTCTTCCATTTCTGTCTTCAGTTGGCTTAGAGCTGCCCACTGCTCCTGGCTTGTAAGTGTGTGTGTGTGTTCACTGCCTAGATGAGTTTAGTCACCACCAATTAACTTCACCAAGGAACCAGTCCGAGACCCTAAAAGAGGTGGTCTCTCAAGTTCTAGCACAGATCGCCCGAGCGGTGAATACCACTTGATCTCAGATCAAAAGCAAAGCAGAAATCACTTCATCATATGAATTACAGATCTCTACGGTCAAAGTCACCATATAAAAAGCACATTTGTTTGGCAAATTCCTTGGCAAATTTGAGTCAATGTGGAACTTCACGACAACTTATAACGGTTTTCTTAATGTTTGCACAAAAATATAAAGGGACTCAATCGTTCTTCTGCACAAGGCAAATTAACACGTAGTGCTTAATGAACAAATCACAATAGTGCACACACACACAAAAAAAAAAAAAAAAAAAAAACTGGTTTATCCGAATCACAGAAACTGAATTTACAGGCGTTCCTAGAGAGGAAACGCTGGAGAAACAAGACTGTTCAAATATGATTGTCTTGGCATGGAATATCTTCAGGCATAACTGAATCTGACAGAAATCATGTTTTCATTTAAGAAAAAAAAAAAAAAAAACACTTCTTGAACTCTGAAATTCGACCTAATAGCTTCCATATTTCACTTTACACAGTCTAACCCAAAGTTGGCACGACGTTCCACAGCAAGAGAAAAGAAACGCTCTAGGAACCAATTCCCGTTGTTTGGTGATTGACTTTTAAGAAACCTAACGCTTTAGGATTAGTGCTCAGACTACGACCTTTTGGGTTGTAAAACTGACTCGGGGAAAATCCTTCTCACTAGGTAACCGTCCACATATCAACCGCACGCGTGTAACCATAAACTACGCTTCTCTCATATTACTACGAAGTAATCATGTGTAATGAAGTAAGAAATCATCTAAGAGATGACGTCTTGTCTCCGGGAACATCAGAGGCTCGGGATTCAAGGGGACCAATGAGCATCACAATAGAGCCCTTCATCCGCCGGACCGTGCCCGTCCTTCAATTAGTGACAACCAGACTGAAAAGAGACCGCCAGTCACATTGTTTTCTGTGAGACGGTTTCAAAAGAGGGTCTAGGATTTCTAGTCACTCAACTCCAGATAAAAAAGGGCAATGGAATGATAATCTGAGGAATAATCTCTCTGAGAACTGTGGTGACACTTGCCTCGGGAGAGAAGTCATTAACCAAGCGTGTTTTGTAGACATAGTAAAAGCACTTCAACAACAAGAGACTTGAGACGTGTAGCCGGTGACTCTAGAACCTGAAGTCTTCAGACTGATAAAATCACAACATGAGTCCGGTGCTGGAGCCCCACAAGGGCCTGACCCAACAGAAAAACCTTTTTCTCGCCGTTTATCCTTATGGGATAAAACGCACTCAATGAAATTACGGCCAAACGCTCATGTGACTTTGTCATGTGATGTGAAATAAACTCATTTTGGTCAATAACTTACAAAAGTGAAATTTCCACAAACTAACAAGTTGACCTAAAAGGTGAAAGAAAAAGATAAAACCTAAGCCAGTGACAATTCCTAAGGAATGTAGGGTATTGTAGTACTTTGTAAAAACCATTTCATGTTATAGCTCAATAAAAATATTGAAACATCTCAAATTTGTCGTCTTGTAATGGATAATGCAGTTTCAACACGGTCAGTCGGCCATCGTCTATTCCGCTGATTCCTAAAAGACATTGGTCTGTTCTGACCAAGATAATGAGAGACTTCTGACTAAAATATTGCCTTATTGCAAGAGGTGATTTAGACTTGCATATTGGATAACCGTTGTTCCAAAATACTAATATTGAATGGGACATTCCAAAAACCATCTGTGGAGGTCAAGACCAATTCCGTTCCGAATCTGGACTGGACTGGCAAATCTCTCACTGGCCTCTAAACCTCAGAACTGCTCTAAATGCTCCACAATTGGTCGGAATTCCTTTATGTGGAACTGTGAATGTCTCCAAGCCTGGAACAAGGCCACCTCAGAAAAATCTTTCAGCGGTTCCTAAGGTTGAGTGAAGCTTTTTACACCAGAGACGTCCCTCGTTTTACATCTGTAACAGCTGCGTCACTGTAGCATTCATTACCCCGTTGATCTTTTGCGATGCTCATTGTTTTCCTCCATTTCTCATCTCCTGATATGTTCCTCAGAGTGTCAAAAATAAGCCGGTGTCTCTTCAGCATCGTCAATCTGGTGTAACGGATGTCGTTACTGATGTCGACAGCTTTCTCAGTAGGGTTGTCAACATACACCATCTCACTTTGTCAGAGGCAAAAAAAAATCTGGGACCCCTAAATCACCTGGATTGAAAAACAGCTACTGCAGAAATTCACCCATTCAAACTTGTTTCAACATGTCTCCCAAGAGTTTAGAAGCAGAATAGAGAACTTTAAAGCCCATTTCATGTGACCGCCTATAGAAATAGGTGTTTCTGCAGAATATAAGGTGTGCACCTGCCTTGAAAGAGCCTTTAGTGTTAAGTCTCTTTGCATTCTTTTCGGGACAAGGAAAGGAGAATGAATCTCCCATATCTGACCTTGGCCTCCCTTCCCACCTCTCCCCAGAGACACAGAAATGGGAAAGAAGACCTCTGCAAATCTGTGTTTTGTCCTCCAGCCCATTGCTCTCCATCATAATCTCTCTTGCCCTGGGGACAAAGACCCTTCAGACTGACGAGGAGAAAGATTGATGTGCGGTGAACAGTGACAAACGCCTAAAATGATGAATAGATGCGTGAACGAATATTTTAAAAGCATACGTTTTAACCAATATGATGATAATGAAGGATAAAAGTAGTTTAATGTAACTGTTTTACTTTTGATGCGATGAAGGAACGCCATAGTGAATGAATTAATAAATGTTGTAATATGACAAAACTTTACATACACAAGACATAATGTGAAACTATATAAAGATATATACAGTATATTTTAGTTTTTCTTGTAATTGTATTGATTTGACTTTCTCATAATTGTATCACTATTTTGTATTGTCCCGTTTTATTATGTGTTAGTACTATTTTTTATTGTCAGCACTTTGGCCAGTCCTCTACTTCTAAAATGTGTCATAAATAAAGTTTGAATTGTTAAGGAAAATTAATTTTATGGAGAAAAGAAAATACATTTGACAATTTGCAGTTCTTGCAAAGCATCATGAAAAGACTTGTTAACTTTAGGGTTGTTCGAAAAATTAAAAAACAGAATCGTATTATCAGTAAGTAACTTTTTGTAACTTTATAATAAGCTATTGAAAACAAAAGCTGCTGGTTAATTAATTATTTTTTAACAATATTTTTACTGTGTAGTCTAATAATTGTCATAAATGTAACATTTTAACAAAAATTAACAACAAAATAAAAAATTTAGTGTGAGGTAAAATGGTCATCCTGAAGCCACTTCAGTAACGGTTTCAGTTCACTGCCCTTCTGCCATAAAGTGTGGTTTACAGTGGTGGTCTTTCAAATCCCACGTTCATTCAGGAGAATAAAGGGGCTGGGATGGATTTCACGGCCTGGGTTCTCTGGTTTCATCCGTTCAGCAGACTGTTACATGCCACATGTAAACACTCTTTAAGCTGCTGGATGGATAAAGTGGTGAAGCTAAAGGATTGGTCTTCTGCTGGGGGGTCAAACCGAGCTTCATGACCAATACATCTACACCTGTAGAGTGTGACATCCATCTTCTAATGTCAGCATGTCAATTCTGGCCCTGTATCCTTAACACAAACTTGACAATTAGCAGGTCATAGTTCACGTGAACTTCAGCCTGCACAAAATCCCGGATGAAAATACATCACGGATTGTTTTACACTATTAATGTGGTAGTGGTGGTCCAGAAGAAGGGAGTTGGACCTTGGTGATCCTGGCTGGTGGGTTTGAGCGTCCTTGAGCAAGACACTGACCCTCAGACACAGGCCGCTGGGTGTTACAACTTAAGGCCGAACCAGGGTTTGTGTGTGTCACTTCACTGTGTAACTTCACTGGGTGATTAAATGCAAAGCACAATTCCATTAAGGTCCCTAGTGGCCATATTGACAATTACTATATACTTGAGTGGCATAAATGCCGATGAAAGGAAGACATGTCTTTGCCAGGTTGCCAGATATGTTTTTATCTAAAGTCTAGACTATAAAAACACTGACTCACTGTTCGCATGCCATAAAAATTTCACACCTTGTAAGTAAAAGTTATTCGTCCGCAGGCAAGAAAAAACAAATACTTCTCATAGAGAAAATTATCCACTACAGTATCCAGGAACCATTAGGACGACCATAAAAAAGAATCATTTCATTAACTCCATTCAGTGTTAATCACAGATTGTTAAACCAGGCACATCTCCCTATTCTCTACAGGCTAGTGGTTTCTTTAACATTCCAAAAACCTCCAAAGCGATGTGAGTTTAAATCAGAGCTGGTGGTTTATGGGCCCCGGAGCCACATTTTGGATAACATTAGCTGGCCTAAGTTCAAGGGAAATTATTAAAATAATTTAGATTGTATATTATATTCTTTGCATAAGCGCAACTTAGAATAGCTTGAGTTTCACAACCTATGCATTTAAAAGCAAATTATTAATAATGTAAAAGCAAATGATAAGTTCAGTAATTCTTTTAATTTCATCAGGATGAAAGAAGGAATAACGTTGCGTTAAAATGCTAGAAAATAGACAGAAGCAGTCGACGTCTGTGTGAGAACAAGCGAAACTGAAAGATGCAAAAAAAACATGATTTAAAGAACAATACTCCTAAAGCAAAAAAAGGAAATAGCGGAAAAAGCAGCTTTGTTCAAAAAAAGTCAGAACGGCAAAGAAATATTTTTGAACTATTTTGCTGAGAAAACAAAAAAAAAAAAAACGAGTACAAAAAACTTCCAGGTGTAAATAGCGGAATAATCCGAAAAACTGAGGATGATCCGACAAACCGCAGACGGAATCGCACTGTAGTTGCCTCTTTAGGATTCTAATCCTTAGGAATTTGAAATGTGTACAGAAGCCATTGGCCTGTTATTTGGCAAATGATGCTTTACACGTTCAACCGCCGTCGCAATTACAGGTGAAGGCGCAGAAAAAAGTAAGGGTTGCGGCCTGGGCAGGAAGGACTCTAGGAGAACCAAGGGGCCACTCAGTGGACCATTAGTCATGAAGATGGCAGGGTGCACACCATAAAGCTTGTTACAAATCCTCTTTTCATGCCTTGAGAGCTGTAATTATGCTTTTCCTATTGGTTTTTGGCACTAAAGTACTGACGCTCGGTGTGAGAGCAAGAGGACAGGCGGCAGCTGCGAGATCTTGTGGCCTCACCCTGGAGAGGAAGAGAACATGCTGAAGCAAAGTCAGATCAAAGGTGTCCATCTCTGCGGGAATCATCGAGATGCTACATTGATGCATTTCTGACTTATCCAGATTATTTTTATGCATCAAAGCAACTTTATGCTTTCCCTGGGAATCGAGCCCATAACCTTTGACATGGTAAAAGTCATTTAACTTAATTTGTGACCACAAAAGAACACAATTTGCACTTCTGCATTTGTATTGCATCAGCGCTACTCATATTGAGTGATGCAAACACCAGAGTTAAAAAAAAAAAAAAAGCAATACATAAAAAGACAAAAATCTGATGCTGACAGGTGGTTGCAGATATGATTTAATTATTTACTATGTTTTAATGTGCATTTCAATAAACGAAAGTAAGAGTGACTAGAAGACTGAGATCCAATAACTAAGCGGAGCATCCTCTTCCCTGCCAGATGCTGCAGGACAGATAAATGCTACGCGATACATCGCTCTTTCAGACGCAGCGGTGTCGGGTTCCTCTGTAACATTGTAACTTTGCAGCCTCAGGTCACACACAAATATTTCACACTGTTTAAGTCAAACTATATATTAATCCCAGTCTAAACCCAATACTAAAAATATATTTATATACAAAGAAAAAAATCTGCATATCACAAACATAGACAGAGTTTTATAGATTTTGACAAAGGGATGGTTGGTTGGTTGTATAGATGAATGGATGGATGAATGGATACACAGAAGATGAAAGGATGAACACAAAGACAGAGATGAATGAATGAACAGAAAGACAAATTGATATATCAACAGACAAACAGAAATACAATCAAATAAATTGATTGACAGTTAGACAGACAGACAAAACACAACAACTATAAATTGCGGAAAAAGTGAGATGGGTTGATAGACAGAGATATTCTGCCGACATACAGCAGACATGATAATTTATTAGATAGGCTTGAGAACTATATTGGAATTGCCCATGCAAATGGAGTCTAATCACCCTGATTTAAAGTTACATATGGAGTTCTGCAAGGCTCAGTTCTCGGCCCAATCCTGTTATGCTTCCTTTTAGCAAGCGTTATCAGAAAGCTCAGCCACAGCTGTCATTGTTACGTGGATGAAACACAATTTTTTTATCTCCACGTTCTAATAAAACTTCAAAAAAGTGATTGGATGATAAAGAGACGGTTTCCTTCAGCCTCTGGAACCACCAATCACACAAAAGACTTTGTAAAGTTAGAATGTGGCACAAGTTAGCTGGTTCATCCTTTTGTTCTTCTTCTTTCCTCCTCAGGTTTTGTTTTCTAAGCCATTGTCGTATTTCTGCTTGTTCATTTAAAAATTAAGTACGTACAGCTACAGCTGCTTTGAGACGGATTGTGACGGAATAGAGTTCTATAAAATGGAATTGAATTGATTAATTCTCCGTGAATACCGAACTCATGAAATCATCCAGGCTGGACCTAATAGAGCACATGCTCTCTGAGCCCCAAACTATAGTGTCAGAACCTGTAATGACAAATATTAAGATGAAACACATGCTGTTCCTGTCCGCGGCCCTTTTTCTTCACATGATTTACTGTGAAAGGGATTATGATGCTGTTCGTTAAAACAGATGTGTAACATTCAGCAGTTGAGCAGACAGACAGACAGACATGTATAGATATTTACACTGCTCATTTAAATAGATTGTGCTGTATTTTTTGGTTTGTTGTGAATTTGCCTCCATTTTTATGACAAACCAAGATCTGATCTGGAGGTTGAGAGGTGAGCAAACATATAATCTCTCACTCTTTCACCGACTCCCTCCCTCTCAAACACACTTAGACATCTCTTTATCCCAGGGGCTCCAGTTTGCACTAAGTGGGTTAAATACAGCCTGTTTAGCCCAAAGGATAATGCAGTATCCACCGTGCAAAGTGTGTGTGTGTGTGTGTGTGTGTGTGTGTGTGTGTGTGTGTGTGTGTGTGTTTGTGTGGAAGACCTCGCCAAAATGCCTTTTTAATCATTTAAGGGATAAATGATCATCTTACAAGAGTTAAATAGGTAGTGTGACAGGTTGAAAGGAAGAATGAAGTCCTAATAAATTGCTAAAACCCAAAAAGTCACATCTGTGAAAGAAGACAGAGTGAAACTGATGGAGAAACAGAGGCAAGGAATTTCAAGAATGTAGCTCCGTGCAAATTAATTAGAACAAAACAAATTATGAAATAAAGCAGTTACAATCCATGTTGAAAATCCACAAAAGCGTGAAAGTAAAAAATAATTCTATACCGTAATCTTTGGACTATAAGACGCACTATTAATAAACGTCTTACTCCTAACCTTTTATCACATACTTTATAAGGCACATGCACATTTTTTTACATTTTTAGAGATTTTAAGTGCACCTTAAAGTCGAAATATATAATATATATAGTGACGCTTCACACCGATTCTTTCAAATATTTATATAGAAGTCATGGCAAACCAGATTAATCAGTTAAGAATTTATTTTTCAACTTCTAATGTTAATATCTTGACAATACTGTAAATGCCCCCTCTGCATGTAGAGACATGGCTGTGAAAGCTCTTCCCGAGATGCTTGGAGAGTTTGGCTATAATTTTAGCTTGAGGCACAACTGTATATGGCTGTTTCGTTAAAATATACGGTCCATATGCAATTCAAATCCACTTTAGCAGTCCACGGGTCGTCATTGCATGGAATGTCAAGAAATGCACAGTAAAGTTGGAATTGCAAAACAGTGCAAGGACGAACCAGTGCGAGAGTCAGTTGATGCTGACAAGCATTTACATTTTTAAGTGATGTCTGCACACGGCCGCAGGATGAAAGTTTCACTCGCGTGTCCCAATCAACTTATTTTTACTGAAAAAAAAAAAAAAATCAAATAACGTTTTGCAATTATTGCATTTGCATGTGGGCCAACTGTCCTGGTCTTTTCTACCTATGATTACAGAATAAACTTCCTGTGAGTTTAGAAAGGATTCAGTGAGACGTGTTAAGGCAGCTAATGTAAATCCACATTCAGCCTTTGATTTAAAAATATTCATGTCATGTCATGTTGAATCCAACCTTTCAGCTTATCAAGCTTTTCCAAACGCTAAATTATACCAGAGGGGAAATAGAACAGATGATCTTTAGACAAAACTACAAAGCTTTAAAATGTGGATTTCTGACAATGATACAAGATCAATGAACGAATGAACAATTTCCAAACCAAGGGATATTCCAAAATTAAATTGGGAACCATTGGAGCAATACAAACACAACAACTGATCCAACCCAATAAAACCCCCAGAAATTAATATTCATGAATATTGAATACTAAATAGAGCTTTAAAACAAGAAAAAGTCTTCAAAACTGCTTGTCATTTGGTTTTTCAAGGCCAATTCCAACAATATTCAGGTCGTGGAGTTCCAGTGGTCTCCAGGTTTCCTGCAGTGAATGGAAAGCTTTTGGTTTCAACCATGGAGCTCACGACAGGCCATTCCTGCCTCCTATTGCTCAGGCATCTACAGTATATGCATCTTGTTTGCTACGTAGCTGTCTTACATCTGTTCCCCTCCGGCCTGCTGTGAAGCCTCAGGCCACAGTCAGTCACGGGGGAGAAGATCCTAAACTCCAAGTGATGGAATGACAAAAGCCCTTTGTAGGACAGACAAGAACCTGCAGCCTGACACATCCACAAAGAGGAAGGCGATGATGTAGATGAACAGTCACAACAAATGTGCCTGTAACATTATTTTCACATTCTTTTAAAGTAAAATGTAAACAATGGGCATACATATTAAGAGAATCACATCCAAACTTTTGTTAATCCTCTCACAACCTTTGTGGCAGTTTACATCAAGCAGTACAAGTCACATCTGTGAGAGAAGACGAACTTAAACAGACAGCAAACAAGGAAAATAATTTGTTTCTTAGAGGCAAGAAATACACATTTAAAGAATGTAATTCAGTTCCATCAAATTGTATCGATAATAAATTGATGCGTCCAACATAACTGGGCTTGATCAAAATAAATATTTTGAAGGTTCATGTAGATTCAGGTTAATTATTATAAATAAATACATAAAAACCATTAGTTTAAAAGCCAATGACGAGGACAGTGTCAATAGAATACTAATATATTGTATTATTAATGAGCCTGTCAAGACTGAAACTGAGATCCCTCTTT
>SOMO01000015.1:1144529-1166799 GCA_028128575.1 Paedocypris carbunculus | reverse complement strand
AGTTCCTAAAATAGATTTTTTTGGTTACTTCCTTATTTGAAGACTTAATGAACAACACCAACTTCCCATAAAATACATTTAAAAAAAATGTATTCAAAAAACAAATGTAACTCCTGTAGTTCTCAAAAAAAAAGCATAACTTTTACACAAAAAAAATAACCACATAAAACTTCACCGCACAAAATTCTTTTTAAGATTTAAATTGTCAAAGAGCAAAACCAAACAAAATAAGACCACACATGAACTCTATGATGCTCTTGGAAAATATGCATTAAAATGGAAAATATCACAACCCTGACATCACTTGTATCCTCCTATTCATGTCTTTTGTGTTCAGCACTCAAAAGGAGGAAAAAACGGGATCATCAAAAGCAAAACAGATCTGATCCCGTCTTGGAGAGCATGGAGAATGTTCTGTGTGTACAGAGGGTTTGTTCATCAGAAACCTGCATTGAGTTCCTTCTACCTCCAGTCCTAATTTGTCTTCCCAATGAAGCTGTCAGCAGCGCTCTCGAGAGGCCTGACCTGGAATGCAGCTTTAAGTTGAGGTTATTTGACAGGTTACTTTAGCAATGCGCGGGATAAGGTGAAGTCCACCGAGAGCAGAGTCCCGCACATAAAAGTTAATCACTCCTCAAATACGCTTGTCACTCTCCGTCATGGAGCCGTAATGTCAGGCGCAGATAAGAAACAACCAGCACGGGGCATTATAATTCTTCAGATTCTTACCCAGTGCAAATAAAAAAGTCTGTTCCTGATACTTTGGGCAAACATGTTCTAGACATCCGAGATGGAGATTCAACAAAGAGCATTTCCAGTGATGGTAAAATATTTCTGATTTCTTTCATGCCAAACCCAGACTGGCCATTCTTTGTAACAAATGTAGGGTGAAGGAATCTTTCTGCCGCAGTGTGAACTGGGTCAGTAAGAGTGCAGCTTTTGTTCGCCTGGTCAGGTCGGTTTACTGGTGAACAGTGAGTCACTAGGAGAATCAGAGCATCTCCAGAACGTCTTCAGCTCCTCTGGCTGAAGGTCTGAGGAGAGTCTGACGCTCGTGGAGTTCAGTCGTCGCCTCTGGAGCCAAGCGGAGATCATCAGCCTGTGGCTGTTGAAACACGTCCACAAAGATGTTACCACTCGCATTCCTGAAGAAGAAAAATCATGTGCATTTATGTGTGTGTGCTTTATATGTGCATATGTGATGGGTGTAAACTGTGTGTATATAGTTTTTATACACAAACATAATATACGTATACGTGTATATGTATATAAGATGTATTTAAATGTGTGTGTGTGTATTTGTGTGGTAATTATGTGTAAAATTTGCATATAAATGTAGTTCAATTTAGTGTGTAGTGTGTGTGTGTGCGTGCGCGCGTGTACGTTTATATGAATGATCTCTGAACACTTTTTAAGATCACATAGCTTTAAATGTAAATAAATCACATGTAAATGTAAATTATCATATAATTGTAAATGATATGATAAATGGTGTATTTTTTGATCAAGCTTGAATTATCAAACCTGCTTGGATAAAGCAGAACTTTATCTTGTTTCTTATTGGCTATTTTACAAATAAATTAATGTTAATTTTAAACCTTTTGAATTGCAAAAGAACAAAAGCTGACAATGATTTGATTCAATTGTATTAAATATTTAACAATTAAATGTTATTTTACGGTAAATGGCTTCTCAAATTCTTCAGGCATCTACGTTTTTCTAAATATAGATATGTAATAAAAGTCCTAATTGAACCCTTCAGCAGGAGCATCATTTTGCTCCAGATGTTGCGGCTGCAGCTGTTCACACATGCAGGACTTTTATCTGACATTCTCAGATGTTTCTTTCACCTGAAGGAAAGACAAAAGTCATTTCTCGTGAGAATTTATCAGATCAGTTTTAGCCTGTTACTTGATTGATTGTGAAACCAATGAACGGGAACATGAATTAAATAATGAAGCTGAAAACTTTATCAGAATGATTACAGGAAATACAATAACAACACACAAGATGAACGCTGAATATATCAATTATTTGACTGATAGCGAAAAACCTACACGTGCTTTCTGGTTAGTTGTCGCCACACAGTGGCGCCAGATAGTAAATACAGGAGTTTGTTTCCAAACGAACGTAAAAAAGCACAAAAGTTGCCGAAATATTGTATTTCGCGCAAGACTGTGTGTTTTAGGTGAGTACAAACCTCCCAGTCTGGAGTTACTGTAAATTAAAGAAAAAGGCGAGTAGAAACAAAGTACAAAAACCAGGCCGCATTCTAAACCCTGAGAATACCGCGTGATTGTGAAATATAAAAGCACAGCCTGTCTGATGTCTGTCATCGGCAGAAGTGCGGAATTATGCTATTTTCATGATCTGATGAAGCGATATAAAAGACAGAGCGAGGATTGATCGGATTAGCCATGCCAAGCCCGTGCAAACGTCAGGAAAAGGACCAAGAACAAACAACGGAAAATGTGAGTTTCTTGCTACAAGACTGTTGAATGTCAGAATCCATCAACCTGAAATGGCACTTAAACACTCTCAGTGACATTCTAATACGGATTTACTTTCGTTGAAACAGATTTGTGCCAATACAAATGTAAGATGCTTTTCCAGAAAATATCTTAAAATAATGTAAAGTTGTACAAAATAATATACATAATAATCCACAAAATAATTAAAAATATAGTGGGATCGCTAAACGTATCACTTCATCATGTGCAATCGTGTTTGATATAGGTTATAAGGAACGACGTTTCGAAATAGTCTACGTATAATCAAAAATCAAAGGTTAAAATCAGTCTTTAGTTCCAGATAAAAGAGCTGCCAATCAAAATCTCACTAGTCAATTAGGGCGGTGCTTGGCAACGCCCACACATGAGAATGAAGCAAAATCACTAATTGAATCTGTCAGCAAATACTTACTGACAGTAAAAAAAAAAAAAAAAAAAAGTTAACATGACTTAAGAGAAAGAATATTTCAGAAACTGTTAGTACACGAATAACATATGAATCCACATTTTTTTCAACAAATGTTTCACCATTTTTTTCTTTTATAATCTGATTCCACACGTTTTGACTCATTTTTGTGCTATGAAAGAAATTATCATAAAATATTTTTCTATTACCAGCGGAGTAATATCTCACCACACACATCATCACACTGCCTATGACTTCTAAATCTTTACTAATACAATGCAAGAGCCACAAAATTAATAAAGTCCAGAAAATTATAGAGAATCATCTTCAGTTAAAATAATTAAAAAAAAAAGTTCTTGTCAGACATTTACTGAAAAATCCTTGCTGAGGTACAACTTTCGGCTTTCATGTTCGTTCATGTTTCGAGAGGGAATCTCAGTAAATATTCAGTGCCTGAGGAAAAACACATTCTATACGTCCAGTATTCTACAGTATAGTTAATTATCAACCATAAAACATTCACTGTTAAAGGTCCAAGAAATAACGCTATGTTGTATGTCACAGGTAAGTTGTGATTGCTGTAAACTAACAAGACAGAAACATAAATACCCATGTGACTAAATTCTCATAAATAGATCGATAGATCGACAGAGAAAGAGAGCAATATATACATACAGTATAGATGACATATGCCTGATAGAAAAAGGACAACAAGAGATATAGACAGATAGATAAAGAAACATTGTGACAAATAGACAGACAGACCGAGAGATGGCTAGACAGAGAGACAGACAGACAGACAGACAGAACAATGGATAGGTCGACCGAAAGACAGATATGTAGATATATGGATTAATAGATGGTCAGATTAATTAATTAATAGATGGTAAGATAGATAAACACAGAGAATATCCGAGTCCCCCAGATTAAGTCTGAAATTTCAATTTAAAATCCTCATCTTATAAGAGAGTAAATCAAAAGAAAGTCAAATGACACATTTTAGACAGAATCTAAAACAGTATTTGTATGTCTTCAAATGAAAACAATGAATGATTTTGAAATTGAAAATTAAAATTTAAACTCTCTGCCAGAGGTTCTCTCTTCCAGCATTCTGCTTTGGATCCATCCTCGGGTTACAACACAAACACCGCGCTCCCTCGCTAATGTTTTTTAGCATCTGAGGGAATCTCAGCATTTCAGAAAGGGGACTGATAATCCCTGCCGGTTCGCACAAAGTGGCTTGAACCAGCCGTTTCATTGCCAGGATACTGGTTTCAGGGTTCGGCGTGGGATCCGATTACATCCAAGGGCTGAAATCAGAGCGTGGAGCCTGTGAGACGTGAGCCTCTAAACAGCTGAGGGGTCACTGCTCTGTGTGTTCACCCTCACACATCCATAAGCCGCATCACACGTGCAGGCCGAGCGGGAGCTTCCTGCACCGGCATTTCAACACTTTACACACACTTTCCCAGACAGTCGCTCAGAGTCAAAGTCTGGATGTGTAGTTTGCTCCCAACTTGTTATTTATCAGAGCAAGATGTGTGTGATCAGCATATCGGTCTGAGCAATTTATTAGGTCGCACCTCTCTTCGAGCTGATGACAGAGCCCATAAAATCCCAACCAGTACCAGGAATCCTTCGCATTGAGCGGATACTGTCTGACGGCCGGCGCTGTTTTAGCGCACAAACCTTTTGCCGCGCTAAATACGGCCAGAGTTTTTCAAGAAGTCAGAGGGGTGCTGCCTCAAGCCTTGGGTTTTATTGCAAGGTCTCAAGTAAGTCAAGCAATCTGCTCGGGATAAGCCATCGGACCTATCTTTAGCCTCCGCGAGCAAGTGAATGGAGAGCCTGACTTATCTTCACTGCTGTCATCGAGGCGGCCAGTATTTTTAGGGGACAGCGGCAGCTGCAAAAGCATTTAACGGTCTTCTACGAACAATGACACCAGGGGTGTCTCAGGACTGACGGACGCAGAGATTGTGAGACCGTTGGAGTGTTCGAATGGACGGCTCGCGGGATAAGATATAACGACTTGTACCAAATTATTCACAAAACGGGCGGGTGATACTGGCTTAATCTCAAAACGGAATACAAGCAAAGTGAGGAAGGATTATTCTGGAGAAAGTTCTCAAGAACAGGCGAATGCCGAAGCCAGAAACCCAGAGGAGAAGCTCTTTGCTACGGAATGCGTGTGGACAGTTGTCTCTAAAGACTAAAGAGAGGTAGGATGTGTTTGTTCCTCTGGGGGTCAAAGGTCAGTCTAATTAAATTAGGAAAACAAACAGGAGGTTAATCTCCACTTGAAACTCCCAAAGGAACTTCCTGGTTCTCCTGCATTTTTTTGAGCTTTTTCAATGCTGTGTCGGCATTTCTTCATCATAGATCACTGTGAGTATTCAATTTATATCCAAATTCCTTAATTTTGGTTTTTGACATGGGCATAAATTCTTGGATTCTGATAGATGACCTCTTCTTTATAGTTAGATAAAGCTCTTCTAAAGTTATATCAATGGAGATCAATTATCTACCGGCAAACAACTTAGCCAGGATGTGTACTAACCCAAACCAGTCAGAGCAAGATCAAGTCACATTTACAGTCAGTATGAAAAACATATTAATAATAGCTAACGTTTATGTGGTAAATACCACATCAAAAAAAGCAGATCAATTCTCTTTTAAGTTTAGAAACATTTTCTGCTTAAATAATAAAGCATTTCTGTCTCGCAAAATTTTCTGTAAATTCTACTTGAACCTTAGGCCAAAACTCTTGTTTTTGAAGACAACTTCAGATGCCTAGGAAAAGGGCGGAATCCGTCATAGCCTTCTGGAACAGACAAAAAGCCGCAGCACGTAAACTTCATCCCCAACATGCAAGCGGCCAAACCAGCGATGATATAAAATTTGAGAAGCCAGACATAAAATAATTATACGAGGGAATATTAAAATGACAAGGTCTGAATTACTTCAGATGTGACCTGGCGGATATTTCTGGAGGAAGATCTCACTCGATAGTCTAGATCAAAATGGCAAATTCACCGTTCTTGAGTTTCATTTGGTCTCGAACAACGCGCATCGGCTAAATCGGTCTGTGCATTTGTTAAAAGGCGTGTGAGAGGCGTGGCATATTTTGCTAGAGAATGGCAGCGAGGTGTGTCCTGCACGAGTGTGTGAGACCTGTGTTGTACATGCTGGTGTGGTCCGTGGTGTGCTTTGTGATACCTGACACAGGCCCTCACGCAGGTCTTTATTTAGGCGCACACTATATAAAGCACCTTCTCATTGAAATACAGCACCAGCTGTGTTAGCTATGTGTTGTGGTCACTGTTGCAAATAAGCTAAAAGACAGTTCACCTCTAGACGGTCACTTCATGATCTTTTTACACGAGGCAAAAATCAAAGAATGTTCCAAATGAAATCGTCGTAATGGCTATTGACCGGACAAGTTTTGACTGTTTGTGCTGCCTCGTGAATGCGCTATTAATCCAAGCGTACAGAACGCTATTAATTAAAGCACGCAAAAATACACAAAAAAAAAAAAAAACACACAAGTTTCTTAGAATTTGTAATCAGAACTGTGGGCAGCACATGTTGTCAGCGTGACTCGCTACTCAGAATATGACGCAGTCATACTTTGCCGTCAAAGCCTCATAGATCATCATGACTGGTTGACATTTTTTGCAATTCAACCAACACTTTTATTAAATAAACGCAATACAAAAATCTAAGAGTTCTGGATGCTGAGTGCCTTTGTCAATAGAGTATTTGTTTGCACAAAGATAATGAATTTGACGCACAATTTGACGAGTTAATTGGGCCTCGATATGGAACTAATTGATACACATTTATATGGAGTGGTACATTTTTAATTTAATTTATATACAGTATTTACAATATTTAAGGTAAATATTTAAGGACCTGTTTTTAAAAATGACAGAAGTAGAGTAGCTCACTCTGAGAGGTAGCACAGAATGTGAAAAATCGTTCAAAAATAATATCCAAATGTTTTATAAAAAGACTGTATGGTTTTTCATTAAGACCTTTCTTTAAAGATGTCAAACATTGTGTAGGTGTAAATCTAGGCTTCAATGATAAAATGATACATTGAGAGAGTTGACATGTAGAGAGAGGATTTTTTATTTCATAGTTTATTTAGAAGGTTAGTGGACCTTGACAATTTTGATTTTGTCTTTATTACAATTGTTCTCCCAGCCCATAAATCCACGTCAATTGCGATCTATCGATCAGTCAAAGAGTCGAGTGTTGTCTAGGCAACTTAAACATCAGCCTGATTCATGGTCACTATGAAACCGGATCACAGGGCACACACATATACAATCTCTACTACATCATTATCACGTTTCTGATTACTGTAAATAACCTGCATTTATTTCTTCTAAACCAGAGATCTCAAGTTCTCAAAATGACCCAAAATTGTCCCATAATGTAAAGGTGTAAATGTGTTCGACTCATCTTTCGGTCATCATTGTACTTTCAAAGATGTGATCAGTGTTTTCAAATAGTGCATAACCATGACACTGACTTTTCTCTGAAGCTGATCTGAGAATGATCTGATCTACACTGATTTGATGTCTCAGAGGCAGTGAAACACAGACGTCTCATGAAGTAATCTACATGGTTGAATCTCAAAAAAGATTGGTTGAATCAAAAAATCTACTTGGTTGAATTGCATAAATTGTTTCCATGTAAATGTGCAAGACACACATACAGTATATTGTACAGATAAAGTATATCCACAAATATATGTTTTGCATTTTTAGTAGGCTGGAGTAGCTCACAAGGCTGGAGTAGTCGACAGGGTGTCAGCGACCCTGCAAAAAACTAACCAGTTTGATAATTAATATATTCGTCTCTAAAATGTACAGTATTGTTAAGCCTTTCTAGCTCCTTTGTTAATCACAAATTTGTCTTAAGATGTATAAATGATCACCAATAGGCAAAAATGACTTTTGCTTATTTAAGGGAAAATGCTTGATATGTATTTATTTGTCATCACTCAGATATATTTGTTAAAGACCCAGAGAACAAACTACCGCTTTTATAGCGACTGAATGCCTGTACTCTGTCAGCCTGCGTGGAGGTTGGCAAGTGAGCAGGGATGGATGTGTTTGGAGGAGCTCCACGGTTCCTGGCCTACCCACGTCCAGTGGTAGTGCAGAGTGGCACAGACGCAGTCCTCAAATGCCAGATTGGTGGCGATCCAAGACCAGCGGTGATATGGGAGAGAAACAACGAAAAGATCCAGCCAGAAGGGAGATACCGGGTTTTCGAGGATGGAAACGTGTACAATCTCATCATAACATCAGTGACGTTGGAAGACAGTGGACAATACATTTGCAAAGCCAAGAACTCCATCGGAGAGACTTATGCTGCCGCCACTCTGAAAGTGGAGGGCGAAGCACAGGAGATGGAACTGAGGGAGGAAAACAAGCCACGCTTCCTTATCAAACCCCTTTCAACAAGGGTTGGGAGAGGAGAAGACGCCATGTTCTCTTGCAAGCTGTGGGGAAACCCTCGACCGGAAGTGGTCTGGGAAAAAGATGGCAAAAAGTTGAGTGAGATCTTCGAAAGCACACATTTCAGCATTAGCTATCAAGACGGAGGTTGGTTCCAGCTTAAGATTTTCAAAACAAGAGCCCCAGATGGAGGCGTCTACACTTGTAAAGCCAGAAACGAATTTGGAGAGAGTCTGGCCGGAGCGGTGTTATTGGTGGATGCTGGACCAGGACATGAGGATGAAGGGAACCGAAATGGTTACACTAACGGCCACTGGAAGGCGCATCAAGGGAAACAGAGAAGTGGAAAGCAAGTTGCCACCAGGCTGAAAGACGATCCCCTGCCAAACTCGGCTAAAGTGAAAATGTTTGCAGTGACGGAAGGGAAACATGCAAAGTTCCGTTGCTATGTGACAGGAAAACCCAAACCTGAGATACTATGGAGGAAAGATGGGAGACTAATTCTGTCCGGGAGACGTTACCTGCTGTATGAGGACAGAGAAGGCTATTTCACCCTTAAAGTGCTTTACTGTAAACAGCAAGACAACGGTGTTTACGTCTGTTCTGCTTCCAACACGGCTGGGCAAACCCTGAGCGCTGTACACCTTATCGTCAAAGGTAAGACTTTTCCTGTTACGATATCTCGCAGCCTAAAGATTCACAACAATCTGTAGTCATAGAAACTTCAGAAAAATCCGATATTTGCTATTAAAGAGACATTTGGTGTCAAGCATTTGACTCTAATCAAGAGTGAGATTTAATGGCGACTCAGTTGTGAGAAATGCATCAAGGGAGCATTAAAATTACCTGACCTGGCCAAACTCATTAACATGAAATGGATTCCACTCAGTCCTATATCTGCAAAAGCACTTAGGCTTTGAAAGACCTTAGGCCTGGGCATGTGACAGAAACCTCTGGAGGCAAGCTCATGTTTCTCACATGGACCACCAAACTTCAAAACTGATCACTGCTAGTGGCTGCATTGTATCAGACTAATTTCTTGTTTACGTGGGTTTTTACGTTATCAACATTTAGCTGGGTGCAAATCCATTCAGGTCAAACGTTAGTTGAGTTATAAAGAGAGATGGCAAAAGGCAAGATGGTGGACACAACAGCAAATCTTAAAAATAAATGTCGGTCGTGGTAAACATTCAATTTTTCCGCATGCCAAATTAGTCTTGGTGACACTGACAAAATGTTCAATCAAAATATCATGATTATTTTTTGTCACAACAGAGCCACTTGTACGATTCAAGCAACCACTAAATGACTTGCAAGTATGGGAGCGAGACTTGGCTGTTCTTGAGTGTGAAGTTCCTGAGGACTCCGTTCCAATCACATGGTATTTAGAAGACAGACGACTTCAGCCTGGAGCCAAATATGGAATGGAAGAGTGGGGGACAAAGCGTAGACTCACAATTCGCGATATTGGTGTTGATGATGATGGGATCTATCTCTGTGAGATGGCTGATGGGGGACGAAGCATTGCTGAGGTAGCCGTCAAAGGTAAACAGCTTCAAATTACAATAACATGCTGCCATCTGTACAAAAAGCAGCTTATAAATATCTGGCAGGCATTAGCACTTGTAATCTCTGAACCGACTCTGTTCAAAGGTACAATTGTGAGAAAGCTTCCACGAAAGGTTGATGTCCTTGAGGGTGAAAATGCAGCCTTCTGTGTTGAGGTGGAGGAAGAAGAAATGGACATTCACTGGTACAAAGAAGGGACAGAACTAAGAGAGACCCATCAGACCATTCTCAAGTCCTTTGGAAGAACCCATATCTTGGTCTTTGTCAATACCACACCACAAGATTCCGGACTGGTCACATTCTATGTTGGAAGGTCAAAAACGTCATCGCAGTTGAGAGTTAAAGGTACGTAAACAGAGCCTCATTCCCTAACAATTGCCACATCAGATGTGCAACTGGTTAACAGACCCAAATAGAAGTCATAAAAGAAGACGAGGTCTCCAAAACTCCAACATCATGTAAACGCATTTCATCCCTATGTTTTTTTAGCGGCAAGACATTGTCCACCAAGCTGTCCAACAGGGGTACAGATAAACACGGAACGGGCAAACGCAGCTCTTCTTTCCTGGTTTCCGGCACAAGACTCTCGCAAGAATCCTCCTTCAGGTTATATTATTGAAAGGCAAGAGGTCGGGTCTCAGGAATGGCTACAGTGCCTGACCACCGACTCTGCAACCTCGGTGGAGATTCTTGGAGACAGTGTTCCGTGTGAGGCAGACTACAGATTTCGAATATGCAGTGTGAACAAATATGGGAGGAGTGGAAATATGGAGTTTCCTCGTGCGGTTCACTTAGGTAAGTGTTAAAATATTGGAAACCCTTCGACTGCATACTTAACCATTAACAAATTTAATCTTATCTAGTTCCAGTTGCCAGAATCCAAGCCCCTTTGCAGGATGCTTTAGTTCCTGAAGGCCAAGATGCTTGTTTTACTATTGAGCTTTCAGCCTCAGTTATAGGTACGTGGTTTCTAAATGGAAACCAGCTTCAAGACGATGACCGTTTCTCCATTAGACGTTCACGAACACACCAATCCTTGCGCATTCGTGGTGTGCGGGACTCGGACAACGGAGCAGAGATCACCTTTATTGCTTATGGAATTCGAGATTCTGCAGCCCTGTACATTCAAGGTAAACACTTTCAAGTTGCCTTTTGTATGTATTTGTACATCGTATTATATACATGTTTTATATTATCAGTCGCAATATCTTCTTTTCTTAAGCTCCCTTGGTTAAATTCACTCCACTTTCTGAAATGGATCGAAACAAGTTTGTGGAAGTTGGCAACCCTATTGTGCTTTACTGTGAGCTGTCAGACCCTGAAGCTCCAGTACGTTGGTATAAGAACGGTGTTGAAGTCCATTCCATGGAGGGTCAGAACATCCAATCTGAAGGAACAATGAGGAGGATTGTCATCCAATCAGCCGATTTCTCGCACTCAGGCGTTTATAGCTGCGATGCCATCGATGATGTCATCAGATTCAACGTGGAGGTTGAGGGTGAGTCATTTTGAGTCCCATCTCTAATGCAGCTTACACATCCTGTTTTAAATTGATAAAAAACTAATGAAAAAACGGTATTTAAATCAAAACACACTTTCAAAGTTGACACAAATATAGCCACACATGTAAGGTTCTTGGTTCTTACGGAGGCACAGACATTTTAACATTAACACTACATTGTGAGCTCTTATATCCATTCACTCAAGTCTCCTGGTACAAAACATTTACCACAAACTGACTTAGACATCAAATCCAAAAGCACAAATAGGGAACTGACTGTCAAGTGTAGTACCACTCAGGGGTTTACGTATGACGTCTATCTATCCACAAATCTATCTATCTATCTATCTATCTATCTTTACTGAGACAAATGAAAGACAAGGGGTTATGCTCTCCATCTCAAAGTGGTTGTTCAGCATGTGAATTTAAATTTGTCAAAATTGAGCCAAAGAGATATTAGGAGTACTTATTTCAAAATCAATTGAGCCTAAATACTGTAAAATATCCATAGCACCAGCAGTGAGGTTCTCAGCTGTCCCAGAGGTTCAGCGAAGAAAGTGTATCGAAGCAGGCAGCCCCATCATTCTGCAATGTGAAGTCACAGAGTCAACAGCACAGGTCTACTGGCACAAGGACGGGGATCAGATCCTGGAAGAATCTGGAGTACACTTCAAATCAAATGGGTGTATGAGAACTCTCAATATTCAGTCAGCACACCCTTCGCATGCCGGTGTGTACGTCTGCAAAACGAAGAATGATGCCATCACATTTCATGTGGAAATAAGAGGTGATTTTTGACTTTGGTATTGCTGACTTACAAGGTAACTTGTTTTCTCGCAACTATGCCACTAATGTTCACAGCTTTGTGTGGCTCTTGATGATACTCTTCACGCGTGTTGTGATTATCTTCCTGCCCTCAGTTTTCTTGCAGGGTTGTTAATTGTTTTCTTAAACCAAAAGGTCTTGTAGTCTGGACAAATGATCTTAACTCTTGATAGTTCTGACATGAATCATCATCTTTAGCCCCTGCACCAGTGAAGTTCTCAGCCATCCCTGAAAACGAGAGGAAAATATGCAGCGAAGTTGGAGGCCAGTTTAAACTCAGCTGTACGATCTCAGACCCGGCAGTCCTTGTCTGTTGGACCCATAATGATGCCAAGCTTCAATCCGAAAACGGATTGGATTTTCAGTCTGAGGGAAATTTGAGGTCTCTGATAGTCAAGCGATCAGAGCCCAGACATTCTGGATTGTACCGCTGTGAAGCATCTGACGACTCCGTCCAGTTCACTGTGGATATCAAAGGTGATTTGTGCATTTTTTTGAGTAGTCTGTAGCTGACGTAACTCATTTTGCTAGCAAATAGGGTGCAAACTAACAATCCTTTTTGTGTTGTCCGCGTTTGTCTGTTAGCTTTGTTGTTTTGAATTTGCCTCTCACCATTGCATCCAACTTATGGGCAGAAATGTGATACCAGTGCCACATGTTTTGCAATACTTTGTTTAACTTGCTTCTTGGCAGCTGGTCTGAGAAATCACAAATCAGGCAATCTAAAACATACATTTAAGAAAAATTATGAATATTCTTTAATAATACAACGGATCACCTTTAGACCCAGCAGTGACATTAGCAACCTTACCAAACACTTTGAAGAAGAAGTTGGTTGAAGCAGACAACTCCAATGATGTGCACTGTGAGATCTCAGAACCAAATGCCAAAGTGTGTCGTTACAAGGATGGTGTAGAGCACATCTCAAAAAGTCAGAACAAAGTCAAACCGGAGTGTGCCAGGAGGATGTTAGCAGGCAAGACAGCTCAGCTCTCACATTCTGGACTGTACGACCTTGAGAGAACGAGTGATGTCATCCAGTTTAATGTACAAGATCAAGGTGATTTTCATATATTAGCTTATAATCTACCTGAATTGTTTGTGTGCCAACTAACCCTTGTGTGTACTGTGCAACTCTAGACTCTCTTTGACTGTTATCTGACATTTATGTTTACATGTCCTTGGCCTGCAGGGCCATAATTGGATCCGTCTTTATAGTCTAGAGAACCAGTCAGCTGAGTACCTAAATGTTCAATAAAACCTTACTCTGTCAATGGTCATCTGTAGTGCCACCATCAACAATTTTGGGAGGTCCTGACCCTGGGAAGACAATATGCTTTGGACAAGCCAAACCTGTTGCCGTACAATGCAAGATCTCAGAAAATATTCCACAAGCCAGTTGGGGAAAAGATGAAGAGGAAGAAATTAATCAAGGAATAAGCAAATCTGAATCTAGTCAAGCAGATGCAATGATCGGAACTAGTCTGCCAACTAGAATGTCTCTTTATGATGTAAAACGCCCAAGATCACCAGAGGATTCAATGGGATCTAAAATGGACCAAGGTGGTTTGCCACTCATGTCTTCCCAATTCTGATTTTCCGTGCTTGAAGTCAGTTATTGTTTTCTTTGTGGCTTTTCTAACAGAAGAACTGTCTCACTATGAGGTGGACAGTGGTGAGACCTATGGTGACTCTGTCCAGTGCACTGTGGATATAAAAGGTGATATACTGTTCCTTCAACCCAAACATATTTAACCTAGTGCCCATTTGAAACTAACAAGGGTAATCTAAACATTTTAGAGGCTCTTCCTATAGGTGCTGGGGCAATGCATCTTGGTTGCTACCCCCTAAACAGTTCTCAAAACTAATCCTTGCAGTCCAACAAGCAGTTGGTCTACAAACCATTCTTTGAGACTAACACTCATCTTATAAACTTACAAATCTTTACTGAAGCACCAATCATGTAAACCTTTACCGCAGTTGGCTTACATTAGCCAATGTCATCTTGTCCACTTATGATTAGAAATCATCATTCCTGCAGTTAATGAACCCATGTGAGCTGAAATTGCTTATGAATGTTACTTGTGAGTGAAGGTTCAGCATCAACTGATCATCTGCCTTCTTGCGTAAGGATTTGTTTTTCATGCCTTATTAACACTTCTTGAGTTGTTGTTGTTGTTTTTGTTTGACTTGTCTTGTAGACCGCAGTGTAATGTGGTCACCAATCTTAAACCTTTGCTTTAAAATCTTCAAGTGAACTAACCAATGAAACCAAATCTTACAAAGCTTTTCTTGATACCCAAATCTTACAAAGCTTTTCTTGAAAACACGTTTACATGCTCTTCTTTGTGTGAACTACTCAAATATAGAAGAGGTCATGAGACCAGAATCAAGAACTGAGGATGAAGCAAAATCGGAAGTTGAGAAAAACTATCACACAACGGAAAACTCTGCGAACGAAACACAGTGGGACATCCCAGTCTCAATTTCTTCAACATTTGAGTTGATTGAAGAGGAACTTCTGCAACCAGTGAACGAGAACATTTTGCCTGTTTGTCAGGATGAAGACTCAACTCACTATAAAACGCCAAGGGGTGACATGGACCAAGGGGTCTCAAATTTTAAGGTGGATGTTGAAGGTGATTTAACTAGTTGGCTCCATCGGTCTACCAGTAATGATGAGAGCAAAATGTGTCTTGCTTATCAGTGATGCCAAGCAAGAGATTAAAAATTATTTAATTCAAACTGCTTAAGCAAGAGACTTTAAGATCCAACATGTAAAACATACATAGAAAAATAAGAAGAGGCTTTTGACACATTCTCATTTTTGTAAGTACATTGTGCAATTGTGTCACAATGGTAATATATGTCTTTTTATATAACAAAAATCTCTAGCTTGGAGGATGAATATTGCTCACATTTGCGAAATGGAAGAGAACATCTCTGTTGATGCAGATTTTCCCAATCTGCCACAAAGTGAACATTTTAAATATACCATCCAAGAAAGTTTTGAGTCAAGTCAACAAGACTGTACAGGCCAGATATTCCACAAAGTCACAGCGGGAAAACCACCTACGCAGTCCTCAGCCATGTGTCCGGAAAAAGCACATGAGGCTGATACAAAGCATCATTCCATTAGATTTGGTGAGGAAGTAAATGGTGACTTTGTAACAAAGAATTAATGCAAAATAGCCACTAACCTTGTTTGGCTTTTGCTTAAATGTATTGTTCTTAATCAAATTTGTCGCATATACTCTTGATAAACTAATGATGAAAAGAATAACTTTATCCTCTCAAATCTGAAGAACCTGGACTCAAAGCGGAACTATTAAAGCCGTCACTTGAAGACAAACCTACCAAGAGTGAATTTCCAACCGATTGGTACACAGATGGAAAGGAAGCCTTTCGACATTTGCTTGAATCAGAAGAAAACGAAGAAAAAATACACGACTCAGACATCGGTCAGTCAGTACTTTACAACCACAAGCGGAGAGATGAAGACATAATTTTTAAGGTGGATGTCAAAGGTGATTTAAAACTAGTTATAGATCAACACCACATAACCAATTCCCATATTTTTATTTGGTATATATAAATGTATATAGACCAAATTATTAAAATGTGGATATTTAATTTGATCGATATTACGTTGTGAAAAAGGACAATGTTATCAAGCAAATCCCATTTCAATTTTTAAAAATAAATGTTTCCTTTAGCAATTTGTGCGATTGTTTCAAATGTTTGGACAATGCAACATTGACTACAAACGTTTCAGATTTAGAAATTGCACAGTCATATTAAAAAGCACAGTGAATTAAAGAACATATCACACACAATTAACATACGTCTATTAGAACACCATGGCGTTTTACTTTTCAACTTTTCCGCCGGTGGCGTTCTATTAGAGGTGGCCTTCAATTAGAAGTGGTGTTCTAATAGAGGATTTACTGTTTTATATATATGTATACTGTTTTCGCTAAGCTAAACATATTTAAAACATATTAACATATCAAACCCTTTAGCTACACCACCGCCATCATCAGCTGCCCTTGAGATGGAGAATAAGTTAACTGACATAGACATCATTGGTTTCCTGCAAAAAGAACAATCAAGCCCGACAATTGAGAAAGATGAGCTGGAAGATGAACGTCAACAATGTGATGCTACTATCCGGCCTTTGGAGACCTTTAGGGCTCTTGTGGTTGAAACTACAGTGCCGTCTCACTCTGAGGAACACGGCAGTGAAACCCATGATCCTCTTATCCAGAGTGCGGTGGACAAACCAGGTGATTCACCAGTCCTCAACTCCAGCTCAACCCATCTGATTACCAAACTAACCACTTCAAACATGCTACGGTAACTAACTGTTGGAACTGTTCAAATAAACCCACCACTAATCCAGGTAACCACCGTTTTATTCCAGTACAAACATCGCAATGTGTTTCAGTAGAAGCACAGAAAAGACTTTCCTCAATGTTGATGAAAGTAAACTAAGTTGATTATTGGAGACTAGTTGACAAAGACAAACTAGAACTTCAGAGAAAAGATATAGTAGATATTTTGAGCAACAATACCTTTTTTTAAGAACAGAAGGAGGTAATACAGTACTGAAAAGCCCAAATTGACTCAAAAAGCAAATTGATTCAGAGTAAACGTCTAAAATCATCCATTGACCATCATTTTACCGTCTTGTCTTTGTATTTGTTACATGTTCTATGTTTGTGTCAATGTTCTCTGTTTGTGGCGTATAATGTTCCGTCTTGTTTTCTTGCGCAACTAAATGCCATCACATATCCTGTTGTGTGTTTCTTCTCAAAGTGCATTTTTTGATCAGTACGGTAAACTCTTGTGTGAATTCTTAGAATGATATCTATGTCAAGTGGACTCTTGTTAAATTCTAAATGCTGAAATATTCAGTCAAAGTAAGACCAACTGATTATTCGATGCAATATTCAGTAAACAACAAACTTTATAAATATTTCTTATTAAAACTGTCTGTAGCTGCACCGGTGAAGATCTCCAGCGTACCTGACACTCACGAGACCACCAGTGTTGAGTCAGGAGGACCCTTTAAACTTCAGTGTAAGGTCTCAGACCCCACTGCACAGGTCTGGTGGTCCAAGAACGGGGACGAAGTGCCGAACCACAGCGGTATAACCACAGAGAGTAGAGGAGCAATGAGAACTCTGTCTGTGGAGACTGCTGAGCCGTGTCACAGTGGAACGTACTGCTGTCAGACCGGCAGCGAAGCCATCACCTTCCATGTGGATATCAAAGGTGATTAGATTACATGAAGATGCCACAAAAATGTGTGCCAATTCTTATTAATTACCACGTTTTGGTGTACAAAAGGCTTTTCAAAAGTCGCCAGATTTGTATGGTAACTGATTTCTCAGATACATTTCTTAATTGAAGGACCCTAAATCACAGTTTGTATGTGCTATTTGTAATGTTTAGCTCCACCGTTGAAGTTCAAACCCATTTCAGAAGTGGAAAAGAACAAGTACCCTGAAGTGGGTTCTCCGATTGTTCTGAAATGTGAGCTGTCAGACAGCCCGGGCAAAGTTCTCTGGTGCAAAGATGGTAGAGAACTATTACCAAACTCTGGTCTTGAACTCCAGGCAGAAGGAACTGTGAGACAACTAATAGTTCGATCAGCAAAAGTGTCTGATTCCGGACACTATACTTGTCATGTTCCAGGTGATGTCATATCATTCAAAGTGGACGTTCAAGGTGATTTTTACACTAATAAACATACTAGCAACTATAGTATCTGCTGTGCTGATTGTAAGTGACTTTCCAGTTTGTCAACCTCTTCTAATATCTTTTAATACCCTAAACCCCAATGAATCCGTTTTCTTGTCTTTAACTGGTCAACCCCCTTGACTAATACATTTTAGATAGAAGTCTGATTCTAAAATTCTAAATAAATTGTTTCTGTTATATATTTTGGCGAAATAATAATCCAATACATTTTCTTAGCTCATCCCGTCAGGTTCTCTGCTCTCCCCGACATTGCAAGGAACAAGTTTATTGAAGCAGGCTGTCCCATTATACTTCAGTGTGAAATCTCAGACCCTTCTGTCAATGTTTCCTGGTTCAAAGATGGAGTTCAATTGGAAGAACAAACTGGACTTCACATCCAATCAGAGGGCACAATGAGGACAGTGATCATCCAATCAGCTGAACCCAGACACTCTGGAGTGTATAACTGTGATGCTGTGGATGATAGCATAGCATTCAATGTGGATGTTGCAGGTGATTTTGAGTCTATTTATTATTTCTCAAAACCACTAACAATGTGACACATAACGCTTCATCCACTAAATGCTTCTTGCCCTTGTCAGACTTTAACAATATAATAAACCCCACATCTTAAACACTAATTTGTCTACAACAGAATGGAATATTGCAACATTGTGTTAACAGTCAGTTCATATTTTTGACTTGTATGGTCTGTAATCAATATCATTGTTGCAGAGACATCATCCCAAAGAGATTCGGTAAACTACGAACATCCTACGTTAGAAAATAGACACCATAATAACGCAAGATCAATTCATTATTCGTATTTCACAGCAAGTTTTCCCAATCACTAGTCATGAGGTTTTACCCTTCATTCTTTCATGTCATTATTTTCCATTGATAAGACATTGTGGGGCAGGGTAATTCTCTCAACCATCTCACTGAAAGAAAACAATCCTCTTAGCTCCACCAGTGGTGTTCTCAGCTGTTCCTGAGATCCAGAAGAACAAGTTTGTTGAAGCAGGCTGGCCAATCATTCTCCAATGCGAGATCACTGACCCTACAGCCCTGGTCCAATGGTACAAGGATGGATCACATCTACTACCCCAATCTGGAGTTTGCATCCATTCACAGCACACTACGCGGACACTGGTTATTCAGTCGGCAAACGTGTCCCACGCTGGGTCTTACAGTTGTAACACTGCTCATGATATCATGGAGTTTTTTGTGGATGTGAAAGGTGACACGCAAACCAAAACACTTTGTCCGACAACTAACAAATTTGTAGTTTAGCTCCAATAATTGGTCTTTTTCTTCATCTACCACGAGCATCTGGCTGCTTTCATGGGCTACTTAACCATTTTCCTAATGCAGGGACCCTTGTGTCAAGCTTCAACCAACTGACTTTCCCCATCAACTCCATTTACACAGCAGCTTGGTTCTCTTTCATTGGCCAAAAACATTTAAGCTGAAAAGGCATGACTTGTTATATCTTAATGGCACTTTATTCTCACAAAGCTTTGGTTAACTCACTTCTTCTCTACCATTTCATTTCTTCCCTTTTGGCTTTAAGAGTTGAGAAGTAGTTCTCAGTGCTGCCACAGCAATCCACGCAAGCTTGAACTGCATGTTTCATTTCCATAGATGCTAGTCAAACTCAAACCAGAGCAGCAGAAAGTGATGTCTCCTTATTTTCACAGCCCCTCCGGTGACGTTCGCCTACATCTCAGAAGAGGACTTGCACAGAAACATCGTGGAACACGAAAAGCTTCTCATTTGCTGTGAAGTGTCTAGATCAGACGCTGCTGTGCAGTGGTACAAGGACGGTGTGGAGATCAAGTCTGACGTTGTTCTTATCGAAGCAGAAAACACTATACGAAAGCTGACCGTCCAATCAGCTCAGCTCTCGGACTCTGGAACATACACTTGTCGTGCTGGGGACAGTGCGTTAATATTTAAAGTGAATGTACGAGGTGAGTCAATGGGTCAATATTCACAAAGGAGCAAAGTTGTTGCTGCATAATAATTTTTCTTCGTTCCTCTTTGAAGAACCCCCAGTAAAGATCGTATATCCCAAAGAAGATGTCAACCTTGATCGCCATGTTCCTGAGGAAATTGTCCTGAGCTGTGAGCTTTCAAGACCAAACGGGAAGGTGACATGGTACAAGGATGGACAGAAACTCCAAGAGAGTGAAAACATAAAGCTGAAGACCGAGGGACCGTACAGACGGTTAAAAATACTGCGCAGTGGAGTCGAGGACTCTGGGGAATATGTTTGCGACACGGCAGACGACTCGATATTCTTCCATCTAAGTATAAAAGGTATTGAACCTTGAAAAATACAATGTGTTCAATAACAATAGCCACGTGGATAGAATAATGGTCAGCAGAGGGCAGTGATGTGGCCTTTCAACAAGAACCAAGAACCACAAGACTAGTATAGGCTTTCTTTAACACCATTTTTCATGTTCACATCAAACTAGAAGAATTGTAGGTGTAGAGTGAGTGTGATGGGTAAGATGAGAGTTGGCATGCATTTCTCACTTGTGCCATAAGTAGAACCTTCAACTTTGGGACTCAAATCCAAATTTGAAAAAAATGTTCTAGCTATCTGAAAATTGGCGGTAGATGAGACAGTGGAGATAAGTAATGAAGACATAGTGATGGAGATTGGCCTCTTGGTCCTTAGTCTCCTCATGCCTCCTCAAGTGAGTCATGGTACAAAATTATGAAAATTCTAAATCTCATTCCATGTATTTTTTCGGTGCCATGCACACAAATTATACCACAAATATGTCTCCTACTTCTAACCCTTGTGATTTTAATGTGGGGCTGTTTCTGACATGCCCGTAGAACCGCCCGTGCGCATAGTGTCGCCAAGCCAGTCCCAAATGGAGCTATGCCAACAGACGTCAGAAAGAATGGTGCTCAGCTGTGAAATCTCCAGACCAAATGCCACGGTGCGGTGGTATCGGGACGGATTAGAAGTCGAGGAAAGTGACAGCCTAATTCTAGAGAACGATGGCGTGTACAGGAGGCTTATTATCCCCAAACCCACAGTTAAAGACTCCGCAGAATATGTCTGTGACACAGCCGATGACTCCGTTACCTTCTTCGTAAATATTGCAGGTGCGTTAGAAACCAATTTTTGTAATTACTTTGTCAGCGAAAAAGATAAACACGAACTTTCTTAATGCAGAGCCACCAGTACGGTTTGTGCGACCGAGAAAAATGGCTTATGGGGTGGAGAGAACGGTTGGAGATACGGTGTTGCTTGAGTGTGAAGTTTCTCGGCCGAACGCTGAAGTGAACTGGAAGAAAGATGGCGATGAGATTGACGTAGGCAGTAATAAAACGATCACAGAGAATGGAACGAGTCGGCAGTTAACGATTCACTCAGCTGCTATTGAGGATGCAGGGCAATATGTCTGTGATGCCCGAGACGATGTAATGGATTTCCTTGTTAAAATCCAAGGTACAATCAAAGATCAAAACTAAAAATACTCAAACTCTGTGTCATTAACCATCATCTCTAACTCACTTATTCCTTGCAGAGCCGCCTCTGAAAATTCTCCACAAGGCTGAAACACAGACGGAATGTAATGTGGTGGCATCTGATAACATTGTATTAAAGTTGGAGATCTCAAGACCTAATGGTGCCGTCAAGTGGCTTAAAGATGGTGAGATGATTGAAGGAAAGGAACGCTGCCTGTGTGAGGAAAAAGGTACATTTCGATCGCTGGTTGTCCTGAATGCCGACTTGAAAGATTCAGGGGAGTATGTCTGTGATGCCCAAGACGATAAAATGGCCTTCAACGTTAGAGTAGAAGGTACCGCTTGCTCCAAACAAATCTTCTCAATGAACACTTCTGGATTCTAACAAAGGTGACTTCTTTTTCAGAGGCTAAGGTTTCTATCGTGAGGAGCGTAGGGCTGTTAGAACACCGCATGTTGACCACAGGAGAAGAGCTTGTCCTGGAGTGTGAGGTGTCTCGAGCAAACGCTGAGGTACAGTGGTACTGCAATGGCCGTTTGCTGCAGGAGGATTCACGCACACACATTGAGAACACGGGCTCCGTGAGGAAAGTGCAAATATCGAGGGTTCAGACATCAGACTCTGGAGAATATCTCTGTGACGCCATCAATGACAAAGTGATTACCAAGGTTACGATACAAGGTATGTCGACTTGCAGAATCAAGTTGATGCTTGGAAGCTTTCCTGTACATAGTCGAGCTAACA
>SOMO01000015.1:1118579-1129635 GCA_028128575.1 Paedocypris carbunculus | reverse complement strand
GAGCAACAAGTTTCCATCTAGTGATTTCAACATGTCTGAGGATGACAGCGGCCTAAGCCGAGGGGTAGAATGTTCAAGCAGATCCCATAACCACCTCGAGCAGGAAGCATGTGACCTGCAGTGTAGATCATGGCACCCCATCGCCGCTCACCTTGAATGAACTGTGCACTAGTGTTTCATCCAGATCGATGACGACACAGATCTTCCCTGCGTCTTTAGACTTTATCGGAGGAAGAAGCGGCTTCGCTGGAACCTGTAAGACACATTTCAAGGTCAGTGTTCACAGCCCAACTTCTGACTTATAGGATGCAAAAATGTATCTTCACCAGTATAACGATGAGAATGTGTCGGACACAATTAACAAAAACTGGCCCGAAAGCATGATGTAAAAACCAAGCACAAACAGACAGAAACATCATACTGTCAATCATAGATATGGGCGGAGTCTGAGTGAACTGTGAACTGGTCATTGTTTAACCATAACTCATTTAATTTAGTAATTTAATTGTAAATTACTAAATGAACAATGAACATTAATGTTACATTGAAGTTGTTTATATTCACATGACGCAATGTGTATATGAATTAAATATTTTAGGTATTACAGTAGATATTCCTCTGGATGTGGGCCCTGAGAAAAAACAAATACTCAACCGTAATCTAATTCCCTATCAGTAAAGCTGGTGTTTGCAACAAGTAGGTTGCGGATTCAAGTCCCAGCAAAAACATCAAGTTATTAATGAGCAATTTTCTACATTTTTTTATATGAATGGTATCATACATTACCTGTGTAATTCTATAATTCAGTGCAATATAGTGTATTATTTGGACTGTAATGTGCTTTTAATTAATCATTTGTACTATAAGGTGCTCTAAAAATTCAATTGTTGCAAAATATAGACTGCGTGCCTTATAATTAAAGAGTGCCTGGTGTGAAAATAAATTTGTATGGTGCACCTTTTAGTCCAGAAAATACGGTACTAATATTGCACAAATTGCATAAAGATGTGCAATTTATCACACGAGTAATGGAAACCTTCACTCAGGCAACAATACGTATTGCATAAATATCACAAAATGTGTTATATGATAAACAACGTTTTGATTTGTAATAAAGTTTGTAAATAAAAATCAAACGTTAATGACAAAAAAGTCATTATGGTTTTTGTTACAGCGAGACGGCTTTGAGCCAATTAGCAGGGTATAAGCAGCCCACAACAACCCAACACGTGCGGGCCAGTGTCATGCTGGCCATACGCGGTGTACGTTATAGACACGAGCATCCATAAGGAGGCCTTTTTCAGCACCAGCATTCCATAAGCAGAAGAAGATCAAGTGACCAGCGGCAGATGGAGTGGGATTACGAAGCTGCTGGCCAACCGATTCTTCATTAAAAAAGTACATGGAGTGAAAGCGAGCCTGCCCGATGACTTCCGGATAGGTTTCCCTGACCAGTCTACATTACCAGGTTAGAGAGGATAGATGTTCTGATCTAAATAACATCACATATGACTTGGAAGAAGAACCCTGCAGGCCTTCTTAATTTAGTTCTGTTGCTAGTGACTTCATCATACATATGGAAATGTGCATTGGGATGCATAACAAACCAAACACGTGGATCGACGCTTTTAATCATGGCTGAAGCGTATGGAACTACCTGTTCAGTGGGTGGGACACAGAATTCACATTCACAGAATTCCGGCTCGGCTTCCTCTTCATCTTCCTCGCTGTCCTCATAAGACTCGCCCTGTTCAGATGAGTCGCTTTTTGAAACTTGGTGAATGAGTTGCTCTAATTTTTTGTTTTGTGCGTTTTCCTCCGATGGACCTTCGGTTTCCGATGGATGGAGAAACTCGGGGGTCTCTGATGCTTCACTTTGAGCAACAGAGCAATTGCTTAACTGTTCTTCAAAAGCACAGGATTGCAACTGATGCACGGCGACTGGAGTCTCTTTGCCTTCATCACAGTCGTCGGCAGATTCCAAAACGTCAAACAGGGATGCTTCTTCATCTTCAGTAGTTTCGATCTCTCCACAACGTGGCTCATGAACCCCCTCCGATTCGTCAAACACAAAGCCCAACTCGTTTTCAAACAGCCCATCCAGACAACCAAATTCACGTATAAAAAGTTCATTGTCAGAATCAAGGAGCTCCTTTTCCAAGTGTGACTCCAAATTGTGAATGATTGATATTCTCTGCAAAGCAACATCAACCACATCTTCAGGTTTGTAACCATCAGCAAGCACTCCACCTGAGACACTATGACTTCCACCACAGGTTTCAATGACCTCTTCGTTTACGAGGTGTAGTCCATTGGCCTTGCCCTCAGAACACAATGTGGAACTCTCAGGATTATAATTAGCCATGTTAGCTTCTGTTTCACAGACCTCCTCTGGTTTCACACAAGATTTGTGGACTTGACCTTGTTCAGTGGGGAGTCCGACAGCCAGAACTTCAGCGTATGTTTTACTGTTTTCCTGTTCATCAGTCAGCTCATCCCTGGCTGTCAGAAGATCAGTTTTGTCTTTACTAAAAGCCTGATCCGAAAGCATTTCGAACGCTTCTGATTCATCAACAACACTTCTGAACGATTCATCGGTTTCTGAACTGCCTTGACTTTTACCATCCAAGCAGTCGCCAAACTCTTCCTCACTCGACTCATCTGAAAATCCGACTGCTTTGGTCAAAGCGTCACCAGAATGGACAACAACGCCTTTCTCCTCAAGCTCTTGACACTTTCTACAGAGATTTTTAAAGTCATCCAATGATTTTAGTTCAAAGTAAGACTCTGCATCCATCTCAGGACTCGTTAACTCTTCCTTTGACTCTTCGACTTGCTCTGAAGACTGCTGATTGTGCCTTAATACATCAGTAAGAAACTGTGAAAGCCACCGAGCCTCAAAGGTCTCCATTGAGCCAGAAAACATGGCATCACAGTCAGGTTTCTTGACCTCAGAGCTGTTCCCGTGAGTCTGGTCACTGACGGAGTCCGATGCTCTTGGCGACTCTTCGGTAAATCTGTTTTGATGTGAGCTTTGGGGATTATCAACAAGCAACAGATGATCATGGACATCACTTTGCTCAAAATAAGCTCCACACTTTGTGCACTGATCTAAAGTCTCATGTTGATCGTAGTCTTCAGACTGGCTGGACTCTTCATGCCATACCTCTGAACCTTCCGTACGATCATTAAAGATCCTGTCACAATCGTTGGCATTCACCACATCAACGCAACAATTTGGGCTGTTTAGAAGATCTCTGTCATCATAGGTGTCCATTTGCCCAGTAAGCTCAAGGGGCACGCAGTGGTCAGATGGTTTACTTTCTTTAGAGGCCTGACACAGTTCAGTGAACTCAAAATGTGTGGTATGGTATTCAGCGGGGTTGTTTTGATTGTCTGTCAGAGCCTGTTTAAACGTCTCAAAGTCTTCAGAATCTAGTTCAGCTTGGACGTTTAGATCGGTGTGTTGGGTTAAGTTAGCATTGTTAGGAGCAGAGCTATCGTAGCATTCTGCGACACATGCAAAACCCATTTCAACATCCGAAGGAATCGACTGAGAGGATTCCGTTGAAAAAGAAGGACTGGCATCTTCACACACCTCGGCTGAAGTAAGACCTGCATCATTCGGTTGAAATAACTTGTAAAGATCGAGGTTCACCTCGGACGTTGACGGCACTTTTGCACCGACTTCATGAGGAGACTCGCACTGGGTTTCACTCATTTCAAGTGACGATTCTTTTTGAAGACAATCAGGGCCAATCTTAAACAAGACAACTTTGTCTGAACCATCTTGTTGGAAAGAGTCACAGTCATCTAGGCTCATCTCAGATAAAGCTAGGTGTTCAGCATCATGTTCAGAAATCTCACTGTGATCACTTGGCTCAAACGCCATATTATACTCATCGGTTTGGCTTATTTCAGACCTAGTGGCATCAAAACACTCACTGTGCTCCGAGCAGCTGTCCACAAAAGAGTTGTATCCAGAAGAGCTGGACTGATCTGGAAATTCACCACAGATTTGATCCTGTTCGATGCAAAATCCATCCGACTCGTTCAACTCAATGGTCTCATGCTGCGCACGAGAATCCACAGGTGCCTTGTGTACCGAAAACACCGAGCACAAGTTATCAGCCGGCTCCTGGTCTTCCTTTTTAGGAGCTTCTTGACTGGCCACCTCGGAATGACCGAAGCACAACTCAGCAGGCATGTTTCCTTCTGAGGGCTTGCTGTTGAAAATGGCAGAAGTCTCTGAAAAATACCGCGTAAAACTAGTCGCGTTAAAAATGCGTTTCTGACACGGGTGAGATGATGTAAAGCCGTCCAAACATTATCCCGTACGCTTGTAGTCTCCCGAAAGTCTGCAACTGGAGTCAGCGATCCACTTGAGAGGAGAAAGACCACCGGGCTGAAGAGAAGCGTCCAGCCCACAGCTTGCCTGAGACCCCAGCAGCAATGTGCACGATGACATGACGGAGAGGTTGAGACTCCGCTGAACCCCGCGCTCAGCCCGCCTTCAGGACACCTACTGATTTATTTTGGGGCTTCAGAGACGTGACAAATAACTGCCCGTGGATCAAATCACTATAAAAAGCTGAAGTAAGGCATAAATTTGAACCCAACACCTACAGCGTCTCGACACCTGATCTGCTCATAGTGGTTTGCCGCCAGTTTTTTTTTTCTTTTCCGAATGGATTAGTAAATTGGAATAATGCTTCAAACCTGTGACGGGAATTCAGATTAGCCTATCATTACAGTGTTTGAAGGCCACGGCACATGCTTGATCAAAACAGAGGGTTTAGTTAAGGTTTCACTATTCAAATGAGACGAATCAACAGGGTTGCTGTGAGACTTGAGCCTCGAAACAGGAAAGGAATTGCAAACTTGGTTTTGGTTTCAGTGCCTTGACTTGTGGATTTGTTAAAGAAAAACTGGTTATAGACATAAACGAGAAGTTGGCGAAACAAGACTTACTTTTGAGATTGTTCCGTTCTCTTCGGCCAAAAGCGGGGCGTTGTTATTAACGGGCACATGGTCGTTTTCGTCATGACAAAGGCAGCAGAAGAGACTGTGGAAAATTCCACGACTGCGAGGCTTCTTCGACGGGGCATGTGGAGAGGTACCTGGAAAACAACACCGCCGTTATTCCTCCTTCACAGACGCCGCCATAATCAAACAATTAAAGTGTGAGAGTGAAAGAATCCAGCCCTTTTTATCCCTAAAACGAAACATCCAGTGATGTGAAATCTCTCAAAGTGAGTCGTTCCTAAAATTTTAAGAAAAGGAACCTGCAGTTTAAAGACAGCTTAAGACGTTGGCAGTGTTTGATGGGAAGATTGCGAGACGAGATTTCACAAGAACATCGTTTTTATACAGTTGTACAGCACAGCAACAGTTGTGCTTCAGAAACATCTCCAAAATGCAGTCCAACAGCATCACAGTTAATAAAAAAACTTCCAACTAATATTCTCATCATGCATATTTATTTTCAGCACATCTCTAACTCCAATTCAAATACTTACATGTAAAAATATGCACAGAACCAAAAAAAACAAAAACAAAAAAAACATATGACAAACAAATGTCATGAAATGAGACATTGGGAATAACAGAGGAAGCATTTCAGAGACATTTAAACCCGGATAAACAAAACGACGTGAAACAGCCGCGGCTTCTGCTAATAAGCAAGGTATTTGTCACCAAATCCAGCAGATGGAGAGCCGCTATCTGTGAATGGTGCCACATTACAGGGGGTCCACGTGATTACGCGTCTATGTTGGGCTTTGGAAACAGCTCGGCCCTTGGCGACTTACAAGAGGGAACAACAGCGACGAAAGCTGGACTTTGCGGGACAAAATCTTTGACAAATTATGCCATGGTCCGGTCGGCCCAGGCAGCTGTCAGCACGAGAGATTAGCAGGCCATTTCAAGCTCAAACTAAGCGCTCAGGATTCTAAATAAGCAGATATAAACACGTTAGATCCCACGTAACGTACGGGACGGAACAATCGCTGGCGGCGCTCAATGTGACAACAGTTTACAACAGGCAAAATGTAAATTCTTGGCCCCAAACACAATGTGATGGAAAATGTGTTTTGCACAGAATAATTTTGCAGAATACAGTAATAATTTGAGTTTTATAGAAAGAATGCAATGGGAAAACTATGGGTTTGTATTAAATTATGCAAACAAAAGTAACACTGCAGCATTAAATAGTAAAAATAGACAAATTTTAATTAAAANCCCCTTAATTCCAAACTCAATCAAAGACGCTACATGCTTCGAGCTACAGACCTACAGTACTACTATAAAAACCATCTATCGACCTTTAAACACGCTGACTTGTCAGAGCTGGCGAATGCGCCAAACACAAGTCCGAGCGATCCTCCGGAAATATCTGACAGGTCACGTCGGCCCACCTGAGCCAGTGAATGTGGAGGAGACTCATCTCCGCATCAGCTCCTCGAACGCGACTTTAAATAGTTAGCGCTGGCGGCCGCTGACAGTAGTTAGCGATGGCATTCTACGCAAATATAGACCTCTCGCTCTGCGCCATAAACAGAATTGCAAAACAAATCTTTGTTGTGTTCCCGGGAGGGAAAGCGGCAGTCATGTGTCTCGTGTGCCGTAAACATGACACCGCGACTGATACTTTGACGAAAGGCCGAACGGATTTAACCTTTAGCATGAAGCAACCGACTCAAACATGTAAATGGTGAAAATAGATCAAGCAAAAGTTGGTGCGTAAAAAGCAATCCTGAAGAAAAACGGCCTCTTCTGCGCGTCGCTATGCGCCAGGGGTGTGTTTTCCGGGGACTCGCGCGCCTCAGGAGGCGCTAATGAGGCTAAAGCTTTACGAAGGAACGCGCGACTCCACGCGGGTCAGCAGGTTTCTTATCTGGGTCTGTTTAAGAGGGTCTTGGTGCTATTCCCATCCCGACTGACAGAGGCCACTCAGCGTCTGACTTTATGACCGCGACATGTGATCCCGCGTTACAACCTCACAACTTGTTTCACGCCGGCGCTGGGGACGCAAGGGCGGCTGATTTGGGTGACATTGCACAAACTTTTCACGGAGCTGAGGTGTGAAGAGTGTGACCGACTACAGCTGAAACACCCCTCACTCAGAAAAGATTCATTGTTAAAATGATTCCATATTAAAAATTGTACAGAACAGTATCAACATTTTCTCTTACTCCATCCTTCTCTTCCTCTCTTACTCTCAAGTTCAAGTTTTTTTATATAGAGCTTTTCTCAAGTCCAAGTCCAGCACAAAGTCGCTATAAAGTCGCTCTCACTTCATCATTTCTTTGTCCATCACTCTCTTTCTCACCCCATCATTCTCACTTTCTTGCTCAATACACCCTTTTTTCTCACTCTCTTTCACTCTATCATTCTCACACTTTCTCACTTCCTCATCTCTCTCTCCCCTACAATTCACACTTTCTTTCTCTCTCTTGTGCATGTGACACAGCGTGAGTGTGTGATCTGAGGTTGCGTTATCTTCGTGTCGTTAAAAGTTGATATGATCAAACGTGCTATGCTGTATTAAAGTGTTTATATACGAATATTGAAAAATTCCTGAATATGTGACGATATCCACGGTATTGCAAAATCTCTATCGTGGCACAACTCAATACCGGTTTTCACGTTCATACCGGTTTAGCGCCTAGTCCTACTCCATCACACATCATTCTCTGATTCAATCATTCTCACTCTTTCTCATCACTTTCTCTCTCACTCCATCATTCTGTCATTCTTATTTCATCATTCTGTCTCTCATGCCATCCTTTTCTCTTTCACTGTCACTCCATCATTCACTCACTGTTAGTTCTCATCATTCTCTCTCACATTCTTCCATCACACATCATTCTCTTTATCTCATTCTTACAACGTCATTCTCACTTCCGTACTCTCACATTCCTCACTTTATTCAATTGTCTTTCTCTGTACATCTACTTCCATCTCTCTTCCTCTCACATTCTCCCATTCACGTTTTTGGGAATGCACTGGTCTATCAGGGCCATCACAAAACTCTACCGTTCCCAGCTGATGCAAAACAGGAACAGGAAGTGAGAGGAAGTGATGTAAGTGTTGGAAAGCCAGACTGTGTCTTACTGTCCCACCTCCAGTAGATCGAGTTTCACACAGAACCGAGCAGAGAAGCATCACGCTGAGATAATCCACAATGCCTCCTAGACCGGCGGAGACTCCAATTACTGAACACAACCACTGACCCACTTAGCAAAGGCCGTAACACCTTCCCAGATGGGAAATAACAAAGAGTTTTGTGATACTAGATATATCTGGCCAACAAGTTTACGTGCCAACGCTTGTGTCCACCCCAAACATGGAGAACTAACTGGGCCATGGCTTCTAAAGCCCGGCCCGTCTAAAAATATCCCACTATAACAAAGTAGTGAACAGCTGCTTCAGCTCTGCGCCCCAAACATACCCCAACGTCTCGGACAATGTCTGCGGCAGGATTCCTCGGGGTCACGGTGAACACTAAGCCTCGGTAAACAACTTTATCCGCTAACACATCCTCCATGTTGCCACATTAATCACTGAACCTAAATGAATCCAGGTCTTAAAAAGCCGCGGAGCTGTAAAGAACGCATTAGTCCAACGTTCCAGACGTTCACATGTATGAGCTCAGCGCGCCAATGTCCGGTAAGGATCAAAAAATGTTTGGCGGGTTGAAAAATCGAAATAGAGGTCAGAGATAGAAATGTTGATATATCATCTAGTGAAAGTGTTTAACCAATCAGAGCTCACGCACTCAGACAACAAATTGCAATTAATATTTATTACTTAAATAAAGGGCTTCATGGATAACCATTGTGCAAAATTATCGTCGGCTATATAATCGCAAAGTTAAATATTAATACTCATGACAGGCTGATAAAACAAGTTCCAACTTTAGGAAAAAAAAAGTTGGTTGGCTACAAAAAAAATGTGTTTTTTTCATAACTATTGCCAACTCTGAATTTAACAGACTTCTGGCACTACATTCTATATTCTCATCTCCATTATAACAAGTCTTCACATTGAGATATTGCTTTCTTGGTGACTTTTTTTTAAAACACCAACAGGAACATCACATTTTGAGAAAAATATTTCCTCCTGAGCATCAGGACAAGTGGAAACAGGCCACGCATGAAGCCAAACGAAACATTTAACCCGCGACGACAGACGAATCCGTCACCGCTTTGCACTTCCAATGTGACACCAATTCCATTTTTCACTCCAACATCACGGATCACTGTAGTGATCCATTATGAGGTTTTAGAACTTACTACATTTGAAATGGCTGAATTTGTTCTGCACTGTGTCTTTTGACCTGCAGGTCTCTGCACGGCTGTTTACACACTAGTTTCTTCTCATCCCTACTTTACCAAGGGTGTTTATGATAAAACTCACCCTCAAATGAAAAAAAAAAAAATTAAATCAACACAATTTCCGGAGAAAATTTTTTTTTAAAACGTTTTCTGGCAGTGCAGAAAATTCCACTTCAACAATACAATACTTTGAAATGTTTTTAGCGGTACTGTTCCCAAATGACATTTCCATACACACAAAACGAATAGAAACAATAGAACAGAACAGAATTGTTTTGCCGTAAATAATAGACAAAATATAAAAGTTAGGAAGAGTTTAACAAATCAGAGTTACATTGTCAATTACGTAAAATCCTTGATTAGTCAAACCCACTTTACAGAAATCAGCAGCGGCTCTGGCATAGATAGTTTTTTTTTTTTTTTGACTTTGACTTTAGTGTGTGACAACAACAGAGTAAATCATTGATGTCCACGTGAAACGGATCTTTAAGGATGTTCAGAACCGTTCAGTTCAGGTCAGAAAGTGAGGCAAAACNTTATTTTTAGACTTTGACTTTAGTGTGTGACAACAACAGAGTAAATCATTGATGTCCACGTGAAACGGATCTTTAAGGATGTTCAGAACCGTTCAGTTCAGGTCAGAAAGTGAGGCAAAACACACATGCGGCATGTGTTAACGTCAGTTCAGCTGACATAGACAGTTTCTAGGGCAGGTCAGTAGTCTCAGAGCTCCAGGTGAGGTGTTCCTCATGCTGACCANTTTGACTTTAGTGTGTGACAACAACAGAGTAAATCATTGATGTCCACGTGAAACGGATCTTTAAGGATGTTCAGAACCGTTCAGTTCAGGTCAGAAAGTGAGGCAAAACACACATGCGGCATGTGTTAACGTCAGTTCAGCTGACATAGACAGTTTCTAGGGCAGGTCAGTAGTCTCAGAGCTCCAGGTGAGGTGTTCCTCATGCTGACCAGGATCTGCAGATAAACAGAGAGGAATGTCTGGGGTTTTCCTCCTGCAATCCACTCCTTTGATCTCAAAGCTGAGCATCATCCAAACAGCCCTGCCATATCACCCAGGTAGGCGGAGTNCATACATACATATATACAATACAAACATGAAGAATAGTTAAAAAAAAAAAAAGCACAAAAAAGTTCTGTAAAAAATCATTTGATTTATATAGTTTATGAAGCACTAAACTACTGTATATCCTAGAATAGTTGTTTGACTACAAAAAGGAAGTATTGTGGCAGGAATCATACGTCGCTCCACAGGCGTGTGCGGCTTCAGTTTTTGAAAAAATAAGAAATGTAATCTGAAGTAAATAAAATGCATATGTGGTCTGATTCTACAGCGGTGAGGAAAAACATGACTGGAAAAAAGCAAAGACAATAAAAAGCTGAGGTTGGAAAAACAGGATGAGAAGCTCCGCCACAACAGATTTGTCTTTAAATCGTAATGGCTTTTAAAAGTTGCTCTGTACTGAAACTAAAAAGAAACATCCACAGTATGAAACAACTACACACTGAATGAAAATGGCGGGTGAAAATATTATGCGGCATTTCTGACACCAAGAACCTTGCGGTGAGAGTCAAGAGCCTGGACCGGTGGAAAAATGGGAACTACTGTGCAGCCAATCACAAACTAGCCGAGCTGTCACTCCCACTGCTGAGCGGACCAATCAGAAACCAGAAAGTTTCCTATACTTTTAATTACACAA
>SOMO01000015.1:1104179-1117633 GCA_028128575.1 Paedocypris carbunculus | reverse complement strand
TATGTCTATCAAGCCTGTTGCAAAACCGTTATCTGAGCCTCTGATTAATTCATCGTGTTGCAAACAAAGACACGTGACGAGTTGAAAGTTACCACAACATAAACAACTACAACCTTCCTTGATTCGTCATCGACGCGTCATCGGGGACACGCCCCCATCACTTCACTTCAAAGCCTTCGGTGGAAAAACAAAAGTGACTTTCTGACCAAACTAAAACCGCCAATAACATGCGCGACTGCACGTGACTCCCGCCAAACACCGAGCAAATCAAATAATACGTGATGAATAATGTCTGGCGATAAACGTCGTTTTTTTTTTTTTTTGGCCCAAATAGGTTTCGGCGTTTTACGTTGTAGAGAAATGCGGAAATTGCTAATGTTGTGCTAATTGCCTTGACGTTGTGCAGTGTGAAGTTGACGTATGTGAAGAGTTTGACGCGTGACGCGAGGAAAAGTTTGTGGAACTCACCTCTGTCCCGTGAGGCAGCGGTCGCTTCTTCATCCCTGCTCACTTGAGTGATGATCGAGGAGGACGGGTGGTCCATCAGATCCAAAAAGCCCGAGAATCTGCAGTTTTAAAATATTTTCCGTTTCAAAAAGACCAAATAAGTCCCTGCAGTTGCCCGCAAAGAAAACCCCACAAACGGCCTTAGAGCGCAAAAACAATCATGTCGAAAAGTTACGCGAGAATGTCGCGGATATCCGTGCTTCCATAAGTTAAATAAAAAATGAATAATTAATAAAAACAAGAATTAAAAAGTTAGTGTTCCTGGATGCTAACTTTTCACAACATGGAGTTCGGCTCTGCTCAGTTTCAAGATACAAACATGGAACTCGTCTTTTGGTTTCAAGGCGCCCTTCGCCTTAAAGCGGCAACGTTGACACACGGTCTATTCAAACTATTATAACGTTTAGTTATGTTATTGTCATTTATTATAGCGCTACAATTCATACGGAAACTACAATTTCGGACGTTGTAACTCGTAATGATGAGACAACGTTTCATTGTTATGTGTAACTTGATATGATGAATAAACGTTATACGCTTATTATAAGTGAAGTAAAACATGCAGGAAAATGTCCTAAATTACACATATTAATCAAAGTTATTTTGACACCCGAAAACACGAGTTACTCAAAATTTCTATAGCTATCTAATTGATTTGGGGGTTCTTTATATGCCAGAAATGGGTCGAGATATTCGAATACCGTGTTGCCCCTTTAAAAGGTGCAAACTAACACGCAGACAGTTGTGAAGATCATACGGCTACGGTGAGACTTTCCAGTCAAGTTGTCGCAAAAACCCAGTTTAGATGTCCAGGGGTGTGTTTATATTAAACGTTTTTCGGGCTTTCGGTGCTTTTTAAGAAGTGGGAAAACTTTCTTGCGAACTTTTTTGGCAGGCCCTGTGAGCGCGGGGGGCTCGAGACCGTCTTCGAAGGGAGAATAGGGAGCGTCCTCAAAGTTCGCGCACTGTGTCACGGTGATGACGTAGCCGACTTCATTAGTATTCATGACACTTTATGCTCAACCCGCGACAACATTTCTTGCTGAATAACTTACACGAAGCCAGAAAAAGTGCAACGCTTGCAAAACTCTATGCAAAATATGGAAATATTTATAAACTGTGCATTGCTCTCTTGAGTAAAAAAAAAAAGTAATAAAAGTTCATGAAAAAACTACAAAATTGCAGACAGTTGGTTTTAATCAGAAAAGTTGTTTTTAACAGTTACACTCTTGATTCAACTGTAAAACAATCATAATATCACCTCCACATTTTTCATTGTGCAACAAACTGTTCATTCCAGAAGTGTGATGTTGTTTCACATTAAAGGGTAGATCGGCCTGACTGACACACACGCACACACGCGCACACACACACGCGCACACTTATAAAACCGTATTCACAACAACTTAAAAAATATCTAACTGCGATTCTCATTTAACTCATCATCAAGCCACGACATGTCATTCTTGAATTTATAGTGAAGCTTGTCACACTTGACATATTTTAATGTGGATACTGAAGATTTGAAAATAATGCGTAACATGAACATTCTTGCACTCAATTGTTAGATGGTTGCAGAAGAGCGGAATCATTCAAAACAACATATAAAGGAAAAAAAAACAGCAAACATATTAATCAGAAACATTGACAAAGCCGATCGACTAAAAACACATTTGATGACACAACGTGACACTAACTTACTTCATTTCATAAAACAAACACTTAAAACTTCTTAATAAATTATTAATCTATCTATATTCCACTTCCCTTTACTAGTAATTTACCAACCAAGTTATGTCATCTCTTTCACATTACAGCAACATATAATTGTCTGCAGATGTTTTACAGTCCCGAAAAAACAAAATGCAACATTTTGTCCAATCAAATGCTTCCTCACATCACTTCATCTTTTACGCCATTGGTTTGTTATATTTCTTAGAGAAACAAAAAAAAAAAAAAACATCATGCAGAGTGCAGTTTTCATTCAGTTTATATATGTACTGTATATCCCCATTCTGATGCAAAGGACAAAGGCCTCAGCGTGTGAACGAGGAATTAAAAAACACACACCTCTTTGCTCACATCCTAAGCTCCTCGTGCACAAATGCAAGACTGTGAGAAACACACACCATCAGCATCTTCTTCATGACCGGCCCGGGACGGCTGAAAGGTTCCTGAGCCTTCGGTTAGAGATGTAAAGCTTGTGGTCAAGAAGTAGTGTATAGTACAGAAGCTGCTGGCCACGATAAAATGAGGTTGTGTGTGTGTGAGACCCGAGCTGCTGGATCAGGCCCTATGATGCTCTGCTGGACCTTCTCACACTCCACACATCAACCTCCTCCGAGAGCTGGAGCGTCTTCCTCGGTTCCTCTGCTGGGGAACCTGGTTCTGTCACGGTCCTCACTGGGACAGCGCGGCGAGGTGCGAGGACGAGCTTTGTGTGGAGCCCTGGTAGGAACGCAGGAGCACCTTGTGCTTGGTGGCTGTGGTGGTTCTGACCTGCTGCTGCTGCTCCAGGAACTCCTTGAGGCGCGTGGTGGTGAAGGTGAGCGTCTGTCTCCGCAGCCGCATCAGGTACGCGTCCTGCAGCCAGGAGTTGTTGAAACAGTCTTTGATGGTGGGACGGGCCCTGAGAAACAGTGAGAAACAGAGAGAGAGAAACNCCAGCATGTGAAACTGCAATAATTGACCCGGTGTGGACAATCCTAGAGATCTAAACTGTTCTAGATCTGAGGTCTGGACTCTAATTTATTACACACAGTACATCGCCGTGACTCGTTGTCCTGCTCACCAAGGGTAGCTGCACAGGATCTTCTTGAGGAACAGAGAGGCACTTTGGGACACATTTTGGTAGAGTTTAGTGAGGTCAAACTTGGCGGCCTGTATTCTGGCCTCCGTCTCCGCAGGGTCACTGTCAGTGAACGGCAGTCGTCCGCTGAGCCTGGACACAAAGGTGAAAAAAGCCTCCGGTTACACACGGAAACCAGAGTTTGTCAAGAATTAGTCTGTCTAAAAACAAGTCGTCAATTTTTGAAGGGTACATTTTTTTGATAACATTTGAAGGTGGAAGCTGGAGTGATGCTCCTAGTTGATGCAATGACAATCTGTATTTAAAAACAGTCAGTAAAAATTAACTAATGATATAAAAGTGATTTCTAAGTCCCTCCTCCATTTATAAGCCCCGCCTCCACCATTGGCACTTCATCTGCATAATAAAGTGCACCTCCGTCTCCAGCCATTAGCTGCATACACAGCACGAAACTTTATTATATAGCTATGCATCATGTTCCTATAAAATATTTGTTATTTAGAAATGTATTTTACTTATTAACAAAAAAATGTAAAAAGGGCTGAAACGAACTAAAGGGTATTTTTGACTATTCTAGAAAATGAATTTGACGTCCCATCAATTCGAAATAGAAATCGAATAGAAACTGTGTATCTTTTGTGTTTCCTCATTCTCATTCATAAAACCACTCACATGATGTAAGTAATGACACCAACGCTCCAGATATCAGCCGGTGGTCCCACCACGTCCCCCTTCAGCATCTCTGGGGCTGTTGGTGAACAGCAAAGATTTAATAAAAACATCAGTTGTACGGTAAAGTGCAAGAACCGAAAATATTGCCTTACACATGTAGTCCAGGGTTCCGATGGCCGGACTGAACTGCTTCAGGAAGAGAGGATTGAAGTTCTGTGCCGTGCCAAAGTCGATGATCTTCACCACGTTCATGTATGTGACTATGATGTTGTCTGGCTTGATGTCCAAGTGCAGGATTCTGCGGCTGTGAAGGTAGTCCAGGCCCTGAAGAACCTGCACGATGTACGCCACCACGTCGTCCTCCGAGTACCGGAACCTTCCANACAAAGCAGCATGCACAAAACCAAAAGAAACCAGGGAGAAACCAAAGGGGTCGATGGTACCCAACGCAAAAAGACCCGATACAAGCCGGTTTCAGTTCCACCTTGTATCAAATTGTTGTGTGAACGGGCACAACAGAATCAAATTTTCATGTGGACAATGGGGGTCAAAGGAAAGCATGAACTGCATAAAACATAACAACTAAACGTTTGATGGAAAAGGTGATAAGGATCCAGCAGCCTCCATCTTAAGCACACACACATTGAAGTACGCATACTTTCCCCTATAATTTGAGGTTCTAGACTTAGTAGTTAAACATGTCACGCAGGTTTCGACATTTCTCGCATTAGGTTGTGAGCGAGATGCCTGGATCTTGCAGGGCAGATTGTTCTTAGATTGCTTCTGCCAAGTCTTTCAGAAGGCATCTTCACTAACATTATTCACCACTTCACTCGGAATCCAGTGCAAAGGCCCTCTATAGGTACCTAATAGGTAAAACTTTATTTGTCTCTGCATTTGACCCATCCCAACAGTGAACATACACAAACCCGGAGAAGTGGGCAGCCTCAAGGTGCGGACCACAACTGTCCCTTCCCCTTTGGGATGCCTCGTAGTGGGAGCAGATGTTTTGTTAGACAGGAGGTAATTTTGCACCATTGACACACAATGGTTAGCTTACTGTTACACTGAGGCAAAATTCAAGATAGTTGGGAATGTGGGAAAAATTTCTCAGGTTGAAGTGCTTTTTGCCGTAATCTAAATCAACACTTTTTAGTAACACAAACCTCACAGGTTAAAGTTGCGCACTGCTGTACTGTAAACAAAGAGGCGATGTTTTGTCGTGAGTAAAGTCTGACTGTGGCTGTACTCGTGTACATTTCACAAGAAGCCACTGTATTGTCTTCAACAGTTTCCTAGCAAAATCACTGCAGGTGTTCCCGACACACCAGACTCACGATTACTTTAGCACAGTGGTTATTTTTCCAATATCCACATAGAACGAATGCACAATCATGTGATGGTTCACCTTCAGCTGANCTGACCTGTCAATCAAACTGTAAAGCAGCTCCTTCCCTGAGCAGCACTCAGAGATCAGCACCAGGTAGCGTGGCGTGACGTAGGCCTCGTGCAGGGCCATCACCTTCTCGTGATGGAGCGACTTCAGGATGTCGTACTCCTGTAGCACGGCCGGTTTGCTTTCTGGCTCGTACGGGACGATCTTGGCCATGTAAAGGTTACCGGTGGCATTCTCCCGACACTCTCTGATCACGCCAAAGCGACCTCTGAGAGAACAAGCAATCAAAGTAGTGTTAGAGATTATATCACTGTAAAATGGAACTGTAACACTGTATGTATAAACAATGTCAATGTTTTAAAAAAGTAAAAAACTCTATATTATTTATACCTCTTTATCAAACTACATATTTGCAATGTAAATATTACAGTAAACAAACTAATGCTGCTAATATGCAATTAAATGAAAATAAAGAACTGTTTTATTTTGAAGGTCCTGAAGTTAGGTTTTATATTCTGAACTAGCTAGGTCTTATATTTTGAACATTTTAAGATTCTAGCTAGGTCTTGTCTTCTGAACACCTAATATTCCTAAAAGGTCTTATATTCTGAACTTTCTGAAATTTGAGCTAGATCTTATATTGTAAACTAGCTAGGTCATATTCTGAAAATCCCATAGCTAGGCCTTCTATTCTCAACATCTCAAGATTCTAGCTAGGTCTTGTCTTCTGAACACCTAATATTCCACCTAGATCTTATATTTTTGACAATTTAGATCTAATTATCTGACAATCCTACAGCTAGGTCTTATATTCTGAACATCTTGTGAGTTATAGTTAGGTCTTCTCTTCTGAACACCTAAAGTTCCACCTAGGTCTTCTATCTCACCTAGGTAACTTCCTATGGTGGAAGGAAGACCACCTAGGTCTTTTCTATTCTTCTTTCTATTCTGAGCATATTCAATCTAGCTAGGTCATACTGGATCTTATATTTTGAACTATGGTCTTTTTATATGAACAGGATATGTTCTTATTTTGAACAGGATTATGTCTTCTAAAAAGCAAATTTTCCAACTAGATCTTATATTTTGGACTAGCTAGGTCTTATATTGTGAACATCTTAAAACTCTAGCTAGGTTGTGTCTCCTGAACAGTTAATTTTCCATCTTATATTTTGACTAACTAGGTCTTATATTCTGAACACATAAGAACGCCAGAGGTAAAAAGGTGGCCACTGAGACTTCACCTGGCCTTCTCATCCATGAAGGTGTACGGTTTCTGAGGAACCCCCTGCCTCAGGGTGGAATCTGCGGCTTTTCCTAAAGGAGTTCTGCGTCCAGACGGGGTGGCTCTCCCGCTGGGCGTCATGCGGCTGGGCGTGCCGGTGCCCTCCCCCACCGGACTCAGACTCGTGACCAGCACCACAGGTGGAGAGAGTGTTTGAGGGGTCATGATGGGAGTGACCGGGGTCACGTGAGCTGTGGTGGTGGACGGAGCGTACATGGGCACGGACGAAATGGGTTTGCCGATTGTTGGGGGCGGAGACACCAGAGGAGGCGGAGACACTGGGGGAGTGTGAGCTTGGCCCACACTGACTGGGGTCAGGGGTTTGGGCAGGACCACCGGTGGGGAGGGTCGAGCTGGCGCGGGTTGAGCAGGTGATGGTGAGGATGGTTTGGTCATGGTGATGTTGAGAGTGCTCTTAGCCTTGGCCGTGGTGGGGGTCCCGGGGGCTGAAGTGGGTGCTGTGGCTGGAGAAGGCTTGACCGGCTGGGCTGTGGTGGTGGTTGGTGGTCCGGCAGCCGGTCTGGTACCTGCAGGCTTCATTCCAGGTAAAGTCATGGATGATGTGACCACAGCAGGAGCTGATGGAAGGGTTTTCACCACCACTGTCCCACTAGACTTTGGAGCTGCGAAAAAATAAAATTAACATATATGCAAGAAATAAAATTTTATTCATTTATTAACATATTAGTTACCGTAATTTAAGTATTCCATTACCGTATTGCAATAAATAAATAAATTAATTTTAATATTAATGAACAACTATGTATTATGCTACACATTTCTATTGAAAACTTTGAAAATAAAAATATTGAAATAAATTAAAAAAAAACATGTAAAAAAAGAAAAGAAAATTATTTGAAAGAAATCTACTATTCTATAGTATTTATATACTTTTAAATATCTACTTGATTTACATTTGCACCTATCAATTCATTCAAATATTTACAATTACAATTTGTAGTCGTCATAAGTTTAATGCAGTTAAATGTTTGGTTTCATATAAAGACATTTATTTAGGTTATAATATAATAACATTTATTTAGATTGCATGGTCCCTAAATCAACAAACATATTAAAACAAACCAAAATGTATATTTGAAAATATTTAGAAGCAATAGTTTTATATGTATTTGTATTATACTGTATATAATGTATTATATTACAAAACAAACAAAAAAACTACTACTGTGCTACTTAATTCTGTTGCAAAAGGAATTAACAAAATATTTAAAAAACTAAAAAATATTAAAAAAAAGAAAAAAATGATCATTTATATAAGAAAATAAGAAAAATCATCATAAGAAAAACAAAATCTATTATGCCGTATGATGACTGGGATTAAATAATATAGCTCCAAGCACCTGTGGAGTCCAGCAGAACCTTCTCCGACAGGTTGCTGTAAGGCCCCTGTCCGGCCTTGTTCACGCAGGCCACTCGGAACCTGTACGTGGCCGCGGGAAGATCCGTGGCGTTGTAGTAACAGTCGGCCACTCCGGTGGCTACAATCAGCCAGTGACTCTCACCTAAAACTCCACAAACACAACAGTTCATTAAAACTGTCAAGATTGGGAAAAATCATGCTGTTCCGTGCAGAATGTTCCAACCATAACGTGTAATTACAACACTAAAGCAGGTCATGATTCTTTATCTAGTGGATAATGGTGTCTTCTGTTTATCTTCTGGCACCACTTGATTATATAAGTCACTAGATGTGAGAGAACTTAACAATGTGGAATATACTTTAACAGTAAAATTCCTAAATGAGTTGCTCGAGTTTAAATAAGTTTGAGCGTTAGCTACAGAGAAAGTCAATCACTTCAGACACTTTAAATACAAACATCGTGCATTTATGCAATACCATAAATAGCCACGTGAGGGCGGAAGAGTTGCAGAAAAGTCCTGATTTTAAACGGATATTTTCCTTTGATACAAAATCATCGTTTAATTCCCGTGTGATGAATTACAGTAAAGTTGACAATTTTACATAGGTGTGATTTTCCACATTCAGTGCTCTGACCTTCTGTTCTCCTCTCCAGAGAGTAGGTGCACGGAGCCGTGGTGTCTGAAGGCCTCCACACGACCAGAGCAGTGTTCTGATGTTTCTGAGGAACCTCTGGGGTTCCAGGACTATTAGGTAGACCTATAAAACAAAAATAATCAGCAACTAAGAAAAGAACAAGATGTAAATCAGCATGGCAAGACGTTCCGCTGAACTCCTCGAATAGCAACATATAGAAAAAATAATAAACAACAGCAACAACCTACAACGCTAAGACCTTTGAGCTTAAAATGACAAGTCAGCTCAGACGCAACAGGACATTTTCACCGCGAAACAGCTCCGAGCCACATACTGAAGTGGTGAATAATTTATCACCTGCTTTCTAAGAGAAATGGCTTTGCACAATGGTAAGGCTCAGCGTATTAGTGGAAAAAGCTAATGGCCTTTCTGTTCTAAAGGCTGAAACGGCGTCTTGCTGGAGACCTGCAACGCTTTCTCTTGTCGCCACCTCCACTATTTCCGTATTTTTCTGGGAAGTGCAGGGTTTTACAAGAATATAAACTCTCAATTGAATAGAACACCTTAAAAGAGCAATCAAGCCACCAGCATTTATTAATATTCACCACCACTTAAATATCAATTTGGATCATGATTTTTCTACACTTGTTTTTTAACCCCTGGACCTTCGGTTGGTGATTTGGCTGAGGAACTCACGGGCCAGGCTCACGACGCACGAGCTGGTGACGGCCGCCAGTGTGTTAGACGCCACACATTCATACAGGCCAGCGTCCTTCTTCGTGGTCTTCATTATCATCAGCAGCTGTCGTCCATCCGGGCAGGAGATCATGTTCATCCTGGAGTCCACCTCAAGCGGCTTCTTATCTGAGGAGATAAGGAGGAGGAGTCTTGTCTGAACATTCTCACACTCTGGAACTTTCTCCCAAAATGATCAATTCATGGCAACATGTGACTGATGTTTAAACATCTGGCTGGTTGTGAGGCTTATTAAAGAAGAAATGTACAATAGAAGTTACAGTGAACACACATATGAAACAAAATAAAAACAACTATTTTGCTATTTCCGATGTGTATTATTTAATTGTAATTACACACATTTATCATTTTAACTCACAAATTTCTAGATTTGTTGTTTCATGTGTTCTTTTCATAATATTCATAAAACACAAACATTTGTGATACATTTTGATTGTGCAGGGTTATTTTTTAAATTGGTCTTTGATATAATAATACTCAATAAAAGTGACCTTTCATCCAGGAGATTTGTGGGTGAGGGCTGCCTGCAGGAAGACAGCTGAGAGTGACCGGATCGCCCTCCAGAAGAACGTGGTCTCTCAGCTTAATATGGAACACAGGAGGAAAATCTACACGATGAGAAAGGTAGCAATCAGTCAGATATACTCAGAGAGACCCCATCAGAATAACGTACAGTAACACCTCAATCATTCGCTAGTTCAGGTCTCAGGAATTGCCATTTTTTGGTATGAAATGCTAGTAAGTAATACTATTTTTTTTATAAAAACCCCAATTATTTTTCCAAACTATTACTGTAATTTTAAAATGTCTAAAATTATTTCAAAGCATTACTGTATTTTATAAAAGCCTAGACCATTCTTCCAAAGTGTTACAGATTTTTATAAAAGCGCAAATCATTCTTCTAAAGTATTACTGTAATTTTATGAAGGACTAAATTATTCTTTCAAAGTATTACTGTATTTCATTGAGAGCCAACTTTAATATTATGGTGTTTTTTTATATAAAGACCCAAATCATTTTTCCAAAGTATTACTGTAATTTTTGCAATCTGAAATGAGCAATACCAGAAGTTAATCGAGTGTAGTTGCGAGAATGCAGAGAGCCATTTTCTCTGGCAACAGACGCTGGGATGTCTGGTTGAGAAGATGTTTTGTCTTTCCTTCCTCTCGTCAAGCCCCAACGGTCCCATCGGGATCTGCGCTCAATTTCAGCACCTAATGACACCAAGATGGAGATGGTCTTGACAATTTGAAGAGTAAAGTATCAAGTATACTTCATTGAAGACTGAAAAGCCATACCTTTCACAGCGGACTCTGATTGGATGCTTGACATGGAATCAAGAGACTCTGATGAGGTGTTTTTCCCTGATTGGACAGCAAGCTGATTCTGTGGAACACCCATCTTCTTTAAACTCCCCCCTTCTGAAGTGGCCCGCCGCATTTTGGTGTATATTGGTGTCCTCTTGACCTCAGTCTTGCTTTCATTGTCCAACTTCCTCTCCTCAGATTGGCTCCTAATTCTAGTGGATATGCTTGCAACCGTACTGCCAATCTTTCGGCGCATGGCAAGGATGGGAGACTCAGAAGGTGCTTTCGATTCTGGCTCTGGTGGAGCTTCAGGACCACCATCCAGCCTCATCATCTCAACCTGCTTCTTCTCTTGAGATCCCCTCCGCCCCAATGCCCAGGACAGACGTCTTCTGGGAGCAGTATTACTTTCCTCTTTGACCTCCTCCTCCTTTTTTTCCACTGATGGGCTCCTTTTCAAACGCAAAGAGAGTCTCCTCATAAACCCGGGGTCCTTCTGTGCCTCACGAAGATCCTGAACAGATTTGGATTTCTCTTCCAGCCTCCTTGGCCCAAACTCCAAAGGAGCTCCCACTGGGCCTGGGCGATACATTTCCTCTGTACTTTCAGGAACGACTGTGGATGACTTATCTTCGCTTTTTTGAAAAGAGAAACGCTTGAGACTGCGAGTTAGTGAAGACTCACGCTTTTTAAACCGTGCTTCAAAAACTTCTTCTGATGCGACATCCTGAATGTGGCTTCCAGGTGCCGTTTCTAGCTTAGGGGAGGAACGAGTGGGTGTCTTAGGTGGACTTGGCTCTTTGGAAGGGTGTTCTGTTGAAGCAACTCGTGAAAAGACAGCTGGATGCTCAGTAGTTAGGTGAATATCTGTCTTGGAAGTTGAAGTTGAGATGTTTGGCTCAGAACTTTGCCTGGCAATGGGTGCATAGACTGGAATTGATGGCAAAGTGGAGGATGTAGCTGGAGCGTATTCAGGTTGGCTAGATGGCTGGGATGGTACCATAATGGTCTGCATGATACTGGCATATGCAGACGTCCTGCCATCGGGGAGCACGGTACGCGTTGGGGGCGAAGGGGACACTATCGTTGATACAACACTGTGGGGACTGGTAGGTGTAGGATCATTTGAGGACACCATGACTGAGTTGGGGGAACTGGTCAATTCTGGAGACTTCACTTTCATTTCAACAACTTCTATTTTGGAAGCATCTGATTGCACTTCTGGTGGTTTTACGTCTCTTTCATCAATTTCCTTGACTGACTCCTCTGGCACTGTTACCCGGAGTAGTGAAGACTTTGACAGGCTCTCATGCACGTTTTCAAAGTCCGTCCTAGTTTCGTCTACCTTTCTCTGGTATTTCTTTTCTACCTTGTTCTCTCTAGATGTTTGTTCCAATGTTTCTCCATCAGGCACATGGCCCTCACCTTCAGATTTGGAGCTGGTGGTCTCCAGTTCGCCCGTTTTGTCAGTTTGTTCTTCCAATTCAGGTGTGTGAGATTTCGGTGTGACGGGGCGAGAATCTTTCACTGGCTCTGTAAGAACAGACATAGAGACAGCTTCTTGAAGAGGTCGTTCTTCTATTTGTGCTAGTGGGATCTCCAGAGGGGCTCCGCTGCGTCTATGTAGAGGCATAGGTTCTGAGTCTCCCTGACTAAAGGAGGCACTTTTGCGGAGGACCTTGGTCTTTGGTGTTTCATCTCTAGGTGACTCACTGGATGCTGCTCTGACAAGGGGAGGGTTACTTAAGCGAGATGCCCTCAATAAGCGCTTCTCGTCTCCCATTCCAAGGGTCTCCAGCAACGGGCCTCGTAATCCGCTCATCTTTTTGTCCACAGAGCCGCCTCGAAGAAGCCTCTGCCTCATCAGCTCTAATTTCAGAGCATAGTCTTCCTGGCTCATTTTTGCAGCTCCTGGGCTTGGACTCCTTCTTGGGAGTTCCATAGAAACAGACTTTTGGAGGGTTCTGCTTCCATCAGTAGGGCTTTCCTCTGTACCATCCTCAGGTTTGATGTGAAGCTGAAGTGCACTGTCGGCCGAGCTTCCTCTACGAAGCTCTCCTCTGCGCCGTGCTACTTCCGGCTCATCAGACTCCAAGCTTGATTCTCTACGCATCGCCCTCTTGGCCGGTCCTTCTGCCCCTTTGGCCAATCCAGCACGTTCTTCGTCATCAATTTTTCCATCTTCTTGAGTTGACCTCTTTCTGGCTCGCCCCCTAGCATCTCCACTTTCTCCTTCAGCCGTTTCAATGTCCATCGGTTCGGATTTCTGATGGCTCACATCAGGCCTCTCAACATTGCCGTTCAGTCTTCCTGTCACTTCATCATCCCCTGGGATTTCTGTCAAGGACATCCTAGAGCCTGAGAATTCCATATTGATTGGCATTGGGATGAAAGGCAGCTCATCAATGTCTTCGTCAGAATCAGAAGATGAAGAAGGTGGTGGTGAGCCTTGCTTGAGATGCCGTGGCACAGCAATGGAAATATGGCTGGAGGAGTCATCTAGTAGCTCAGGTATGGTCCTCATTACCATTTTGGACTTGTAGTTGATAAGAGATCGCTGAAAAATGATTTATAGATGAGCAACACTATTTTTAAGTTTTGGAATCTACAATGTTATCAACCAAAATAATTTAATCCTACCTGCCATTTTCTCCTGGACATGAATCTTTTGAGAAATTCTGTTCCAATGCTCTTACCCTTATTCA
>SOMO01000015.1:1079684-1092424 GCA_028128575.1 Paedocypris carbunculus | reverse complement strand
AAAAAAAAACAGCCAATTATGGAACAAATTGAACGAAGCAAAGATCAAACATCTGACCAAACAAGCACTTTGCTAGGGTGAATGCACCCTCATTATAAATCTCTCTGAATTGAATATGGTTCTCAGCAGATGCCCATCAACGTGCATGATTTAGTTTGGGTTGCTCGGTATGACTATTAAAAAAAGATGGGAAATGTGTATTGATGTAATGTGTGCATCAACCAGCACAACAACCTTCAGCTTTTGCAAAAACTATAATAGAATTTAGCAATCCCGGAATGAGAAATTATTGCCCCTGCAACCATATCTGCAGTAGTCTGGATCACTGTGACCGCTATGTTCTACATTTTCACATTACATCTCTACAGAGCCAAGTGCTCAATTAAGTTTAAATTTTAATTGCTTACCTTCTGGGAGCGGTGAAGCACTGATGATGCACTTTAAAAGCACCTCTGATCCAGTGGAAGCCACAGTGTCTTGGAGGGGAAACTCAAACACTGGAGCCTCGAGAGGATCTTCTCCTGCAGACACATACGAGTCATCTGAAGACTCTGCAACAACACATGAGATTGAGCTCATATTATTTGATCAAAAGGAATTTTTAGCACAATCACAAAGAGAAACCATTTTGGAACAACTTGCCTAATTCGGGAGACAATGGTCTCTGTCTACGTCCTTTTCCTTTGTTCCTTTGTGTTTTTTCCACTTTTACAGGCCCCCGTTTGAAGCTCTTTTCAATTGATGGATCCGTTTCCATTGGCTCATCCTCTACAATAATTTTTGGTATGGTGAGCTTTGGAGGTGGTGACGAAGTCATCGCATCGATTTCCATTTTCTCCTCAGGTAACGAGGACAAAGAAAGTCTTGGAGGTTTAAGAGGAGCTTGGATGGGAAATTCTTGAGCAATTTCTCTTTGAACCAGAGGACTTTCTGGCCTTCGTTCCAATTTTCTCAAAGTAACCTCTACTGGCGTCTTCCTATGCAAGGGTTCATTCTCTGCTTGTGGTACCTCTTGAACACGAACAACTCTCTTTACCAGAGGACTTTCAGGCCTAGGTTCCACCTTACGTAATGTCATCTCTATGACATTCCTGGATGGAGATTCAGATCTTCCCAGAGAGCGTTCTTCAGACAGAGCAGAAATCTCCACAGTTGGTGACCTTCGAGAGGTCTCTCTGCTCTGGCTTAGGATGTGTGGTCTTGGCGATCTTTGTCCGGGTAAATCAGCAGATAACATGGTCTCGGAAGGCGACGTAACAACTCCAAGCATCTTGGTGGTTGAGTGATCATTCGCTTTCTCTTGCGACTTTTCAATTAGCTGGTCTTTCCTTCTTTGAGAAGGTGACTTTGGAGGTGATCGATCTTTGACTTGCTGCCTCTCTATCATCTCCTGCTTTAGCTGAGAACGTTCTCGGTCTTGCAGCTTTTGAAGAACTTGAGGTGGAATGGGCTCTACCTTTCTTATGGGTTGTCTGCTCTTGTGAAAAGAAGACAGCTGCTCCGTTGAGAACGATTTCTTCATGTGTGGTTTTCCCACAAGCTTTTTAATACGCTGGAGCTCTTCTGTAAACTTGTTCTCAATATCTTGTACTTTCTGGGTGTAACGAGGCTTGTCTTCCAGAGAAGCAGCACGCTGTTTAAACATTGTCCTTCTTTGTGCCGCATCTGCTTTTAATGCTTCACGTAGGTCCTCTTTTGAGCTCTCTCTCGAGATCCCCAGCCGACTCCCTCCTTCATCAGAGTCAATAGATGAAGCTCTATTAAATCCAGCCCAGGAGCGACCCGATATAGATCCCTCTGGATTATCAACACTTCTTCTGCGCTCCTCAAACACTCGCACCCTTTCAAATATTTTAGAGCTAGCCCTTGTCAATTTTGGTGAGGGTCGAGGAGTAAGTTCTTTACGAGAATATTCACTGACAGGAGTTTGGGGTCGAGAATCTTGGGCACTGCTCTGAGACATGCCTGATGATTTGGGCTGCTTAATCTTCTCCTCAAACTCTCCGGGCACGGTGTCTTGATATTCGGTTGGTACAATGACTTTCTTGCGTGGGGTAAGGGGTGTGACGGGGGCAGAACCAGATCGGCTGAGCAAAGGGGATGCGGTAGAGCGGCCAGCGTTGGGGGGAAGGGGGGTGAGGACTTGCGGGGGGGATTCCCTCAAAACCTCCTCAGATGGACTCCTAAAAAAAGGTGTTTGAGGGAAATGTTCTGTTAGAGTGTGGGAGATAAAGGTGTGGAGGCCCGATTGGGTCTAGAATCTTGGAAGAAGGGCAAGAGAGGCTAAGTAGGTCCTGTAGGACCTAAATCAAGACATGGAGTATGTGTGTGTGTGTGTGTGTTTAAGTTGATACTAGTGACTATGCATGTCTTGTGTGATACACTCAAGGCGCAAACAACATTAAAGTCTGGCTTTTTGTAATGGTTAAGAAAATGTTTTGAAATGAAATATAAAATAAATATAACATGAAATTTATGTTTTTCACTTTACAACAATCAATGGGCAGAAATGATGAAACCACATGGACCAATGAACAGATTCTATGCTATATGTATTCTGTGCCTACTAGCCTATACCTTCCAAAATCCCTAGGCTACATCAACACACACCACTGGAAATCTACAGGAATATGCCAAGAGTCAGCACTAGGAAGGAACAAGATTCAAACAAGACGTAGTGCAAGCACATAACTACTAAATGTCGAATCATCAGGAATACTGCTAAAAATGGTTTCATACAAAACGACTGCAGTAAAATATGTCAGACCAGTAGTAAAATTTAAATATCCATCACATTTACACAGCACAACAGACCAGGCCGCTGTACTCTGAAAGAGCTGATACAGCCTAAAGCACTATAAATCTAACCCGTTTAGATTCCTTCCTAGAAGAAACCTTGGCAAACGTAGTCCTGTGCTAATCATCCAGTCGACTTCTGTGTGTAAATCTCCCATGCATCAGTAACACCATGCGAAAAAACATGGCACCCGTTAGATTCAAACAAAGGGATGACACTCATGTTTGTTAGTAAATGACAGCAAACCCTGAAGAAAATCATGAAAGGCTTAGCTTGACGTAAAGAACAACACACAACGCATCACAGTGCTTTAATAACACTTTATTTGACATCATTACCATTGAAACACTGATATTTAACGTCGTCAAAAAAGAGACACAAATACCATTTATTTTACAAAGCCTCTTCGTTTAACTAAACTGTCGTTTTAGGTTTAAAAAGTACCTGCTCCGTCTATCTGTGCCACTCGTGATATGTGCAGGCATGCAAGGATCCATGCTGAGCTTCACACAAAGCAGCATGCACAAAACCAAAAGAAACCAGGGAGAAACCAAAGGGGTCGATGGTACCCAACGCAAAAAGACCCGATACAAGCCGGTTTCAGTTCCACCTTGTATCAAATTGTTGTGTGAACGGGCACAACAGAATCAAATTTTCATGTGGACAATGGGGGTCAAAGGAAAGCATGAACTGCATAAAACATAACAACTAAACGTTTGATGGAAAAGGTGATAAGGATCCAGCAGCCTCCATCTTAAGCACACACACATTGAAGTACGCATACTTTCCCCTATAATTTGAGGTTCTAGACTTAGTAGTTAAACATGTCACGCAGGTTTCGACATTTCTCGCATTAGGTTGTGAGCGAGATGCCTGGATCTTGCAGGGCAGATTGTTCTTAGATTGCTTCTGCCAAGTCTTTCAGAAGGCATCTTCACTAACATTATTCACCACTTCACTCGGAATCCAGTGCAAAGGCCCTCTATAGGTACCTAATAGGTAAAACTTTATTTGTCTCTGCATTTGACCCATCCCAACAGTGAACACCACAACTGTCCCTTCCCCTTTGGGATGCCTCGTAGTGGGAGCAGATGTTTTGTTAGACAGGAGGTAATTTTGCACCATTGACACACAATGGTTAGCTTACTGTTACACTGAGGCAAAATTCAAGATAGTTGGGAATGTGGGAAAAATTTCTCAGGTTGAAGTGCTTTTTGCCGTAATCTAAATCAACACTTTTTAGTAACACAAACCTCACAGGTTAAAGTTGCGCACTGCTGTACTGTAAACAAAGAGGCGATGTTTTGTCGTGAGTAAAGTCTGACTGTGGCTGTACTCGTGTACATTTCACAAGAAGCCACTGTATTGTCTTCAACAGTTTCCTAGCAAAATCACTGCAGGTGTTCCCGACACACCAGACTCACGATTACTTTAGCACAGTGGTTATTTTTCCAATATCCACATAGAACGAATGCACAATCATGTGATGGTTCACCTTCAGCTGACTACGCAAATACTATTCACGAGTTAAAAGTGTCGTCTTCAGACATGACAGCAGCACTTTCACACACAATCTATTCTTGGACTTTGTGACGTCTCCTGAAAAACGTTGACCTGCACAAAAGGTCAGTGTGCTCTGTGGATCTCAGCTGGTACGTGGTGTAACACAGACCTGACAGATTATTAGACAGTCGTTTTAAAGGCCGGGGCCTGTCTCTGCCCTCGCTTAGTTCTGTCTTTAAGGTTGCTTCAGTGTTGAACACAAACAGACTGTCAGAAGCAATAGTTCCCTGATCAAGCAATCCATAGTAGAAATGGACAGCAAATTAAAAGACAGCAAAAATAAAAGGGTGGGGAAACATCTTGATGGAAAACAGTGGCTGTAAATCAGCCGCGACATATCAAAAGCTCTGGTTGCTGTTTATAAAAGGGTGAATGTGAAAAATCTGAATCATATGAGATTTGAACACTTGGCTCTGAAAGACAGTGTCACAATGAATCCCGACTCAAACATGGATGTGTGTGTTGCCCTTTTCACTTTTTCACAGTTACAGCCACATGAATAAATTGCAATGACATGCATTCCATCAGAAAAGTCTTCTTTAAACGAGACAAACGTATCAAGAGGAAATGTTTCAATTGTGTGTTTGCTTTACAATTTTGGAACAGACATTGTGTTTTTACAATACAAGAAAACAGACGTAGGCACGAAAATAAATTGGTGGTGAATTTCACCAACTTTTGGCTTGGCTGCCTTTTGCAACTAAAGCTTCAGGCTGATCATGTGACTCAACACTCGGTGGGCCCAAATAAACCTCGTTCAACGAGACGGCCCACTCGCTGTATCTTGGGTCACGTGGGGCCACCACAACACACGGATTGGGAGGCTGAGAACGTTCTCATCCTACAGCGGGCGCCATGTTTGAGCAAGGGTCTCTTGTGGCTCTGTGAAGGGGCCGTGGTGGGTGATGTTTGCTTTTGCTTTTGTGTTTGGTCTGCAGATTAATCAACTGGAGCGTACTTCTGGTTTTCCTACACTGGAACGGTTGATTTACAGGGGTACAGAAAAAGTCCTTCCTCTATAGAGACTGAACGTGCTACCGTAGTAATCGCTAGCTACCGACACACTTTCCTCGGACCCCCACACTGGCCGGGACAGATTGGCTCGTGATGCTCGAATCAGTGGTTCGACCCCTAGGTGCCTGATCTGGGTGCCCGTCGGCTCCCGGCTGTTGGCTTGCCTGGCTGACTGCTGCCCCGGAGCTCTGGATCCCAGGGCTATTGCTTCCCGCTCCATTACCGTGGTCTCGCTGCCAGCCCACCGATCACTTGCATCTGGGGCAACATCCATCATTCTTCCCCCTGCGGAACAAAATGTAATCAAAAATTTAGACCAGAACAAAAAATGTAACAAATCAATGTGTGGGGTCCAGTGCTTGCGTGGGTTTCCTCCGGGTCTCCGGTTTCCTCCCACAGCCCGAATACATGTGATCAGGAGAATTGGAGGTTAGAAAATCAGCCTAAGGACTGTGAATGTGTGTGTGTGTGTCTTGCTCTGTGATTGGTTGGCCAACAATGTATCCCGCCTTCAGGCCCAGAGAAGCTGGGATCATTACACAGAAATGGGAAAGCTCTTGAAACCAGATGGGTTCAATAATTTAATTACAGAGGGTTTATTAATTACACACAACTACAAATAACACTGTGATACACCAGTAAAAACAAGTGGAGTGTTGTTGAGCCATCAGAAAAAAAGTCTCAGCTGATGCCTGTACACCCTGTGTTATTTACCAAGGCTGAGCGGATTACACTGCAGTCAAGAGCCATCCATCACACTCAATGACAATACGCCTTTGCCCACCCCCTAAACCCACCGTAACAGATCAAATCAATCACTTATGCCACTATGGACATCATGTGCCCCGCCAATTCCACTATATTTTCCCCTTCTGTATCTCTTTGTTGTGGGAAATGTGGATTGCTGTTAGCTAGAGTAGCACTGGGTCCTTTTAGATGCATAGATGGCACTAGCAACATGCTACGCAAAAACCTAGCGTGCTATGCTAAGCTAGTTTGCCAAAATGTGTTCAGTTTCTGTTGAATTCAGTGCTAAAACGGGCGATTTCTAAAATAATTAACTTATTCTGCAGTTCTTCTCACACAACCTGAACATGACACGTTCCTCTAACGTTTGTGGATCAAACACGTTCCCCTCGGAATAACCGAAAAGGTTTGTCATATTACACGTTCTGACAACTCTGAGCAACTGCCTGGAAACAGAATCGATAAATCTTTGGTCTTTGTAAAAAACAACATGGTTGAAAAAGACTGGCTTTTTAAGTCAATATGATTCACATGTTTTATAAACCACAAAATAACAAGGATTTTATTACAGTAGAGGCAAAAACAACAGCCTTTTCGAATGCAAATCTCTGTGTGTGTCACACGAGCGGCTCTTTCGCAGAGCGAGCTCATCAGTATTCATGGCTATTGATTTGCCGCATGTATCCGAACATTTATATCAGCTTATTGACAACGGTTGAATTTTCGAGACTTGTGCAGATGTGTCAAATACGTCAAATGCTCATTCATTCTTCGGGGTTTATGAAGAAGTGAATATTAAAATTGATTACACACATTACACAGTGTGCAAGCAATGTTAAAAAAAAAACCCAGCAATGCAAATCCACTAAAATAAATTATTACACAGTGTGATTTGCTTTGGAAGTCGTTCCTTCATAATTTTGTTTTTTCTTGTAGAAACACTTTGCATACATAGCATATAATAGAAGGTAGTCAATAAAAAAGCAATCTAATGTCCTAAAAACCCAAGCAATTGGAGCGATCTGGTACCTGCAGAAGCTCGAGGACCCTCATCCTGGAATCCTCTGGCTCCGTCTTTAGCTTCCAGGGGTATTTGCGGCTCAGCGGCTTCGTCTTCTGTAGTTTCAGAGTCTAACGTTGAAAAATGACACATTGAGATTAAGATCAATAACAAAGCGGCATCTGGAGGGTTCGCTGGCACAACCGTGAATTCAGATGTCAGCTAAAACGTTTCATTCCTTTTACGTCTTCATGTGCATGTGTGAAGACCGGAGCTGAGTGGCATCAAAGTAAGAAATGAAAGTGACCTGAAATGGCACTTGATATGAGAGGACAATAAAGCGAGGACAAACAATGGAAAAATTTAGAAAACAATAACGTTACCATAATTTTGCTTCCGACAGGAGCGGAAAACTTCACTTCCATAGTGGCAGAGGAGAAAAGCAGAGGACATCACCATTACTATCTGGGTAACACTCAACAAAACACATTCTTTGTTGACCAAGACTGAAGAGCCAAGCAGCATCCTTAATCTCTGATAGGTAATATGGATAATAATAATAGTTCCTACATTTCTGTGTGGAACTGTTGGAATGAGCAAAACGTTTTGCTGGATCGTACAATTAGTTTTTTTTTGTTAGATACAGTTTTTTAAAGAAAGCAAATTGATATTGATGTTCAAATGTAAATTGTATGCATTTTTTTAATTCTAATTTAGAATTATAAATTATGGTTTAGTTCTTTAGGCTGATAAAAAAAAAGTAGTTGTATTAATAATGATTTGAAAAGTATGACATGATCAATTGATTCTATAAAATAGATGTGATATAATATTTATATTTTTATAAAACTAAAACTCTACAAGTCTTTCCTATTAACAGTATTTTAGGTTAAAAAGTCAAAAGTCAGTTATAATCCACTCTTACAGTATGTAATGATGGTAATAAATTTGTTTACTCAATGAAATATTATTAAAATATCATATAACTGAAATAAGAATCTCAAATAACAGTATAAACATATTGAATGACTTAATGTATTAATGTTACACTTTATTTGATTTAACACACACTTACTCTGCTCTCTTTTTTGTGTTCCTGTTTTTTGGATTTTTGTACTGTATGTTCTTGGATTTTGTCCTGCTACTGTAGCTGCCTGACCTCTAAATTTCCCATTAAACTACCATCACGGCCTGAGTGATTCTGTACACTGAGCTTTTTTGTTAGCACCAGTACTTTTACTTGTACTCATTCCACCACTGGTATATCATATATTTGGTCGGATTGAAGCACTGCTGAGTTTATTTGTCTTTTTGCATTATTGATGTTAAGATTATGATGCTAAGACAATCACTCGGATGTCTGGCTTCTTCTTATCAGCAGCAGCAGAACATCAGTTTCACAGACACAAGTACGAACGATGTGACAGACAGAGTGTTTACAGTAATACCAACACGGATGAAGTAATTACACAACAATGATTTATTACAACTACAAACAAGAGCAGCAATGAATTTACATTGTGACACATTACAACGACAGTTTCTGGCTAAAACTGAGGATGCGTTTGATGTTTAGCATTCAGCAACGAGTTATCGTGGCGTTTTCAGAGCGTACAAATGCACTAATGAAGGAGGCTTTGTACAATCCACGTTAATGATAATTAAGCTTCCCATTAGCAGTGATTATTATTTCTCCGAGAGCTTATGTGAGAAAAACGACACCATTAGGGCTAGAAAATTGAGAGTGTGACGACCAGAGACGAGCGTACGTATGAACAAAAACACAACGTGGCGACAATTACCAAGCCATGACGGGAAAATAAAGCACGCATCCTCAATTTGAAACAAAGACAAGAACATTAGATGATAGACAGACTCTGACAAATCATCAGAAAATGTCTAATAGTAACCTGTTGTCTATAAAGCCAAACACACCATGAGTGAACCGTCCAAATGTTCGGTTAGAGTGCCCGGTTTTCTGAAAAGAGAAAGACAAGTCGTTTTAGTGTTTGCAGAGATTACCGGAAATGTACAGTACAGTGTGATGAGATTCATTTCAAGTGCATTTTTTGGTAATCACAAGGCTGGACGATGCAAGGATGGCTAACAGCTTCGTCGAAAACATGCTCCGCTAATCCATAAATACAATATCAATTGTAGTTAATCTCAGTTATGGGTCAAGGTTTCTTTACAGCCTTACAACTTCCAACTGTTCCTACTTCTAATCGTCTGTTCAGTGGCAACCAAGAGCGACAACAGCAAATGGCGTACAACTGTTTGTGACTAAGCATCAAAGAAGAGTTGGATTTAGTTCAACTTTACAGCCGACAGTACAACTTTTCTGACTTTGACACGTCTTTGTGGGTATGGGACAGGACAGAACTCTTCCTTAAATGTGTGTGTGATTCCTGTCTTAAAGAGAAACGTAAGGAACAATTAGACAGGAAGAATAATGTAATGAATGGTGAAAACAATTAAATAAAGTAAACAAGGATTTCAAAGAACGATAACACTGCTTAAATTTGACTACTTTCATTATGAAGCATAATATAGTTGACGATGACCTGCATGTATTGATAACACTATGTTTACGCAGTATGATATTGATAAAGAGCTCTTGTATATACTGACATGGCTATGGAATGATATTTCGGACAGAATTCCAAAGACTTGTCTAATTGCATTAGCTATGACGTAGCCTTGGCTTCAGCGGGCAGAAACGGACACAACGCGAATGCAAACACGAGGTCAATTTGCAAGATCAATTGAAGAGGTAACAGAACCTGCCAATCACAGAATGGACCAAATGGCCAGCAACATTACTGTTAGACCACATTCTCGTCTGAGACGTGCATCCGATGGACAGGTTTTACTAAAAATTACTTGTAAAGTTTAGTTTTGTTCGGTTCTGTGCGACGAAGCAATCTCGTGATTTAAGTTGTCAATATTCATTTGCACAATTTGGTCAAAATTTCCAAAATTTACGTTTCCAAAACCAAAATTTGACAGTGGTCAACTTTCAAGACAAACTGAACTGACAACTTGAATTTTGTCTGGAATATTTGTCCACACGGGTCAGTAATTGGGTGGCACTGTGGAGTGGGTAGTAAGACAACAGTAAGAGTTGCGTGGATTTAATCCATGGCTCCGGTATCTCTGGTCCAAAAACATGTGTTTTGGCGAATTGGTTGAAGAATTGATCATAGGTGTGGGTGAGTAAATCTGTGTGTCTGTTTGTCCACTCAATCAAACATACCAACACGCAACGTCCTTTGACCAATCAAAACCAATTCATCTTGATTCACGGAGAACCTTAAAAGTCTCAGCAGTGAATCCAGATTCCACCCGTGTCCAGTTCTGAAAGAAAAACCGAAGCAGCACCAGACGGATCCATAATCCATTCGTTCCAGATACAACAGAAGCACTAAAGTCAGAGTCGCTGTCATTGCAGCTCATTCGTTTACGAGTCGGCTTTGTAACCGAATTAGCAAGAACTGCCTCAAGGATCAAGAGGAAAGCCAAGAGCAAGCAGGCGGTTCGGCGAAAAACAAACTTCCCGAGGAATTACAAGCAGCACTTTTGATTTCATCTGGCAATGCCGGCGCTTTTCGCTCCAAAGTATTTACAGAACATTCAGCAGACTAAATAATTCATGGCTCGTGTAGATGCGCCACCAGTTAATTCGTCATTAGCTTGCATGTTTGCCTTCTTAATGGAGGAACAGGCCGGCTGCGCTCCACGGCGCAAGTGACATGCATTATGCAAACCATCGTCCTCCTTTGATTGGCTGATTTATGCACAACCGCTGGACAAATGCATGCGATGGTCAGTCCAGGGGCTATTGACTAAGCCCACACAAGCATGTGCCATTACTGACACACTTTACATAGATTTACATCTCATTTTCAGAAGACGTCGTAGAGAAAATTGCTGTTACGCACACATATCATGTCTTGATATGTGTTCCTGCATGTTTCAATATTTCAGCAGAAAGAACACGGTGGACCGCAAATCCTGTTGCCACCCATATGTATAAGATCATAATGAAAATTATTGATTTAATAAAGGGCTCTAATTGAAGACATTGTTCTCGGATCCTGAGGACAATCACTCAATACTTGCTCAAATTGCGATTTTTAACATCTACTCAATATTTGGTGTAATGTGTCTGTAACCAATAGTATTTTCTGATAGCGCGTAACCTTCCAAGATAGCATGGCTCTCATTGGTTAGTTGAATGCGTCAGTATCCAATAATATTTCTGAAAGCTTCCAACATCCAACTGACCACACGTTTGCATATAATGTGAGAACGCCTCCACGGGAGCATCTTCACCCAGCCATCTGTGCTGTGAAGAGTCGAGATGCTCAGATCTTCAGAATGGCAGGGATTTGTTCAGTTAAAGGTTGTTCACTTCATATTAGTTATAAACAACATGATTGTCTAAGAAACAGACAGTATTGCATGGTTTCAACATGGTGTTTGAAGAAGGACCTAAGCCAATGCTAATAAGTTTTTATCCATTTAGATATTGCTTGGTTCTTTCATACTAAGACTGCAAGATTTTTATATAACCTAAAGCCAGAAACTTGTGAAATCTGTGATTTTTTAATGATGAAACTTTACTTTAGAGAATTTATGTATATACTGTTTTGATAAAAATTGTAACATTTTTACGTTACATTTCAAATGCATTTGTAGTTATACGTATATGCGAAAAGATTGTTTTCTTTTTGAAGAAGAAGAAGAAGAAATCCATTTTTCACAGCATTAATCAATTCAAGTTTCTTTTAAAAGCGCTTTTAACTCTAGAACATAAAAAAAAAAAACTAAACAGATCAAATAGTATGAATTAGCAGGGACTTTGACATCTTAGTATTAACTACAATCGCAAATTGCAACTTAATTGCATGTGCAGATAAATGGTCCCAAACCGAGCAGAAAAACAATAGTAGGCCAAAATAACAAGAAAAGGCGCTGCAGAGAAGCTTCATGAGTGACGGTCAGGAACCATCTCGTCTTTTCAGCCCACACAGACGGATGAGTCAAACCACTGACACCAAGCCATTTTCCTTGGATGTTTTGATGAATCATTTTTACCTTTTGAACCGTGGTTTATTTATTTGTCGTTTATTCTGACCAACATGATGACCGGCATATGATCAAGCTTGACACGCTCCTGGGTTTTGCTCTCGGCTCGATCAGCTTCAGGTAAAATGGTCTAACTTTTCATTACCGTGAATCAATTGGCACCTTAAGGAAGAGATTTTTCTCCGGCGCTTTCCACGTTCCCTGGTGCTTGTGAGTCAGCAGAGCTGCTTTGCAGTGGATGATGGGAGCTCGTGTGATTTATGCCACAATCTCCACTCGGACTTCTGTGTGTTTTCTGAAATTATTACCGTGCATGTAAGATCAGCATTAAAGAGTCTCATATAAATTGCAGTGGAAGAGCTTTTTACCAAGCACTGGGGTTTATTTGACAGACTGATATACTGTACTATTATTTGGCTTTTTTATTTGACAGACAAAAATGGAAGTTTTGCATGTTAAAAGCATCTTGTTTAAATTTCTCAACATTGTTTACAAAAACACCTAAAATATTATTGTTTAGTAAAACAT
>SOMO01000015.1:1014633-1025837 GCA_028128575.1 Paedocypris carbunculus | reverse complement strand
TTTGCATTTTATTTCAATGGCTGATGGTTTACAAATGACTAGAAAAGTCAATGCTAATGCAAACTGCTAAATTATGTCTAAGAAGCCATGACTGAATTCTAGAGGGCAGTATTTCCACGGACGCATGTTTTGTTTAAATTTCACAAAGTATGATAAAACTATTTATTTTTTCTGCTTTTATTAGAATTTGTTTTTCCGCCTTCTCAAAATAAAGCACAAAATATTATGAATAATATGTAATATTATGTACAATATGTATTAATAAGCAACTGAAAAAGACTAAAGGCAGAGTGGCTGTAAATGTGAACAATGAGCAAAAAAGTAGTATACCGCACAATTTTGCATGTACTGTATTTACATGACGCGTCAAAAGTGTGTGAAGGCCCACTTCAAAGAAGCATAAATAACTATTTCTTTATTAATATTATATAGCAGCCAGGCTATTGCTGAAAAAAATATTGATTCCTAAATTTATTTTTTTTTGCCATATATATGTAAATACTCACACTTAATGTTGTTGTCGGTATGTCGTATGTGTGAAATTACAATTTTTTTATGCTATATTTGCCAACTTGGTCAAAACATGTTTTGTGTTCTGAACCATTCCAAGTGGTTCCTCCTCATCACGGTGGTTAATATTTAGTAGTAGAGCAATACCAGGTAGCTGTCACCTAACTCAGTGAACACGTTCCTCATCCACTGTACAGTATTTCTACTCTGTTTAGTAGTATGAACTTCGTCTTGAGTTCCACAAATGTGCAAATGGTGAACCATAAATTCATAGGTGTTTTATTCTAACCTAATTCATACTATTTCTGGTGTTCTGTGGTGTGAAATCATTGGCTTGGCCTTGAGTCCCACTTGTCCTGTAGTTCTTGAGTATCGCGTGGTGTTAAGTAGGCAAATAATGATCAGGTTTCCATGGTTGTATGTCTGTAAAGCACCGGCCAAGCTGTTAAATGAACTATGTGTTTGTGTTGATGACATATACCTCTTTTTAAAGAAGCACCGGCTATCACGCGGCGCAACGGGACTGTGGAACTGCGTTTCCCACAATCCTCTGACTCCGGACTCCGAGGCTTGTGGGAAATGCAGTTCAACAGTCCCGTGGCGAGGCTCCGATAGTTTACGGCCACGTTACAGTCTTGCCGATACAAGATACAATTTTATCACCCTGATCTGAGGGAATAATGTGCGCTTTTGATTTTTTTACAATTACTTTCAGAGACTCGAGCGGTCTCACGTATGCAAAGTCTTAATTTAAGTGCCATTTTAAGCCTTTTTTAAGTTGACACTTTGGAATGCATGATAAAGATGAGCGTAGTGTTGCGTAGAGAGTTGTAGATTTCGCCTTAGTTGAATGCATTCGAGGTTTTCTGAATGCTGTTTGTTCAGGGTTTCTTTTTTTATTCGTGTGATTGGAACTCGTGCGATCGCAGAAAACCATCTGCATGGATAACGTTTTAAGAAAGAATGCAAGTTTAACGGGATTTGAAGAATGATCATTTTCATCCTTTGCATTGATATAAATAGTAAACCATATCCGGATTCTTGCTTGTTACTGTCTTCAACCACTTACAGAAAGCTATTAGTCTTTCTGTCATGTTTGTGTTATGGAATGATGCATCTTGGACTGTGGGATGAAACCGTGTTGTCAGTAGATCTTCTCATCACTTTTGAGTAGAACATGTGGCAGGAAGTGCATACGGTCATGCACATATTGTTTTGTAAACACTAATATATTTAATTTGTTATACCGCACATGAACATTAAACTCTATTTTTTGACATCTGAAACAGAATGAATCTCATGCTTTTCCTGATTCTGTGCCCATTCTGTAAGTCACACGGTTCATGCAAGTCGCTTGGATAAAAGTGCCTACCCAAAATTAACCTACGTATGTTTTACAGTATACGTATATAAACGGTTAGTTTACCGTAAATAATTGCCATATAATTTCCCTCCTCATACCCAGAGTTGCTGTAATAGTCACCTGCTCCACGTGTCCCCCAAAATTAAGCAGTAGAACATGGATAGTAAAATAGATGGAATTAATCCTATCAATACACACTCCAACGTTTTTGTGAAGTATTTTAAAAGTATTAATTAAAATGAAGTCACACTGCATTCATTTTAAGTCTTTGATTAAAACAATTCCAATTTGTAATGCAAAATTAAACCCTTTTCTACCTTACCTATTCTATCTCAAACCCACAGATAAGATGCTTAAGCATGAAACGAGGGGAATTTTGCAGAAACAACACTGTGTCGGTTTTTCTGATCTTTTAGGCCTGTTTGCCTTTTAATGACACGCATGCAGACGGATTACAAGAGGGCAGTGTGTGGGTTGCTGAGTCTTTACCTCGGTTCATTTACATCGCCATCATGTTTACACGTTCTGAAACGGCGGAGTGACTCACACACAGTGTTGTGTTTTCAGTCTTTGTTGTGTGTCTCTTCAGGTCTAAACCCTGAGCTGATAAACACCCCTCTGTCCGCCCACCACCGGCCCGGAATGATGCCGCTCCGCACGGATGTCACACGGCCTCACCCCGTGGTGGAATTCCAGTCAGTGTCGACTTTTTGTGAATAATTCAGCAGTGAGCTTCAAAAGAAACAAGAAAAAAACATCTTTCAACCAAATGTTTTGGGCCAGGTTCTATCTGCAACAATAATTCTAATTAGTCTCGCAATGTTAAAAACAAATTCTTGATTAAGCATAGACATCATAAAACCACTTTTTGTGACTAGGTTAGCTGTTCAAACAAATAATTTGTCAAAACGCTTTACTAGCCTGAACTAACTGGATGTGCAAATGAAATTCATGTCCCATGATGCATTGCTTAGCGGTATGGTACAACGCAGGTCTCAAATTTGTTCAAAATATCATTCCTTATTGGGTCTTGTCTAATTGAATTCTTCTGAGTTCTGTGTTGTAGCGCCCCCTAGTGAGCACATGTAATGTCCACTGTTCGCCTAGGCCCTAGGGTAAGGCATGTTTTTAACGCAAGGCAAAAGCATTTTTGAGCTGAACAAATTATATAATTTTTTTGTTTTCAATTAGTTTGTATATGTAGTCTGGTATAGACTTATTTATTCACTTTTGGTGATACAATTTATTGGCATTTTCTAGAAGTTTCCCAGACACTGTACTGTAATTGAAAAACAAAAACACGCCGAACAGAATATTTTAGATGTGTTGCTACCCTCTAGCGGAATATCTTGCGAAATGCAGTTACATTTTAATGCCATAACATCTTTAATATACAATTGCATGGCTATTCAAATACTATATTTAATAATTGTTTCTTTATTTAAAGTCGTTTACATTTAATAGTTTAAACATAGATAGATAGATAGATAGATAGATAGATAGATAGATAGATAGATAGATAGATAGATAGATAGATAGATAGATAGATAGATAGATAGATAGATAGATAGATAGATAGATCATGCGAGCGTCGACGTTCAATGAGTCACTGCAGCATATGATGTGTGGCGATCGCTCAAGAAACATTGCAGAATCAGCCAATGAATGGAGAGAATCCATTGACGTTTAGCCACGACTGGACCAATAGGAAATGAGGTGGGCGTGTACGTGGGCATTTCGGTCAGACTGCAAACCGACCGAGATCGCTCGCGCTCAGTCAGAAAAGGTGGGAACCGACGTGTCGTAGTAACTAGCTCCTCGATTATTTCCAACATAGCAATTAAAAACAAAGACAGTAAGTTAATTAGCTCGACGCGACTGAAATGTTACAGTTCAGGGCTTCAATTGTTCTGAAGGAGTTGATTCAAAGCAGCCCTAAGGTTTCGATAGCTGACATTGTGAAGCACAAGAAGCCGCTGAAAACCGCGTATTGCTTCAGCACGCATCATTCGCGAGGCACGTCGCTTAAATTAAATCGTGTTTATAATGGGAGACATTTTATTCAGCTTACTACCCAAAGACGGTTTCTCTGCACGAAAACCGAAGGAGCAATCGAGCCTACGGATCCAGAAAAGAAACACGAGACTATCCAAGAAGCCACAACCGAGACGTAAGCATCTTATCATTTACATTTGTTTTTATTTCTTTTTCGTGATGCACGTTTCGAGTGTCGGAATGCCAACGAATGGCACGTGCCAACATATTTCTGGGGGCAACGTGGCGTCATGTGTACACTGTTGCAGCAACTGGGTGGGAAAACTGTAGTTCGACAATCAACATGATTCAACTCATTAAGTGATGTATTTTTATAATTTAAAACGGAAATCACGTTTAGATCCTTGGGTAGGTTTGGTAAAGTGCGAATGTTACTTTATGTAAATATACACTTTGGACGGAATCTGACTTTTTCGAGCAGATGCTACGTCAGACAAACGTGTCGTGTTTTTCTATCGACCTACCGTAGTTAAATTCAACGTACTTGAGGAGTTTTCCATTCACTGATGTCTGTCTTTCCTACTATTTGCTTCCTGACTGACTCTAGAGTTCGCCAATAGGAGACGCGATCTAGCTGTGATGAGTATTTTAATTGGTCGAATGTTTAGGAACACGCCCACTTCATATATCATAGTGTTGTGTATTAAAACCTCCAAATTCTCGGTAAAGCCACAATGACTCCGTGGAAGTCCGGAAGATAAAAAGGTTTCCCTGGTTCAATGATGATTGAAGATGTAAATGTGCATCTCAGGTTCTTCTGTATCAGTGCCATCCTTTCAAATGTATAAAACGACAATAATATAACATTTCAAGGGTTTAGCTTTGACTTTCATGGATGATGAGCTGATAGTGAATGAAGGGTATTGCATTTGCAAGCAATCTGACTCGCTTTGGCTGACGTGAGTCATTTATTCTTGAATCAGGATCTGCTGACCTCTAAAATGACCTCTAAAATGAGGTTACGTTTAGTCACATGAGATGAGAAAGTGACGGAGCAGATATCCTTGGATAAGCCTTGGCTAATTTTTTTTTGGTAAGCCTCAGTATATCAGTAATTCAAATGCTGTTAACAACAAAAATGTGTAATATTTTTAACTTATAGTGCGCATAAAGATTGAATTTGTGATTGCATGTGATTCATATTGCATATTTGTTTTNNTTTTTATTATATTGATTGTTTTAAGTACTATATTTAGGATTTTGATTTGAGAAATTGCCTGTTTGTGTATTTTTGTTTTGTCTTACCTTATTCAAACGAAATAATATTTGATCGTAATATCATATCGTACTGTTCCTAATTCCGAACTAAAAGATGCTGCTCTTGTGTGCAGAAGGAGGAAGGCTGGCATCCTCCCGAGTCTAGAGGACCTGCTGTTTTACAGCATTGCTGAAGGCCAGGAGAGGATTCCAGCGCACAAGTTCATCACTGTGAGTGACTTCAGACCACCATCTCCTGTACATGTTTTGTTTACACGGCAGTAGGTCATCCACAGGGTATGTATTTATATGTCATGGGGTCAGGGTGTAAGTTTACCTATGTTGTTATTATCAGCGTCACCTCTAAATGGGGCACGGAGCCATGTTTTATTACAGGAAAGCTATCTTATCTTAGTTCAACACCATAACAAGTCCAAACCTGATAAGACTATTGGGATTGATGATGTGAGTGTGTGTGATGCAATGCCTGGGGGTTTCGCTCGCTTGTGCAATCGGTTTTAATTCATGCTTCTGATTTGTATGTATGCCCTGTGTCTTTTGTTTACTTGTTGTTGCTATGTTGTTTATACTATTTTGTTAACCTGTTCTGTTATATTACTGTCACTATTCTATAGTTACACAATAGTTACATTTAGTGTTGCTTTTCTGTACATTTACTACTGTTACATTCGTCTATGGACACATTGCTACAACACTGCTGGACTGCTACAAAACTAGACCGAAAACAATTTGTTCTGTTACACTACAACACTATTCAACTATATAATCACATTGTATGACACTGCATTAACAATACTACACTGTTACAACTGTACAGTTCCATTACTGTTACAATACTAGACATTAGTGATACCATGTTTATTTTAGTTTGTTTTGCCATTTTTGCCATTTATTTTAGTTTGTATTTTTTGTCTTTGTATTTTTTGCTTACCCTTGTGTATTCTTTTACTTGCTTTTGTGGGGGGCTGCAANTTAACATTACTTTTCCACTACTAAACTGTTACCTTACTATATTTTATGGTTTTAACACTGTACGGGTAGAACAAGTAAATTTGACAATGAAGTTGTGTTTGACCTTTTGACCTTCCTACAGGCGCTGAAGGCTACTGGACTTCGGACAGGAGATCCACGGCTCAAAGAATGCATGGACATGTTGAAAGTCACTCTCAAGTCCACCACAGACGGCGTAATGCTGGACCGACACCTTTTTAAGAAGTAAGAACTGTAATAACTGTGGGTACAGTTGTTTTATTTCGACATGGTTTATTCACAGCTCATTCAGAGTTCCTCTTTGTCATAACATAGTTGCATTCCACAAACAGTTTTTATTTTAGCATGCTGTCTTTTTCAGACACTATCAAGCTGTTATAAAACAGCGCATCATCAAAGTGCTTTGGATGTTTAAAAGAAATTAGAGTATTTGTAGATGTTTTTGTGTGCTTCTTAATAATTTCCTAATTACCGCAGAATTGTCATTTTTGTAGTGGAAATAAAACAAGACTTTATCGTAAATCTTTTTAACTGGTGGAAGCTTGAACGACCAGTTTGTGTGAATTTGAATCCATTTGCATTATCGTTTTCTAAACTGCTCTCTTATTGTGGATGTGTGATGATAAATGTTCTTATTTCATTTCTGTAAAGCATGTGAGAATCTCATAAACCATATTTTATTTCTAGATGTGTCCAGAGCAACATCGTGCTCCTAACCCAGGCCTTCCGCAAGAAGTTTGTGATCCCTGATTTCCAGTCTTTCTCATCTCACATCGACACACTCTACGAGAAAGGCCGGAATCTCTCCGGTGGAAATGTAAGAAGCCNGTGCTCCTAACCCAGGCCTTCCGCAAGAAGTTTGTGATCCCTGATTTCCAGTCTTTCTCATCTCACATCGACACACTCTACGAGAAAGGCCGGAATCTCTCCGGTGGAAATGTAAGAAGCCAGTATTTAATTACCATAATCGACTCAAATGTGTTTTTTTTGCTCAATGAGGATTTTAATGTCCATTAAGTGTCCTGACCACATCTTTTTATACAGGTTGCTGACTACATTCCCCAACTTGCCAAATTCAGTCCAGATCTTTGGGCTGTTTCTCTTTGCACAGTCGATGGACAAAGGTGTGAATCATCACTACATCCTCAATACAAGAAACTTTTATTTTGATTTATTTTTATTAAATCTTATATTCTAAAAATACTTCCTTGCTAAAAAAACAATGAGTGTCATATTGACTACAAATCCTTGTGCCTTAATCGTACGTGGAAGCAAGGAGGCTTGAGCTTTATTGAGAATTCTATTCTGTTCCGCTTTATGCTAATGAGGCATGACGCCATTTAACAGAACTTTCTCAGAAATCCCACAATCTTACTGTAAACATCGTATTGTTTTTATTATATATCGGTATGAGAAGGTCAGTATGAATTTGCGCATGAAATGGCCCTTGTTCTACATGTAATAGAACAAGACACATTTGACAAGATTAAATATTTCAAACGTCAGAGGCAAAGTGAAACGGATTTCATGCTCCTGTTTTGTGGATTGTTTCATTCAATGCTCTTAAAATTCTGAAATGTATTCCTTTGCCAAAATAATAAAAAAAAAAAAAAAAAAACATTTTTTTTTAATTATCAAGTTTCTTAAAGTCTCTGTATGTTCTGTTAGGTAACGTGAAAAGATATTGATTGAAATATTATATTTACATTTATTATATTGGTCACAAAAGCATATGAAAAAAGAACACAGACTAATTTGTCTGATAACTCTCTGTGTTTGGAGACGTTGCATGTTTTATACTGTTTATTCCCTCTCTCACAACTTGTTCCAGAGCGTGAACTCTGACCTATGAGCATTTGAATGTAATAAAGATAAAATCTATACGTTTTAACTCTGATGTGGGATGTAAAGATACTTACACACCTCCATATTGCTTTACTCTATTGGTTGTTAAGCTAGTAAATTGGTTCACAGCCTTGTGTTTAACTGGCTTTCCACGAAAAAGCACAATGTTTCTTCATCCTGTTTTCTTGAGCTAAATCTCATTGGTTTGTATTTTTACTATTCACATTTTTCCTATTTGTTTTTTAGCATGAAATCGACTCATTTCTTGTTGCTTCAGGGGTGTTTTGGATGATTTTAACACTTTCCGGATTGTTTACTTTATACTTATTTCGGACAAATATTAGGAAATGATAATTCATTTCTGTGCTTATACAAAATTGGTGTTTTTTTGAGGTATATTGATTATTTTTTGTCTTTATTTAGTTCAATCAAAAGTGTATTTCCACATGAGTGATTGTCTGTTTACTTTCCTGCCGCAGACACACAGTGGGTGACACTAAAGTGCCGTTTTGCCTGCAGTCGTGCGTGAAGCCGCTCAAATACGCCATAGCGGTGCACGACCACGGCACGGAATACGTGCACCGCTTTATAGGAAAAGAGCCGAGCGNAAAACCCTGTTTTAGGATGTGTGCTTTAAATATCATTTATTTCTTTATTTTTTATTTTAGACATCACTGGCGATTGAAATGGAATTGAATTATAATACTTAATTCTGAGTTGTAAACCATGATGATATTGATATGTTTGGTATTATGTAGAGGACTGTCTCTTTGGATGTGTGAGTTGTGTTGTCACTGCAGTAATTGTGTAGCGCTGCTTCTCTTTCCTCACACACTCTGGTGAACAAACATTAAACACTCGCTGGCTAATGGATCGTCATCACTAAAAGCTGAGCACTAGTAACAACATGTTTACAAGCAGTGCACTGTAGCATCTGTACAACATCTGTCTGTCTGTCTACTCGTAGGTCTGTTTTTATGCTTCACCTCTGTCTTTCTGTCTTACATCTGTCTATCTGCTTATATGTTTCTATACTGTATATCTGTTTATCGACTTTACATTTGCGTCTATCTGCTCTTAATTTGACTTTCTGTCTTAACATCTAATCTAACCTGTCTTTCTGTCTTTACATTTTTATATCTGCTTTACATTTACCCTCTTTATATCTCTCTTCTTGTGGTATAACTTTAAATCTGTCTTTCTTTTTTACATCCGTCCACCTGTTTTTACTTCTGTCTGTTTGCTTTTCTGTCCGTCTATCAATATTTCATCTGTATTTACATCTGTCTGTTATTCTTTCTTATTATCTTCCTTTTGTTAGTTTTTCGATCTGTATTTTCATCTCTCTATCTATGTTATTATCTGTCTGTCTATTTGACTGTTTTTCAAGAATTCACATGTCTGACCATTATGCATAAACTATACTATAAGATAAATATCATTTGTATGCATTAATTTTAATAGCCAAAAAAAATCCAAAATCACTTGAGGCTGCAATTCAATGTAAAATGGATTTATATTCTTATTTAAATTGGTCAAGCTAGAAACGCTAAGCTTCTTGTTTGTCTCTGATGCTGATGTACTGGTTTATTTGGTCTGGAAAATTCAATATATTTGGATTCTGCCAACATTTAGGGGAAATTCTGGTACCAAAGTCGAGTAGACCTTCACTGAGTGGAACAGTCACAAATAGCAGAAGGTTGTAGGCCAGAACTGGACTAATGTTGTGGACTGAAGAAGTGTGGATGCTCTCAGTGTTTATTTCCTCTTCTTATCCCTGACAAGTCCAAGGTCAGTTATATAAAGCTCTTGTCCTCACGGTAATTTCAACTGTGAATGGCTGAGTCACTGATGAGGATTAACCAGGAAGATGTGTGTCTGTCTGCTTCCTGTCTCTCGGCCTCCAAATCTGTTCTTCCAATTTTTACCTGTCATTCTGCTTTGTATGTCTCTCTGCCCTAAGATCTGTCTCTCTGCATATAAAATCCACGTCTGTGTTTTTAACACGTCTGTCTTTCTTAATACCCGTCTATCTGCCTTTTATTTATGTCATTCTACTTTTCACCCATCTATCTGCTCTATATCTGTCTTCCTACCAAACCTTTCTAAGTGCTTCACATCTGTCTATCTACCTTTTATATATGTGTCTACCTGCTTAACATTTGTCTTTTTGCTTCACACTTGTCTATCAACTTCTACGCATGTCTATCTGTTTTTATTTGTCTATCTGTCTTCACTCTTTTCTTCCAACGTTTACATCTGTCTGTCTGCCTTTAAACCTCTATTTTCGTTAGCTGTGTCTATTTGCTTGTCTTTAAATTCAAACTTGTGTTGTTTAATTAAAAGTTTTTAGTTTCACATTTAGTTGCGTGTGATTTCAAATTCACAACTTCAATTTTACACACATTTTAATTGGCACGTTTCTCTGCCTCTTAATTTCTAACAGATCTCTTGTAGGAAAGGCGAATGTGATGAATGCCAAACCATACACGTATAAAAGAGAAACCGAATCCGCTCTCCAGTGCTGTGCCACTNTATATTATTATATTGGTCACAAAAGCATATGAAAAAAGAACACAAACTAATTTATCTGATAACTCTCTGTGTTTGGAGACATTGCATGTGTTACACTGTTTATTCCTTCTCTCACAACATGTTCCAGAGCGTGAACTCTGACCTATGAGCATTTGAATGTAATAAAGATAAAATCTATACGTTTTAACTCTGATGTGGGATGTAAAGATACTTACACACCTCCATATTGCTTTACTCTATTGGTTGTTAAGCTAGTAAATTGGTTNTCTGATAACTCTCTGTGTTTGGAGACATTGCATGTGTTACACTGTTTATTCCTTCTCTCACAACATGTTCCAGAGCGTGAACTCTGACCTATGAGCATTTGAATGTAATAAAGATAAAATCTATACGTTTTAACTCTGATGTGGGATGTAAAGATACTTACACACCTCCATATTGCTTTACTCTATTGGTTGTTAAGCTAGTAAATTGGTTCACAGCCTTGTGTTTAACTGGCTTTCCACGAAAAAGCACAATGTTTCTTCATCCTGTTTTCTTGAGCTAAATCTCATTGGTTTGTATTTTTACTATTAAATTAAGTCAAAATTTTACTATTTATTTTTTAGCATGAAATCGACTCATTTCTTGTTGCTTCAGGGGTGTTTTGGATGATTTTAACATTTTCCGGATTGTTCACTTTATACTT
>SOMO01000015.1:975242-986546 GCA_028128575.1 Paedocypris carbunculus | reverse complement strand
CAATCACAGACAGAACAGAAAATTACCTTTCAACATGGAAAGCTGGTGATGAAAAGGTAGAAAGATGCATGAACCAAATAAAAACAAAAAGCAAGAGCTGCGGTTGCTTTAAGCTCTTTAACAAAACTCCGGTCCAATCAGATCGCTCCAAATTTAAATATGTCAAAAACCATAACCTATCAGATAAAAGCAACCACGCCCCTTTTCAAAGTTTTCAAGTTTTTTTCTTTCAAGCGTTGTCCATGTATAAATCGACGTTTTAGACTTATTAATAAAGTCAAAACAAAGAAAAATAACTTGTAGACGTGCATGTCCCAATAAAGCACCACTGATCTTTGGATGTCTAGCCGCGATAACGTCGCAGGGGGCGGGGACCAGAATGACGTAACAGCTGCGGGCAAGCACGCGCTTTACGAGAAAGCGAGAGTAGACGTGAAACTGGAACGAACGGAGAAACGAAACTTGGAGACTCGTTGGTTTATTCCTTGACTGACAATCACAAAAATGCTAAGTAATATTACCCAGAATTCTAGGTCGAAAACGTTGAACACCTTACTCGAGCTAATAGCATCCTTCAATGCAAACACACATCATCATCATCATCATCATCATCAATTACCTTGCTAAGTCAAATCATCATAAACTATTAATAGTATTTAATAGACAGATGTGTGTATAATTGTGCAGATAAATGTAGGCCCTTCAAAGACAAATACAATAAATATAGTAAAAGAAAACCTTTACCAATAAGTAGAAATAATAACAGTTTACAAGTGTGACAAAACAACAATAAACCGTACACAAATACATTGAATCTAAAAATAAAACTTTAAAGTGGTATGGAAACAAAAACCTAAATTCAACAGAAATTAGCTTTTTTATGCTTTCTTTTTCTTCCCTGAAATTTAATTTTTCTTCCCTGAAGAAAAAAATATATAATTCCACATAAATGCAAATGATTGGATCGAGACAGAAAAACTGTCAATGAATGGTGTTTAAAAAAAATCAGACTTGATTTTCTCAACTAATGGTTGTTAGTTGGACATGTTATTATATTGGACACGCATCAATGTGTAAAATAAATAATGTACAGCTTACCCAAATGTCATGAATAATTTTTCACGTTCATATCAGAAAACCACATTCTTTTCCAGTTCATTAAAATATACTTATGACATTTACTATTAACATGGCATTATACAAAAATGTGTAGTATTTTAGAGAAATTCTTGGGCTCAGTCCAGCTGTTTATTTTCTATGGTGAATTCATCTGGAGGAAGAAATAATATATATTATTGATATGCAGCAAATCATACCACAATATATGCAAAGTACATGCATTTACAGTATATGAATAAAATAATTGTATTATTTGCATTCAGACAACTTCTAATTTTAATAAATGTAAAAAATATTTTTAAAGAGTTATTGTATGTATGCTGTAATACTCATTGTACTGGGACAAATTGTGCATTACGGTGCTTTCGAACTCAAAAGGACTGAGATGCTCGCTGAGAATGTCAAACATGCCCGGAGACATCGGAGGCTCAGGAGAGAAACATGCAGCCGGACCTGGACCACTGTAAAAAAACAAGTATATAAAACTGTTAAAACGGTTAAAAGTTGTGATAGACCATTTGAAAATAATCTTAACGAATGACACTCACTTCCGGAGAGAAATGGGAACTAATTGCGTCTGAATGTAAGAACACACTGCAATAAAACAGAACACAGAAGGGATGAGTAGACAGAACTCAAGAAGTGTGAGTTAGTTCACCTTTGTTCTGCTGACTGTTATAATGCTTCCCAAAAGCCGCGTCTTTAGGAATGTCCGGATACAGAAACTTCAGAGGATTCTCTGGGTAGACACCGTCTGCTATGACCTTGTAATCTCGTATGATATCAGCGATGGCCAAAGCGTTGAGTTTGCTTTTATTGTAAGGTTCTACAGAGACGAACTTTGGTTCTGTTGTGAGGAAAAAAATCAGACGTTCTTTTAAATCTACTGAAACCCTTCAATTGATCAATTAAAATAAAATTTAAATACATTTTTTTTTTTACATTTTCATTTCATAGCACTGTGTTTGCTAATGGGTTTTACGCATTAGGACGATATCCACTTCAAGAGAAAAAGAAAGGACTGGAACGCACCATTGTTCTCCTGCTCCACCCATGTGAAGGTGATTCCTCCCAGGTGACTTTCACTAAAGCGCAGGAGGAACGTCCCTGGCTGCTTGTCTTTTAGTAAGGCACGCTCCATCTCCTTGCTTACAAATCCCATTATGTACCTGAGGAACAACAGAGAACATCCAGGGAAGAAAAGAGAAAGGAGTTGCTAATATTAAACCCATAGATTTTGATGAAGCTGCAGCAAAAAAAAATCGAAGACAATTTGAATCAAAGTAACGTGATTAAATAAGCAGAACTTTAGCGATGCATAGCAGAGTGATACTAAGTAGTGAATGATAAGTAATCATGAGTGTCATGGATGATGTCATCAATGATGCGGGTCATGAATGATGTCATCAGGAATGATGCGTATCAGATGTTGTCATCAGAAATAATGTGGGTCATGGATGATGTCATCAGGAATGATGAGTGTCATGAATGATGTCATCAAAACCAGGGCATGTGGTGAATGATGCGTGTCATGAATAACGTTAATGTGAAAAAATTATTTTCAAAAGTAAAAAAAAAAACAACAACAAAAAAACAAAACAAAATTTTGATGTGATAAAAAAATTATGTAGGATATCTAACCCATCAATCCAAACAGGAAGTAGATGCTTCTTAATTAGCTCCAGGATTGAGTCCAGCCAGAGCCAGTAGCTAAACGGTTTGCCAGGGATGTTCTCCTTTCATAGACAATGACATAAAGGACATTTAGAACATTTATTGCTTTGCCTTTTTGTAAAAATAAAAACGTCCAAAGATTTTACCTTCCAGAACTTGGACCAAGAAACCTGGCAGTCATTAAATGAAGATGGCTGACCTTCAGGAACAATGGCGAAGCATCAGAAAAATACAAGTATGTTTCATTTTAAATAAAAAAAAAAAGATAAATACAATAAAATATTTTTAAAAAGGAACAAAATACATTCAACAAACTTTAATTGTTGTCTATAAGTAAATAACTATGTACGTATTTTTGCGTTCATACCCAGAAGTTTATCACCCAGCATGTGAAGTTGCTCTTTGTTGAGTCCTCTGCCTGCAAAACTGGAAAACTGCCAACTGAGGACTTCTGACAATTGACTCCAACTGGCCCACAGAGGGTTACTGAAGAAGCCAAGGTTCTACAAGAGTCGCCACAAGCAAAGATGAAGAAGCACAGAGTCTAGTAGAATGTGTCACTGAATGCAATTCATTTAATGCAAACTAACCTAAGTGGAAAAAAAGATAGTTGAGATCTTTAGTTGAGATCATAGTGAGAATGTTTCTTGGTTCAAAATGTGTGCTTGGAATTGAACCGATGAATATAAATAGTTATTATAAAAACTGGATAGTTTGCATATTTTTATTAAAAATCATTTTCAATTTTTTTAGAATAGACTAAAAACTAGCATCTGAAAAAATGTTGCGATGCTGAACAAAGTTTTTAAAGCAAAGAAGAAATTATTAACTCAACTGTTACTTGGATAGTTAATCAACAAATTATTAATAAATTATTAGCAAGGGTTTTTTTAAGCATACATAACAAAAACAAGCAGATTGCTTTTAGCTTTTCTTAATTTCATGTTGACATGTGATACTCACTTTAGGATCCTCAGTTAGAAGGTTGTACCACATGACGGAAGCCCAGCCCCCTGGAAGCTGACTGACATTGGAGATGACCACCAGTGGCAAAGAACAAGTCTGCAGAAGAACTCAAGCTTTAGCCCAGAAAACAGAAAGTGCTCAAATAAAAGATATAAAAGACTCAAATGTGTCAGAATAACACAAAAATCCAAATGATAAGAAAAGTGTTTGGATAATCCATCAAACATTTGCAACATCAACTGTCTTGGGGCAGAGAACATAGGAAGAACATGTAAACTCTATTCAAAATGACCTCAAATGGTTCACAAACCAGAAACCTGCTTGCTGTGAGGTGATAGCAGCCCATTCTATTATGCAACTGCTTTCCTTGGAGTTAATTATAAAATATACATAGTACATATATTTAAATTGGCAACTGAATTAGTGCTTTAATAGTGTGCCTATAATTACCTTAGGATAACCTTAAATTTGAACTCTTAAAAAGTCTTTTCTAGTTTCACTTTTATATGACTATTCAAATTCACTTTAAATCACGGTAACTGCATGTTTAAAGATTGTGGCAAAAGAGTCTGTGGTTTAAAGAATTCAGATTTACCTTCAAAATGCATTTGTGGGAAAACGGATTTAGCATTTTATCACATCGGTATACGTACAGTATTTGGTTTCTACATATTGTCAAATTTCGGTTTTTATCACAATTATTTTTGGGTTTCTACACACATTAAGTGACAATTGCTTTTTTAATTGTGGGAGGCTTTGAAACATAACTTTTTGAAACAAAACACAGGTTTGTGATTTATTGTATTCCCCGTCAAAAAGAGTATTATTTAATAAAAAATTAAAGGGAAATTCAAGATTACAAGTATCTAGTTTTGGCGTTGTGATTTGCTCCAAACATACCTCAAGGTCGATATCCAGACCTTGTAACACCAACATGGCCTCAAAATTCAGCGAGTGCAACTCCTCTGTTACTGACAAGGGACCCTGAAATACACAGCAATCAGAAAGCCTGAGGTAAGACTGTGTGATTGTGCCCCCTGCTGGACAAGAAGTTGCACAGCAGTGACACAGTCCTACCTCGTTTCCTTTTCCTCCAGTTGGACACTTTTTTTCTTTCAGCTGCTGCAAAACAACGTAAATCAACAAATATCTTGCCAAAATCGTTTAAAAAAGCTAAAAGTGAATCATTCATTAATCAGTTTTACTTAAATACTATAATACTATACTATACTGTAATACTATACATTTTGTTCAGGCTTCTTTGCTACTAATATAAAATGACATTCAGGTTAACAGCCAACTAAAGACATTTATTTGGCTAAATATACGGTAAAAAACAAGCCAAAAAACATAAAACAGAAATTAGGTGAAAAGATGCTGAATAAAATATGCAAGACTTAGTGAATTTGGGATAAAAATGTCTACTAACTCTTTTAATAAATAATCCTATAATTTTAAATGTAAACCATTTTAAAGTCCAGTTCTGTAATAATAAGTAGGTGTTTGTAACTCTAAAAGGTGGTGAGAAAATGTTTAAATTAATTTAAATGTAGCCTTTAAATAAAATATTCTGCTAAATGCATAAAAGTAAAAAAAAAATGTTTTGTTTTGATTATGGATTAAAAATCTGTGTTAAGTACCAAATGTCTGAATTCTACGGAGAGGCAGCCAGTCGTCTCTTCTACGTCCATCACTTTGGCGTTGTTGGTGAAGATGAAGAACTGTCTGTTCCTAAGGGGAAAGTAAGCGCTCAAACATTATGTAATAACTGAACCTGATATAAAGGCCAGATCGGCCACAGTGAATCAGAATATAAATGTTGTCAAACTTTTCATCAGGCTTTGTCTTTCCCCTCCCCCATTCACACAACTCATTTTGAGATTTGGCCTAAATAAACAGGAAGCTGTGGTTGCGGGTGAGGTTGAACGCACTTACATTTTGCCTGGTGGAAGGTCTCTGCACACACAAACACATTAATAAAAACATGGACACATTTATGTAAACAAGCCAGTGATAAAAGTTGTATTTCTCTTTATAGCAAACACATTTAATACTACTTTAGTCATCTTTTAGCCAAAAAGCAAGATCCATCCATCTATAATCTGAACCATTTTTTCATTTCTTAGTTATGGAGAGCTGGAACAAATACGAGCACCTTTGGGCCTGCTGGTGGCCAACAGAACATAGACCAGAACACACACCCAGCAATAATTGTACAATAATAATTCAGGGAGATTAGAACCGTATAGCAAACAAAGCAAATGTTCTGTTGAAAAAAAAAAGTAATGTTTACTTGTCAAACGCTGTCTTTACTTTGAGTTGATAGTCCACCTCGGGTAATTTGACCAATAATCTTTGAAAGAAAAACATGTACAATACCATTAGCAGACAGGGATTCTACCATTAGCAGAACCAGAGTTCTTGGAGACTCTTACCTGACCTTGGTGGAAAATTGCACTTGTGTTTTGATGACTAAATGTTTCTGGGGATGTGTGAGCATGCAGGGCTGCTTCTCCACTACAAAGGAGCTGCAAGCAAAAGAAAAAAAGGCTAAATATTAAAGGTAGAAGAACTCCAAGAGAAATTATTGATCTTATTAATCATACCTTTTGATGAGGTGGTAGATGAGGAATTTCACTTGCTCCTCCATCGGAGGCTTCTGAAGCGGGATTGGGTCGTTCTCGTAGGTAACTTTCAGAATCAGTTCGCCTAGTTTGTCCAGCTGCCTCTTGATCTGGAAAAGACTCTGTGCAGCTAGAGTAAACCTATAACAGAATGGGAAATTGACGAGAATAGCAATGACTGTAGAATACTTTGTATGGATTACAGTAATCTTTAACAAAAGAGTCAGTTGATTACATGATTGCAAGTACATTTTACTGCAAAACAAATATAAGGGTTGTTTGTTTGAATCTCACAGAAAACAATGGTATATTGATGTAGTGTTTGAAACGATGTATTTTGTCATATTGATGTAATGTAAATTAACAATATATAACTTTTCTTTTACATTTTAGACTTATAGAAGAACTTGATTGTACGTGTGATAACGTACCAGTTTTGTAACTGGTCCAGGCCTATCAGAACAGGACCACCGATGCAGGCAATCTGTTGCCTCCGCTTCCAGTCTTTTAGTTCAGGATTGAGCTGCGAGGAAACCAGGACCTCCATTTCTTTTATTACATCTGCTATCTTTGATAAAATGTCCTGCCATGCAAAAACAGGAAACCGTTAACACCAGTCAAATATGGAAATTTGAGAACTGGGAATACAGATTTTATGGCAGTTATAACACGGTTGTGGTTTCGACGTCAGACTGTGTTATCATGCAAGTTGCATTTTTAATGTTTTAATGCATTTTCAATAAACATAAAAATGTAGATATCACATGCTTTTCTTTTAAAATCCAGGCGGTTCAGAATGTCCTGAAGTGATGTGACTTCTTGCTTCATGGACGTTGAATTCCGCTCAACCGGATCTACAACATAGAATGTATACGTATGTCAGTAATTCACACGCGATTTTGCATAAATCAACTGTTGACGCAACTGTTATCGATATTTCTCACCTCGAAGTTGAAGTGTTTTGTAGCGAAAGTCAAAATCATCCTGCATGTCTTCAAGGTATTTCACCCCCTGATCCAGCATCTAAATGAAGAAATAATGCACCTTTTATTTTCACGTAGATAGATGAATGTTGTACTGCATGTGTGGGGCACAAATTACCTGAACACTGCTTCTTATAACTGCGACTTTGTTATCAAGGACCTTTTGTTTCTCCAGGGATGCCAAGTCATGCATCGACTTTTCCAGTGGTCCCTATTTTTGAGATAAATGTGCATATGTGGTTCAAAGAAATTAATTTGTTGGTCCTGGGCAAATCGTTAAAAAAAATGTGAAATTTTAGCAATCTCTTAAAGAAGTACACTTTTTACAAAAAAAAAAATAAAAAAAATAAAAAAAAATGTTAAGAAAAAAAAAAAGGCAAAAAATGTTTAAATGGTACCTGTTCCTGCATGCTGGCCGTGGATAAGATCCTTCTCTCTTCTCTCAGGGAGTTACAAACCACAGCTGCCATTTGCAGAGGGGTTGTCTTATATTTGCTCTGAAAGATTGACATAACAGGATATTACCAACCATTTTTGATTGTTATTTGCATTTTGTTCAGGGGTGGACATTTATTTTTTCGAAAGGAACAAATGAGAAAAAGAAAATATAGTTTAAGATCGATTTGTGGTTGCGAGACCTGTGCTGAAGATAAACACACAAACAAAACGCAGAAAAAGGCAAGATAAAGTCAGACAAAAAATTCAAAGTGGCACAATTCCGGAAAAAATAAATCTAGGAGGAACCAGCTTCTCTGACATTCTAACATTATTAATTTGATTGATGGTGGTTCAGGATGCTGAACCTTTTACTGTGTTTTTCTGGACTATGCAATTGTACAATGCATTCTAACGCTCATGTCACTCAAGCACGCACCGACTGAAAATTAAAGTAAAAGGCACATGAACTGACACAAATCAGGATTCGCCAAAAATGTGGCCCTACGAGTAATGACACCATCCGGGAAGAGAAAAAAAATGTATTACGGTAAGAGCGAATGAAAAGTAAAACTACATTCACACGCCTGTATTTTGTAAATTGAAACGTGATACTGAGTGTAAAGCACCTGATGTTATGCTCATGTCACGAGAAAATGTTTAAATGTGAAAAGTCTCCTACATGAAACCTTGATGTGGGTGGTTTGTGTCTCTACAAAGTCTTGATGACAATATTTCCAGTAGTTGACCGAGGTGGAAACATCTCTACGCATAAGCCAGTAAAAAAACAAGACAAAAGATTCGCTGAATTCACAAAAACTACTTTGAACTACTTTCACCCAACAAATCCTGTTTTTTACACAAAATAAAAGTCACAATGTAATTGCAAAAAAAATAAATAAAATTATATTCTGTAAAAGACATATACGTATACGAGTGTCTTATTTGGTGTCATGTATACTAGAGAAATGTGAAGTGAAGTAAACAGGTAACTAGCAAACAATGCTTTTTCTTGGGCAGGTGACAGTATATGGATTGCTCGGGAAGCGATTATAGGAAAAGATTCATGATCTTCATGATGACATACATTCAGACATAAAAAACCTGTCATGTGTTGTATACCTGTATGTGAAGAAAAATTCTCTTCAGGTTGTGCCTCTGAAGAAAGTTCTGCTCTTGAGAACATCGTCTCTCTAGCTGAAGGAGGAAGTTGTTGAAGAGCACGGCCGCTATGGACTCATGGTTGGAAGCCGTATCCCTGCAGAGAACAACACCATTGGATGAAAATCCATTTTATGACTCTACCAATCCCACACTTATGAAATTATCTCCATTGTTTGGTTGTAAAACTCACCAGTCCTGGCTTTCAATCCAGGTCGCCAGCACCTGCCGTAGCTCCATTGGAAAGTTGTCATCGTAAAAATAATCCACTTGCTCGAGGAACTTAATATCCAGCTGCTGAATTTGCTTCCACTGACTCATCGTGGCTCTGGGACATAAAATGGGTTTGATTTCATGCGACGACTGTCTTTACAAACTTAGAACATGGTCACATGACAGGAAGCAGCAGAGAAAACTACAATGAGTGACGGCAAAAGAGTTAAATGTCTGAAAAGTAAAANACACTTACCTGTGATGACTGTTAAACTCCTGTGATAACGTAACGCGTGTAACGCTCTTAGTAAGTATCTGGTTTACCTTCTAAACCAGTAAAAGACCAGTCTAACTTCCCTGGAGAAGTTTCTACAGTATTAAAAGGAATTAATTACCCGCACAAAGGGCTGCGTCTAATGACTGAATAATCACGAACGAACGACTCCAAAGTCTTCAAGAAAACGTCGAGCACGTCGCGAACACGGAAACATCTTTATCGTGAGGGAAAGTCCCGCTCAGTCTGAGAAATCGGAGGTTTCCCTTTTCTGCGTCGCTCGCGCTCGTTCAAGTGCACGAGCATCGGCGTTAGATTTACTTAAAATTCAAGTGCACTTTTATTGCATTAATAGATTTTATAAATGCATTTATTTTGCAAATTGTTAAGGTCTTGTGTCGATCTTCGGAGCAGTACCTGCTTGTTTTTTCCCCCACCGAAATGTTGTTTGTTATTTTTAATGCGGTTATTTTTAACTCTTTTTTTGAGTCTGCCAATATTTGATTTTCTCTTTATCTGACCTTCTTCTTGGGAAAACTCTTTTTAGAGAGAGTTTTAGTTCTTTGCCAATGTACAGACGATTATAACAAGTATTATAACAAGAATGACCATAATTAACTTGCCAAAAAATTACAACAGTTTGCCTAATCAGTAATGGAATAGGCGTTTTTAAACGAGGTNTTTTCCTTACATTTAATATTTAAAAGCGTGGAATTTAACGACGATACAGTAATTATTTATTTTGAACCCTACTGTGCTGCGCGTGGATCGCACTCGGCCGCGTGGTGGCGCTACGTTGCTACTGCTGTGCTGTTGTTTTTGACAAACGAAGAAGAATCACGGAGCAGCCACATGTGTGGGACATATGCGAGCTGAAAACGAGGAGAAATAATGGTGGAAAAGAGCAATATCAAAGTGGTTCGCTGTGGCGGCAGCCAAATAAACACAAGCGCGCCAGTCATTTCGTCTGACTCCAGGTATCACGACAGTCCAATACTTTCTCGTGTCGCGTTCTGGCGCTTAATATGGTGAGATGAAGATGCGTAAGCCTAAGAAACATCAGTAATGTTTGCTAAGATAAAATGTGTTTTAATCGTTTTTTTACGGATGTGGCCAATATATACGGGGGTAGCTTTTTCATACGGATTGCCATCGGATTTGTCTATTTGTGTGAATTTGAATTTGAAATATATAGTCTAATGTTCGTACTGTGTAATTTATTTCGTGGTGTATGACTTTTTTGAGAATTGTAAATCAGTTTAGCTGGGTTTTGATTTTGTTGTATTATAATGTCAACACACAATCTGCACGCGACTTTTACTCAATGTCTGGTTGCACCTCCAACTTTTGCCACAGTGAAATTCAAGTGTTGATAAGCTACTGTTTATAAGACTAATTGCTTAATTGAAATAAAGCTGCAGAGTTATATAGCACAGTATGCATGTCAGTTTGTCTTCATGTCTGAAATGCCCATGTCGTTTGTAATGTACTGATCAGAAATCAATGGTTGCAGGTTTGTGTTGTGCGCCTCTGGAGATTCAGTGAAGGTGTACAGCACACGAACCGAGGAGACGCTCCACACTTTACAAGGCCACAGCGACCTGGTCACAACCGTCGTCCTGAATCCTGCTAATCACCTGCAGGTCAGTGTTTACTCAGATCTCCTTATGAAGGTTGGAATTCACACTTATTAGAACACCTTTTCAGATCCATAGCCTGGGTGGGCAGTAAGAGTTAAAATTCATACCACAGTATTTTGTAGTGTCTTGGTATCGATATTATACCGCGGTATTGGGGGTGTACGTTTTAGTAGACCTTAATTACATTACAGAAAACTTTTTTATTATTATTTTTA
>SOMO01000015.1:957582-968853 GCA_028128575.1 Paedocypris carbunculus | reverse complement strand
TATAAGAAATATCTATAACACGTAATGAAAGAATTAAAAACTGTTTTACAAATGCATAATTTGATCTTTGCACAGTGTTTGTTTTCAAACCCGACGAGCCTCGGCCTCTCTTCACACACAAGGCCGCATGCTCGTTGAAGGTTCACCACGCCGTCTTCGTTCCCCGAGAAGAACCTTTGTCCAACGTGGAGGAAAGCTCTCAATGGCTTAACAGATCCCAGCTCTACTTCCTCACTCAGAGCAGCTCACAGAAGGTACCGGAGTGTCGCCACTGACCACACACACACAACAGGAAGTAGAGATCCTGTAGATGTGGTTGAGCTTCTTAGTATTGGAGTGATAATTTGGCCTTTGTAATTCAGTGGGATTTAGAGGCTCACAGGGAGCACCGGAGATTTGGTTCAGAGCGAGGCAGGGTCACCAAGTCCAAGTGACCAAGATGTGAACTCAACTGAAATGTAGAATATGTGGCGGAAAAAAACAGCGACTGCAACTATCTTAAACCTCGTAGGATGTAGAAATTTCTTACATTGTAAGAAATACATTGTTTCAATGAAATACATTGTTTCAAAATCNTCTTCTACTGTATCTTTTCTCGCAGCTCGTCATTGATGACAGTGTCGCTGTGACGCCGTTTTACCTGTTGCTGGGAAAACACAGGAAGTCGCAAGAAAAACGCAGCACAAAACAGGAAGTCCCCGACCTTCCCAAACAGCCGGAGAACTCGCTGGCCATTAAAGAAGTGAGTCCTTCCTCATGACAGCAAAACCTTGATGTCTTTAATAAACTGATAATGTATTTTTTTTCCCTCTTACTCTTAAAGATTTTACACACACCGGCTCACGTCCTACCATCCGCTTCAGTCCTGTGCTCTATATTTGTCAATTCACTTCTGATTTCTGAAGCTGCAGACCGGTAAGATCTTACTTTGTTTCAACGGATTTGTGTTTTTGCTACAAAACCGTGCCAGTCATTGTGTAAATTTCTCTGCTTTGTGTGCAGAGAGGACACAGAGTCTTCAAAACAGGAGACGGACAGTGAGAAAGAGGAAGAGGAGTCTGAAGAAGAGATGGAAGCGTGTGATGGTCAGACAGAGCTTCCTGCTCAGGGTTCTGTTGTTGAGTTGATTCCAAAGCTTTCAAAAGCACAAGAGAAGGAACTGAAGAAGGTCAGGAAAACCGACTTCAGATGGTTNAAAGCTTTCAAAAGCACAAGAGAAGGAACTGAAGAAGGTCAGGAAAACCGACTTCAGATGGTTCGCTGGTCTGGATTTGAAGGTGTGAAATGGTTCCAGTGTTGTTCGTTGTTTTTACTTCACAGAAGTCTCCGAACACAAGTGCAAANTTCGTTGTTTTTACTGTTTGTTCGTTGTTTGTTCTGGAATACATAAAGTATTTTTTGAACGCAGTTTTGACATTTGCGTTTTTTTTTTAATCATCTTTACCCCAAGTGGTGCTATAGTGGTTATAGAATGATCTAAAGAATTGTTAGTGTATTGTAGTAGCTGCTTGATTTTAGTATCACCTTTTGATTTATCTTGAGCCGCGCAATCGCTGTATCGCTCTATATTTATTTTTTTTAAATATTTATTTAACACTAGCAGAATTTTTCCTGCCGATTTTAAGNTGCGTTTTTTTTTTAATCATCTTTACCCCAAGTGGTGCTATAGTGGTTATAGAATGATCTAAAGAATTGTTAGTGTATTGTAGTAGCTGCTTGATTTTAGTATCACCTTTTGATTTATCTTGAGCCGCGCAATCGCTGTATCGCTATATATTTTTTTTTTTTTAAGTTGTTTTTCACACTAGCAGAATTTTTCCTGCCGATTTTAAGGCCAAAAGGAAGCAAGCTCTTTTTGTTCTCCTGGACATTGTCTGCTCATCACACTTTTTGCAACTTCTGTTGTTCTTTTTGTGTTCCCTGATGCACAGATAAGGTGAACAACCACCATACGATCCAGTTACTTTCCTAGAAGTGATCACGTAAAGGTCACTGAGGTTGAGTTATCTTTTTTTTTTTTTTTTACAGTCGAAGTAAAGAGCGATAAGCAGACATTTTTTCCGTCCTTTTTAGGCAAGCTTCATTTGCGCTTTGNACACTTTTTGCAACTTCTGTTGTTCTTTTTGTGTTCCCTGATGCACAGATAAGGTGAACAACCACCATACGATCCAGTTACTTTCCTAGAAGTGATCACGTAAAGGTCACTGAGGTTGAGTTATCTTTTTTTTTTTTTTTTACAGTCGAAGTAAAGAGCGATAAGCAGACATTTTTTCCGTCCTTTTTAGGCAAGCTTCATTTGCGCTTTGTAATCTCGAAAACTGCTGAAGTTGAAGCGAAGCACAGAGGTGTCATAAATCCGTCGGCCTGAACTGCACGTAGAACTTGTTTCTCAACGTTGGCCTTGGAATGGAGTTCAGATTGGAGATCTGGTCTGACTCGCGGCCAAACGACACCTTGTAATCAGGCCTTTTTACTCGCGTGAATATGGAACTTAGCTTTCAGTCGGCCCATTAACCGAGAAGTTTTTAAATTACAAGCGAAACCCTTCTGGGGAATGTGGCCCTGAATTCCAGAAGACTACTTTCTGCTCTTGACCTGGAAATTCCTCTGCTCAACCACTCGGACAGTGACTTGGTTACAATCTGTTTTTATTTCAAATGCCATCGCACGTTGCTAGAAAATGCGTTTTTTGAAATATCCTGTGTGCTTCATTTTGTGATGTCAGAACTCTTCCGATCCACGAGAGCGTTCACAAACAGAATATACAAATATTTGACAGTAAATACAGCTTTACATTCACAAGAAGAGAACAAATTCTAATGGCTTAATCTATAGAGCTGGCGTTCGCAACTCCAAAGGTTGCAGGTTTGACGAAACCATGAAGAAAGCATGAAGACGACTTTAATCAACTTGGACTTGATGCCCTCAGTAGTGCACTCCATAATCCCCTTTAGTGCATATGGCGGAATCCCACTGAGCCACAAAAATATTTCGCAATCATTACAAGACGCCTCATGTATATGTCAAGCCTCCTGTGGTCTACAAGAAGATGCTGGTGCCACAGGGACGAGGTGCGAGGCTTTGACCTCAGCGGGGATCTGCTCCTCAGTGTTTGCGCTGCCTACAGGACGTCTGGATGAGTTCCGTTTGGTTTCGAATGAAGGAAAGTCGCAGATGTGGTGTCGTGAGGTCTCAAGTGATGGATGGAAATGTCTCCTGTAGACCCACAGAATTCTGTGCAAAAGGACATTTGGACATTTTTCCCAAGCAAGACCTTGCCTGCTTCTCTCCTGGAGTTAGTACAGTCCTTTTTTTTTTTTTTTTAAAGAACCTGCAAAATCTGCCCTTCCAGTGGAAAAACGAGCGGCCAAAGTCAACGGTTGCCCGACAGAGGGAGAAAAAAACATTTCACCACAGCTTTGGACCATTGCATGTGTGGAGCAGAACAGTCGAGAAAGTCAAGGCCTTTCCAGACATGGAAGACGTATCGTTTTTGCCATATTGGCTGACTGAGGGATTTTAGGAATGAAGAGCATCGATTCCCTCTCTTTATACTCTAAAAAGAAACGCTGTAATATATTTTACAGAGGGTCTCAAGAATTCAAGTGGCTTTGGATTGGAGAAACGTGATGGAGTTGAACTAAGATGGCAGTGACTTTCCTTGTGCAAATGTTCTTTATAATACCTGAAGTGTCTCGTTGCGCATCATTTCTCCTAAAGTGCCCGTGTAACATCTCAACAAACATGAATTAAGCGGTAAAATCAGCCGAAAGGAATCGAGCAGGGGAGCGAATATTTCAGAACGGAATGTTGAACATGACAGGAAAACAGAATCCCTCACTTCCATCATAAGTCCACTTTGGTTAAAGGTATAAACGGTTTGTGTCTGCGAAGCTGTAGCACCACCGAAACCAAATCACACAATGCACGAGTATAAATACACAAAAATACTAGCAAAATCCCCATAACTGCTAAAGAGACTTCAACTGCCATTTGCACAAAGCACCGAAGGGCGAACAAAGGCACGAACTGAAAGAGCTTTGCGAAACGGACCCTGCCAGTGTAAAAGTGGACAAATCCAAAACTTGGAACTGGAGCTCATATCCCATATTTGCTTTGCAGCTTTGACGATTGTCGTTAAAGCAAATTATAACCTCAAGAACCAAGTTCTGATTTGCAACGTGTTTGCGGGCATTACTGCAGCACCTTAAATGAAAAGCAAAAGTGCCTTATTCAAAAACATGCAAATCTCGAAAGCAAGCCGGCCTGTTGAACGCATGTGGAACGTTCCAGCTAGTGGCTAAGGAAATCTACAACGCTGGGCAAATACAAGCGGATACACAAGCACTACAAACACCATGCATGCTAGTGGAGCGGGTTCCTGGCAGGATTCTCTAAGAACACAGCACACGCTACTCATTGATGGACAGGTTTACAGTCTCTTTAGAGAGTTAAATGGCGGTTGGAAGTGAGGAATCGTTGGGGTCAGGCTTCTGTTCCGGCGAGCAGAAGAGGAAGAGGCGACTTCTGAGACTTTTGTAGGCAAACCTGAAATACATCATGTGTCCCATTGCAACAAACGAAACCGAGATGATCACCAACAGGCCAAAAGCCTCTGGATTGGGTGCCAGGATGACCATGATGAAGTGCAGAAGATCAAGAAGGTAGTTCATCGAGTTTTGGACGCCGTTGATGACTCCTCTCTCGGATTCAATCACATTCTCTTGGATTAGTTGAGTTACGGTCAAGTCGAAGGACCAAAGACCTGGAAGGGATTCAGAAGGATTGTTCAGAATACTTCACGTGAGGATGTGAACGCCCAAATTTTGCTTTTGATTTACTTACCAACTCTAGCAGCAATAACGCCAGCGAAAAGAAGACTGACGGACATGTAGGACTCCACGGGAGGAACTTCCTCGAAAAACGTTGAGTTGAACTGAAGCTGAGGTTCACTGGTGGGAACCAGGGTGGGACTCTCCCTCAAGGATGCGCTGTCTCCAAACAGATGTCTCATCACTTCTTTAAAGGGCGAGACGCTGAGATCGAAAGGGCTTCCCGGAGCAAACACAGACGCCACACAAAGCATCAGGCAGGAGAGCTGGGTGATTCCAGCAATGAAGCCAGTTCTGATCAGGCCACACTTCTTCCTGATCCACGTGAAGGCCACTGTTCCGGAGATTCCCGATATAGCCGAAGCTCCCATTAGGAGGCTGAGAACGGATCCGTTCAGGCCCTGCGTGTAGGCATAACCTGTGGTGATGCAGTCGAAGCCCAGAACGGTCATGTAGAGGAACGCCAAGGACATGCCCGCGAAGAAGATGGACTGGTTGTAATAGGCCACCCAGCCATCTTTAAAAGTACTGATGGGCTCCATCATTTGGCTGCAGCAGGTCGGCTCAGTGCTGGTCTTCACCTTGGTGGTTTTAGTCATCAGTTGGCAGGCTTCAGCTGAAGGTTCGGTCGAACCGATCTCTGAAAAATGGAGGCAGTTTTATTTACCATATACATTTTAATTGTCAAATTTGGAATATTAATAATTATTCACAAAATTAAATGAAGTCATCTACAAATGGTGGTCATTCTGTCAAAACAATTGTTTTTCTTTTTTTAAACAACACTACTTGGAAATGTATTGTAGACAGATGAAGCTAAGTGCAACATAAAACATGTAGACAGTGAAGTTTGTTGGAATGACCTTAGTTCTCTACCTGAACCACTTCCCATTATGAGAGGGAAATGAATACGTAATCATTTATTCGAGAAACCGAGCTCAGAAGTAGCTAGAAGGTTCAGCAGGATGATGATTTTTTTTTTACTACAGAAATCCTTCAGAATATTAAAATCCACTAAATCCACCTAAACAATGTTACTAAAATATGAATAATAATTATTAATAATAATTGATATTTTCACCTCCTAGATCGAGAACAAATTGAATTGAATTGAAAAATCCTTTATTAGTCCCACAGTGGGGAAATTTGTGTGGAATAACAGAAAATTCTGGCTATTGTGTAAAACTGACCTTTTTGAACATTGAGGTGCTTCAGCTCCTGGTCATCTGTGTCCTTCTGGCCGCCCTTGATGGCCAGAGCTGGAGTCTTCTGATAGACCGTCCGGAGCAGAAAGTATTCCAGACACATGGAGCACAGGTTCCAGCCCGAGATGAAACCACATCCCATGAAATGGGACCCGAATGCCATGATCTGCCCCACGAGCATCGGAGCCAGAATGTTGGTCAACTGGTCGATGATTCTGACTGTGGCGTTCATGTCTAGCAACGATGGACAGAAATAATTAGAACTATGATGATGTCATATTTTCAAAGGAAGTGTTCATAACTTCTTTTCGTGATTAGTTCATACAGTTTGTTAAAGAACGACAGCTGATATAAGCATTCTGTAAAGAAATGAGAGAACGCTGAAATGTGTAGGACAATTATCAAAAATTAATAATTGTTCTTATTTATTTAAAATAATTACTAAAACTGTTTGCAATGGTAAATATGAATAAAATTATTATATACGGTGAAAATTCAAAAATGTAATTTCAAAAAGTGATATTTAAAAAGGTTTAAATTTGAAAGTATTTTTAAACTAATTCACAAGCTTATGATAACAAAATTTGGTGGCTATCTCCAACAGATCTAACCTGCCAATGTCCCCCTATCTTCTCCAGCCACCACCACGACCCAGTCCCTCTGGATGGTGATGGACATAGCCGTGCTGGCCAGGTTAGCGATGTTAGCGATTGTGATGACCATAATGTAGCATGAGGTCTACAATAACAAAAATACAATGCATATTAATCAACAAAATCATTGTTGAATCGAACACAATCTCGTCCAGTTTTGTTTTGCCGGTGTTTGTTTGTGTGTGTAGCGCTTGACCTCAGTGACATGGAACCAGCAGGTTTTGTCTGTGCTAGGATACAGCGTTCCAGCTCTTTTAGGAGAAGAGCAATATTGAGCAAGCAAAATGCTTTCTGCTCATGTGACATTCATGGATTCTGCTGACAGCACTTCACCATTTTGTAACCAAGGTGTCACGTTTCACTGCCGAAACGCTGTCAACTAGGGCCATGCACACAAAAAAAGATTCCACTCTTTATCTCTAATATATTGCACTGTCAGAAATATTGGAATGAGTCGAAATGGAGATTAGGAGATTGAAATCCACTCTCGTTTGGAAAGAAAATGTCACACTTATGCAACTGTCAGCATTGGGATTTATCAAATAAAAACAGGAAAAAATAAGGGTCAAGTCAGAACTGCAAAGGGTTAACTCCAAAAAAAATGTGTTGTGTGGTTTGTACGTATTTGACAAACAGACCATATTAGCGACCAAACTCACCAGCAGCCATCCTCCATACATGATGGAAAGCTGTTCTTTAAAGTGGAAAACCGCCATTAGAAGGACGCCACAGAGAATGACCGCACTGTTCTGGACAACCAGGGAGGTCTGCGCCACTAAAATAAGGAAAGACGTGCAGAAACATGGTTCAAAACTGACCTACATGACATTTATCACTGCTCAAGGTAATGTGTCATGTTGCGCAATAACCTTAAACTATGTCAATTACACGCGCTTCGCAGTCTTTACCTTTCAACCTGGGGTTTTTGTCCACCCAGTCACCAATTATAGCCCCCAGCAAGAGGACGGACCCCGCCACCACCAGTCCATACACGGCGGTCAGGAGTAAACTGTTACCATACAGCTCAACCAGGAACACGGCCACGGCAAAGTTCCACATACGATCTCCCTGCAAGAGATTCATACAGAGAATTCCGAGTCAGCAAATTTGCAGATCTAGAATAAGAGTGTTTCTTTTTATTAAACACATGAATGTTTCAATTTAATAGTTTATAGCTGTTTATAATAAACAAAATATAATGAAGTACTTTATCTAGTCGTAATAACACATTTGACAGAAATGCTGAAATGTAAAATAATGAATACAATTTTAAAAAACAAAAAAAAAATGTAAAAAATAAATAAATGAATTAACACATTATAATTGAAATGTAACATTTATTGTATTAAAACACATATTTAGACATGTAAATAAAACATAACTGATATTATGAAATAAATATGCAAATAAAATAGAAAATAATAGCAGAAATAATTTGATAATACGTGGGAAATTGATTTTTGTAAAGATTTTGCTGTTTACAGTAAATATCAGACCATAATAATAATAATAATAATAATAATAATCTTACCCATGTTGACAGAGCATGTCCGAGGTAAATGAGGAATTTTGAAGACTTGAAAAAATCCCGAAATCGCTCTGGAATAACAAACGAGTGTATCGTTACTTATGGCAAATCCTTAGGCGGCTTCCAGCGCATTTTGACGTGTTCGCTGTATGTGCACAAGGCAAAGCAAACACAGCGGACAACACACTCACCGCAGAAAGGTTTCTTCGACGCTTCGCCGGACATTTTTGCGTTAGTTATTGATCTGAGGGTCTTGAGGGGGTTAAACAATCGACGTCAATTCTCGCTGCGGCACCAAAACGAATATCTCTCTACTCTCCCCTTCAAACTTAGCTATCACTGTAGCTGAAGTCGAAGAGAAATTACCTCTTATCCGTCAAGCTAGAATAATAAAATCATATAAATTCCGACAAGGCTTGAGCCGCCCACAGCAGCCGCTCCGTGTGTTTACCTCGCTCCGCCGGACTTGATATATGGGCGGAGGAATCAGGCCCCGCCTCCTTTTTTCCCCAAGCAACCAACAGGCGCGTTTCTGTGACACAGCAACTTTCATCACGGTCAAAGTCATGATGGTGCAGATCTTTCCTCTGAAATCGAGATGATGACGCTTTCGAGGCATTGTTGCCAAAGTCTCCTCTGTGGTTTCACGGGGATCTTCGAAAGCTTTCAACATTCCTTCACTATTCCGAAACAATGTCACTGCGGTGACAACTTTACAACCACACCGAACCGTTATTTACATATACATTTTGAAAAGAAAAAATGTAAGTACCTATTAAGCTGCAGATGTTAGCAAGGCATTTTTTTCTATACATTAAAACGTTTTACGCGTACATTATAGCAATATAGTAGCATATCATAATAGATACTGTATATATACTGTACGCGAGTATATGTTGTTGATAGTGACGTCAGAAGTTCAATGCGTACTGTACATGTTATTGTGTCAACGTTTTCTGTGAACATTGGTTTCTGTAATATGAGACATTTTCACATGTAGTTGTTAACAAATATGAACGAAAGCCCCTATTTACGGTGTAGGTTTTTGTGTGCGCGTGCATACAACAAACAGCTTTAAATTACGATATTTACCTTCTGTACATCGGTATAGCAGCAGTATCAAATTTTCATTACTACATGTCAACGTGACACTAAGCTGTAAATCACAGGCAGTCTCAAACCAGTTTTATTTAATAGTTGTTCTTTTCAGGGTTTAAAAAGCACTTTTATTAAACAGCACCAATTTCGATATGGCTTCACATATTGCCAATCTCACTCACTTTACATTATTGGGCAAGACTAGCAACATGATTCTTGAAAGGGTAAGAAGACTGTACTGTATTTCCCACATTCTCACTGTCTTTATCTCACAGCCCAATCAGGTGCACTCTTTCCTTTAAGTCGTTATTATTAGAACGCAGCCCGCATAGCAAACTCTGGCAAAACATGCAAAAGTTACATAAAAGGTTTTGAATTCTGCAATTGGGTCCCATGACTTCCCTCCATTGCATTCTCTTTCCAACCCACAGATCCAGAGTTGCTGCTCCCCGTGACCCAGAAATGGAAAAGTTGTTCAGAAAATTGAAAAATAGAGGTACTTCTGCATTTGGTTAAATCAAACCTGTTATCTATTATTAGAGATAAAATTCAATATTTTAATATTCAATCAAAATAAAATGAAAAATATGTATATACTGCCGGTAATATGTTTATATTTTTATTAATCACTTTTCACATCAGCTGATCAAAACAAAAAAAAACAATGAGTTAAATTTAGCAATGACTTTGACTTTGACCATGACCAGTGAGCAAGAAAACAGAAAACAATGGCAAGGAAAATCAAACATCTCTATGAGTAAACAATGACATATAGAACGGTAAAGTCTTTCTTTATTTTCTGTGTGATAAAGGAGCCTAAAACAACTGGATTTTAAAGACTTACCGGGTAAACGTGGTAACACTATTTTTAAACCCAACCATGATGAAACACCTTTCAACATCTGAACAAAAGCAAAAGGGACAATTGTGCTTTTTATGCCACTTGTTAGTGGTTTTTCTATGTTTGCTACACCTCAGAATGACTGTGGGATTGATTGAAAAGTCGGACGATTAGATACTATCCCATTCACAACCGACTTTATACGCTGAGTCATGCTACACACCACAGAAAGCCGAGACCTGGAAATGGAGGAGGCTGCTCACAGGTATTCTATTGTTCCCCATCTTTGTTTCACTCTGGTGGTTTACCATGTTTGGTTTCATGACACCACTTTGTGCTTTATGTCCGCTTATGAATATTATAGACATCTATTTTTAAAAATTAAGCAACATACTGTAGCATTCAAAGCCGTCAAATCAAGGATAGAAATAGCACTAGCTAGTGTCAGACAACAAATTATATTTAATATTTGATAAATATGTTTTCTATATTACCTATCAATTGTGAGCAAANTTTTTCTTTCATTTTTTTTTTTATTTCAAGTCACTTCATTCTATTTATTGTCTGTTCGTCTGTAACTTTGGTGTTTGAATCTAGTCTAGGTTAGGCAAAGTCAGCTGTTCAAATACGTTTACTAACCCTTGACATCAGCTCTGAGGATACAAACATTACACTGGTGCAGAATCAATAAAGGAGTGCAGACGGCGCTACTGTTTCCACCAGGACTGAACCCAAACACACTGGTGCAATTCCAGAGGACAAAACACAAGAAAACAGCGTCCACGTGATTTAACACTTAAGCCGTTCATGGGTGACCACACATTTCAACAGAACTTTACAGCAGATGCACAATCAACACAGCCGCAAACACAAACATGGTAATTCCGTGTAAATGTAGGTTTTCCGTTGCGAGATTAGAAGTTTATGAAACTGTAGTGTGGGATCTTTGGTATTAAAAATAGGAGTAATTACAAAAACCAATAGGATCTGTTTTTGTAACAATATTAATCTATACAGAGTGGCTATACAGTAACTACATGACTTGTGTGGTTTGAATATTAGAACAATTACTGTACACTGACTAATAAACATATATTAAGATTCTCTTAAAATT
>SOMO01000015.1:932145-957135 GCA_028128575.1 Paedocypris carbunculus | reverse complement strand
AAAATAAAATGCTAAGCTCTTGTGCAAGTCGATTGTTTTCTGACGTCATCATTCAGCAACGGAACTGTCTGATGAAACGTCATTTATGTTCGACGCTTGTGATAAAGTAACGTGCAGAATGTCTTGTTAAATATTGAAGTCCCTATCTAAATATGTCGTTTAACAACAGCAGGGAAACGACACCTGGAGCCCAGGAAGAGCGAACCCACAAAGATCTGAACGCGCAGGTTTCTAAAATTATAATTCAGAATTATTCCGCTTGTTGCTCGTGTTAACGGCTGTTGATCTGGTTCATGACAATTGTGTTTTTAAAACGTTGCAGATCAAAGAGCAAACGATTTTAGTCGAAGAGTTGTCCAGTTTAAAGAAAAACAGGGTTTGTATTAACATTTCTATTCATGTACTTTTAACGCTTTATTTACAGCAATGTCTATGCATTATTTTTTCAGATTTTTTTTTTTACTTTTTTTATTTTTCCATGTATGGGAATCTAAGTGTTTCTGTCTTAAACGTATTGTTTGCCTGCCAGTGTGTGCGTGCGCGTGTGTGTGTGTGTCAGATTATAATGATTGACCATCTGTAGCTAATATTTATTATATTTCATTTTTTTTTTTTGATCCATACTTTCGATAATGTATTTAGGGCTCATAACAGATATTCATGTTTTTGTTGTTGTTTTTGTTGATAGCGAGTCTACACCCAGCAACCCAACAGCAACATCTTTTTCCTGGCTGACAAAGGCGAGACCCTCAGCTCCAGTAAAAGTGAGTCTGGCTTAATAACAAGCGGCAAACTACCGAAATGTCTTTTTTGTGACACACTAAGTGACTTTTTCATCTCGTACAGAGGAGCTGGATGAGATGAAGGCGGCGTCTCAGTGTAATTAACGGCTTGTGCTAAGATGTGTGGGATCTGCTGCGTGGTCGGCTTGACCGGGCTCCATGACTCTCTGGAGGAGCAGGTGCAGGAGAACCTAAAGAACCGAGGTCCTGATTCCAGCCGCTTCCTCACAGAAACATCTTCAGACCTCAGCATCTGCTTCTCGGCTCATGTCCTTCACATGCGAGGACGTTTGACCCAACAGCCTCTTCAAGACGATGACGGGAACGTCCTGCTCTGGAATGGAGAGGTGTTTGGTGGCCTCACTATAGAGCAGGGTGAAAATGACACCAGTGTCGTTCTTCATCGCCTGTCAGCTTTGCACAAAGCCTCTGATTTGGTGTCTTCACTGTCTCAAATTCAAGGTCCCTGGGCGTTTATCTATTACAAAAAACGACAGCGGTCTATCTGGTTTGGAAGAGATTTTTTTGGCCGACGAAGCTTGCTCTGGAAATGCGACCCTGAGAGAACGTCGTTCACACTATCTTCAGTGGCTCACCAGCCAGTGAAGGATTCTAAAGCCCAGTGGTTGGAGGTTCCTAGTGGAGTTTACAGGTTTGACCTCCACAGTCCTTTACAGGAAGGCTCATTGGCATTTGAGCTTTATCCTTGGGCTTTCCAGACTGACCGTGAGCCCAGATTTTCTTTGGAAGGTTTTCCCAGTTCTGTTTGTGTACACATGAATAGTTCTGGACTGTTCCTGACCTCTCCAGTTTGCCCGATGAACATGTGCCTTTCACCGCTCACAGCGCAAATCTCAAACCTTTCAAACGCGCCGCAAACCTCCGTGGAATATCTGAAGGGATTTCTAGCCTTTCCCAAGAAGAAAGAAGTGGAGGCCCTTATTGATGTTCTGAGCAAGGCGGTTGGTAAAAGAGTGTGTTGTCTTCCGAGCAGAGATGAACTAGCAGCGTCCCACCCGACGAAAGCAGAGGTCGCGATTCTTTTCTCCGGAGGAATTGATTCGATGATATTAGCTGTTCTGGCTGACAGACACGTTCCTCCTGAAAAGCCAATTGACCTGCTCAATGTTGCTTTCAGAATCCAAGAGGCCAAAATGCCTCCAAAGTCTTTGAAAAAATGCAGAAATCAGAAGCAAGAACGTGATCATGCTCATGAAATCCATTCTCAAACCGCACAAAACTCAAACGGCTTTGACGTGCCAGACAGAATAACTGGAAAGTCTGGTCTGGAAGAGTTAAGACGTCTCAGTCCTGATCGCCAGTGGAACTTTATTGAAATCAACGTGACTCCAGAGGAGCTTCAAGCAACGAGGCAGACGCACATCCGTCACTTAGTACATCCTTTGGAGACGGTTCTGGATGACAGTCTTGGATGTGCGGTCTGGTTTGCAGCCAGAGGAACCGGAGAGATGAACCGAGATGATGGACAAGAGCTTTATACTTCAGAGGCAAAGGTTTGTCTTTTAAATCTGGTTGAACAAACAAATACAGTAAAATCCTGTTATAACAAACTAACTTCACGGTGGTGATTTAAAAATTGGTCTGACCAATACTTTTCATGTAGTAACCAATACTAAATGTGCGGATCTGCTACACTAACACATGACATGGCGTTAAAGAATAACATTAAACTACGGTATGTTGTGTCTTGTTGGTATGAAGGATTTATATACGTATNTCAAGAACTCTGGGTTTGAAGGGCTGGTGAGCGAGCTGGCGATGGAATTGGGAAGAATATCCACAAGAAATCTCGGGAGGGATGACCGGATCATTGGAGATCATGGAAAAGAGGCCAGGTAACAGGAAATGCTGTTTCAAAGAAAGATTTGCTTTGATGATGCTGATTTATTTGTGAAGAATTCCCAAGTAAAAGCATCAGAAAATTAGGAACAGTTTCAGTCTGATGTGGGAGTTTTGTTCTTGACATGTGTAATTTGGTCACAGATTCCCATATCTGGATGAAGATGTGGTGAGTTTCCTGAATGCCCTGCCGGTGTGGGAGAAGGCCGACTTATCTCTGCCCAGAGGAGTGGGAGAGAAGTTATTACTGCGGTTAGCAGCTATTGAGTTGGGACTGGGACCCTCAGCACTTCTACCCAAAAGAGCCATGCAGTTTGGATCTAGAATCGCCAAACTGGAGGACAGCCACGAGAAAGCCTCAGATAAGTGCAAAAGACTCTTGACTGAATAATGAGAACTAACACTTGACGTGAATCCACATCTGTAGACATCAAAGTCATATTTTATTTCAATTGAAGGCGTTACATTAAATAAATTGACAGGTTTTGAAGATGCTCCTTGAAGTACTTGTCACATTCGATGTATGAAGCGATATTTCCTACATCAAACCGGCCGGAGATCTTGTGCACGTAGACGGGCCTTCTGAAATTTGACAGTAATAATTAGCAATAATTGTCAACAATCTCTTTAAAATATTTTTGTGATGCTGTACCTTAATAAAAGCCATGAGAGAAATATGCCCGGTGCATCACGCTCTTCAATAGGTGAATTCTGGGTTGATACATTTGTACATTTATTTTTATATGAAATAATCAATATTCAAAAATACAATGGCAGCTTGACTTGTGAGTTTGTCCTTTTTTAAATTTTTTTAATGCAAAATAAGGAAGGGTGTTCTTAATCATCTAAATGGGGAAAACTGATATAAGGATGCAGGCAAACTGAACTATAAATGAAGTAAGCTAGTAGGTCAAGGTGTTTAATGGTATTGCTGTACCTTCTTCTCATCGAGGAATGTGTCCAGAAGAGGCAGTGAGCTTTTTGAAAACAAGTAAAAGCATGGACACTGTAAAAATAAATGATAAAAAAATTACTGAAAAATAACCTTATTTTTAAAAAAGCTATTAGCAAAGTTGAGACCTACAGCATTGCGTGAACTTGTTTCGCTTGCAAGAGGCTTTTCCCTCATCCGCTGTACTTTTAGGTCTCCATCCAGCTCCAGGATTCCATACTTTGAAGTGTCTGTGAATTTTCGCACATTATTAGTTGTTTAGTGACAAAGCGGTTAACCAAGTTGAAACGATTGCTTTACCCTCATCTTTGCACTGGTAAGTCAAGACCAGGTTGCTCTCTTCATCTCCGTCTTGTATTTCACGGAAGCGTTCAGTGAATTTCCTGAGACTGAAATCTTCTTTGAATAAAGTGTCTCTAGAAAACATGTACATATTTGATTCATCTGAGAGAGGATTCAGTGATAATCGCTTGTGGATATCGCAAATAGTTTTGAATCAGATGTACAAAGAGATTGACTTGATTAATCTGTAATCTAATCNGAAATTAATATTTTTTATACAGAAACGGACATCAAATGTACCGTTACGTACAATAAATAACGTAATCGCAAAACAAAAAATATCCACTAGGTGGCACTATTGTATTTTAATTGGAGCAGCCTGCCCGAGTCTGTTTGGGTGAGTCGCAGTAAGCTGTTTTGTCCATGTTTACACATGTCTAGTAAAGGCAGCGTAAACCAAACATGTGAGTAGAAATGATTAGAAACAACGTGGAATGATTTGTAACGGGCACAGATGCATAAAAAACCCAAAGAGAGACAACAACAACAACCACCACCACCAGGATAACTACGCTCAATCACGCTCCGGCCACTGGAATGAAACTGAAACGTTATCATCATCGTCGTCGTCATCATCATCATCACCACCATCATCATCATCCTCGCTGAACGTGGACTCCGGACGCACGTGCCGGATTTTGACACGACTCATTTTACAGAAGCAAGTTGATCCACAAGCTTCTCCGTTCTCCCGTGGAGTGACGGTCGCGCTGGCAAACTGTGGATTTACCTCGGATGTTTCCTTCAGCGTCGAACTCGAGCGGGATTATATAATTTACTCACTATTTATGCGACCTTCGACAAAATCCCGGAGCCCGAAAAGGTATGTAGTCCGACCAATGACGTCACCGAAACGTGCACTTTTAACGCAGATTTACTCTGGTTATTAGACATCGCACGAAACATTAAAACCATAAATGGACATTTCCTTNTGAATATTCAAGTAAACAAAATTAGTACCAATTACAACTCTAGTTAGAAAAAAAGTGCAGCACTTAACACGTAACAGCTATAACAATGTAACATCTTGTAAAAAAAAAAAAAAAAAACCCACTATACGTAATTTTGCTTGCTTTAAATAGGCAACTTTTTAAAAACTTGTCTGACTGAATATTTCATACAAAATTAAGTTGACTTTTAAACCAGACCTGTGCATTGTCTGACCCCAGGGCCACTTATCAATACGGTCTTTTGATCTACTTTAAAGTAAGCTTTTAAATAAAATAATTATGGCTCGAAAAAACCCTAAATGAAATCCTGTTGGATATTGATTGTATTTCTTTACAAATAGTAATAAGTGGAAATTATGTCTTTGTGAAAATAAGTGAAAATAAGTGAAAATGTTCTTTTTTTGCGTATTATCCATTTGTTGACATGCGTGAACACGTGACCGCTCTATAAAGTGCAGGCTTTACTACCCATCCCTGCTAGTTAGTTGTTAGTTAATTACTGTCCAGCCTTGAAAAGTTAGCAGTGTGCTGAGTTGTTCGTGAAAGGATCTTCTAAGGGTTTATTTATCTTCATAACAGAGTTTTTTTTTTTGTCTTGCTCAGTCAGCATCACAGTCAGTTAAATAAACTAAACTTGAACATTTCGATACACGATGAATTTTATTATTATGGATTGGAGAAAATCTATTGAACTTCTGAATCAGCACTTTTTAAAAAAAAAAGTGACTCGACTCACGACCACATAAACCGCGTCCACACACGGCGTGCTGGTCAAGGCCCGAGCCCAGTGAGAGATCAGGGCGCACGGGCCGACCGGAAGCAGAGGCTTAGAAGTTCCGCTAAGATGTTTCAGATTCCCCGTAGTGTCATTATCGATGTCCCGTTGCAATCTCGTTCCATAACCTGCCGCTAGTATAACTGCTTTCATTGTCAGCTCGGCTTCAACGGGCTGCAGGATGTCACGACTTTATTAAGACGTGGTGACGCCGCGTAACGATTTTTGTCGTCTGATTTAAATTGTGAGCAAAGGTTACTAAACAGAACATTTTTGTGTCGAAACTGCACATGCGTAGTGAGACTCGCGCTCACCGTTCATGAATAATACATGCAAAAGGAGGCGTGTGAGTACGATAGTTATGAAATACAAGTGTATTTTATTACATGTAGTGTCCTAGAAGAGCGCGACCGAGCATTGGTGGTTCAGTGGTAGAATTCTCGCCTGCCACGCGGGAGGCCCGGGTTCGATTCCCGGCCAATGCAATATCCCTTTTGAGAAGGAGCAAAAGATACAACATTATTCCGAGGTAAACAGTTAATGTTTCATTTTTCTAAGCAACTCCGGGCCCGCACGTGGAATTACGCCGGACTTACTGTATCTCGAAGGCATGAGAATAAAAAAAAAAAAAAAAAAAAGAAGAAAATAAAATAGGGTGACTGTTTTTCCATTCCCTTACATTTTGATTGAAAAAACAAACAAAAAAAAACTTTTTTTTTTTTTTTGACAGAAAAACAACAGTGAACAAAGAAACAGATTNCAGACAGAGAGAGTTAACACGTTAATTTGCTGCCTGTAATTGCTGATTTCTTGCTCAGTGGTCAATTTTGACACAGCTTGACTGTTTGCTGAAGGTAAAGTTAGAACAAAAAAGAATAATAAACAATATTAACAAATAAAAAATAAGAGCTCCGAGATCCTTGCATGCTCTTGTCAGGTCTTCCAACCTGAAGCGTTCAGGAATAGGGAGATCTCTAGGAGTCGGAGAGACTCAATCACTCGATCAAGCGTCTGCGAAGCCGTCAGCCAGACAGAAAACTGACTACGTGTTGACAGGCAGCGGATAAACAGAGCAGATTAACGGCTCTCGAACCTCTCAGGGAAACCAGGGAGCACGTCTTGTCTGGAGACGGTGGTGTTCTGCTAGACTCATAAGACAGGAAGGCATCCGTGGAGGAATGTCCCTCCCCAGTGGGTTTCTTCACAAACACAGCTGACCAGACAGGTTCCTTCTCTTGTATTGCTATTAGTGTTTAGCTATGACCTGTACAGGCCGTGATTGGGACATCAAGTTCAAAGTTCATAGTCGGAATGGCGAGAATTATTTGAAAGTAGGAATGGTGAGACGTAAAGTCGAATGGTAAAACGTAAAGTAGGAATGGTGAGAAAGTCAGAATGGTTAGATGTAAAGTTGTAATGGTGAGATGTAGTCGGAACGGCGAGATGTAAAATTGTAATGGTGAGACTATGTTGGAATGGTGAGACAAAGTTAGAATGATGAGACAAAGTTGAGACTCAAAGTCGAATGGTGAGAAAGTCGGATTGTTGAGATGTTTAGTTGGAATGGCAAGACGTAAAGTCGGTTTGGTGAGACGTAAAGTCGAAATGGTGAGACAAAGTTCAGATATAAAGTTGGAAGAAAATGGTCAGAAAGGAATAATGAAAAACACAATTCTGACTGCTTGCAAACCAGTTGACATTATGACATATTGGTGTGATTTTGTTTTTCACTTGTGTTGAACAGAGTGAATAACAGGTGAAGTCAGAATAATAGCAAGAGCAGAATTAACCAGAGCGAATCTTCTGCTCGCAGAGAAGTGCTGAGACGTGACGTCCTACTCCAGTTCTGAAGGGACAAGTAAACACCGGAAGCCACGGAAAAGCATCTGCTTTACACATTTGAAAGCAGATGGATGGACAGATAGTATGAAAAACATTGCCTTGAGTGTTTCTCAAATCCAGAATGTTCTAGAACAATAATGTTTTCCATAACAGTGTAGATTAAAGCACAATATTATTTAAAAAATATATATTTTTTTAATAAAAAAAAAACATTACCTTTGCAAACATCAAGGTTTTATTCTCATTTTTCTCGGAGGAACTCTAATAGCAGCTTTTTTAACATCAGCTGTTATGTCTATTCCAAGCGGTGCCCTGAAACACAATGTTTTTTGTTTTCATTTTCTCACATTCCATGGAGATAAGGGTCTTAAATACTTGGAAATCATATGTAACACTTACTTTGGCTCATATCGGACGTCTTCGGTATGAGACATGATGCCCTTGCCTTGTTTTAGTCTCTCTATCCCGTTCCTGAAACAAAGCGTGAGAGACTGTGATGTCATTTGTCACGAGCTAAGCGTGAGATGATGTTGCTGTCCTACCACGCGATCATGACTCCATTATCAGTGCAAAGCTGGGACGGAGGGCAAAGTAACTGCAAACCAGTTGCATCCGTGATGGTTTGTAGAGTCTGTCTGATGTATTGGTTGCTCGCTACACCACCCGACACAACCTGCAGAGACATTGTCAAAAATGTGCTGGTGTTAAAAACAAACCTGCACAAAGACATTATTATAGGGCCACATCAACAATCTGAGCTATCTTGAAAGGCCGTAGGTATGAGATAAGGGCCAGATTTAACCTGAGGGAGAGGTGTAAAGAGTACCTGAAAACAATAATTGAGTAAAAGTATGGATACCTTACTGTAAAAAACTACTTCATAACAAGTCACCAATTCCAAGAAGACTTGAGTAAAAGTGGTAAAGTATTAAATTGTAAAAGAACGCCAGCATTATACGTATTTTATTTTACTTATGTTGCATTTTACTTATTTTACATAAAAATAATGTATTTTTGAGGTTTTATTTCCTAATATAGAAATGTAGTTTAACACCTCAATGTTTCAAAATGGAACAAAAAAGAAGAAAGAAAAAAAAGAAACATAACAAAAAGTCAAACTCAAATCTGGAAACGTTAAAATATTTTTGATACGCAGTACAAGTACAAACTAGCCAAAAAATACTCAAGTAAAGTAACAAAGTCCATTTACCAAATACTTCACACCACTACCCGACAGAGAGGACTGAAGTGCCATTTGTGGCCCAAGGGTCAGACAATGGTCAGGTCTGAGGTAAAGTGCATTGTCATATTGGTGATCTTACCAACGTTGGATTATGCTCGGGAAGTAAATCTCTTTCTTTACAGAACAAAATGGCCCGATGTGTCCGTCTGGCTATATGAGACGCCACAGTATGAAGCGAAGCAGCAGCAACGTCTGCAACACACGACAGTAACTGTCCGCTCTCAATTCCTGAGGAAACAGAATCACATCCTCTAGTCATTACACTTAAAAGCTTTAGGGATATCGTATAACCCAAGCCATTAATGTTATCTGTACTGTTCTTAATCTGTAATCTGTATCTGTATTGTTCTAAAAAAAACTAACTTGTTATTAAACTCATGAAATTAAATTTAGTTCATGCAGACGGACAATAAAAATAGATTTTTTTTTTTAATTCATTGTACACTGTAGATGTTGCATGAGCCCCCAACAGTGACTGATTTAAATCTGCTTAGTGTGTAAATACATAAACGTGCATTACACTGTAAATGAAAATAGGATTTAGACCAAAAAAGTTTCTATTAAAATGATATAGTGTATTAAATAAAGATTGTGTATTAATGATTTCAAGCGAATATCTCTGAAAAAGACAACTTTACAGATGAACACAATACCTTCATCTCTTTCTTTTTTGTTAATCGCCATCGTCACCTGGTTCCTCAAACCGGCGAAAGAGAAGTTGCAGTCATACACGTTCCCCATGGGTGTCTTGAACTGAAAGGCATGTCGATCGCCATCTTTGGCCAGGAGTTCGATGGCTTGACCTCCGCTCAGACCGGAACATCTGGGATGATTTTTCAGGGAAAGCCTTCTAGCAATCTGGCAGAAGGTTAATGGAACTGAATTTTTTGCAATAAATATCCAATGAAACTAGTCGAGCTCTTTGTAACAACATGCAAATAAAATATAAGCCTATAAATATAGGACAATGCCACATTTAATCATTCTAAAATGTACAGATTGTAACCAAAAGACGTAAACTGATAAAACTCTGTCACACCTTATCTAAAGTGTCACCGGCTGCTTCATCCAGGCTTCGGCCCAAGAGGAAAAACTCATCGATGTCTTTCGCCAGTGCGAGAAGAGAATGACCACCGGACACGAGGAGCACCAGAAACGGGAAGTGGACGGGCTGGAGCATTCTCACCGTCAGGGCATGAGCTTCCATGTGGTGAATTGGAATAAAGGGCTTTTGGTGGCGTCTCACAAACTTCAGGCTGAAATCCAAGCCGGTCCCCAGGCTGAGGGCGAGACCCGGCTTCACTGTGGTGGCCACAGCTGTGAGTTGACTGGGTTCAGTGGCACTTCTCTCCAGAGCCTCCTGCACAACCCTGCTGATGTTTTCCCTGTGAAGCTGCTGGGCCACAGTCGGGATAATCCCACCTGCACTGTGAGAACATGTTATTTAACTTGTAAAATAGCACAATCTTTGCTAATCCTGAAAAAACCCCCGAGTCAAACGAACAACGTAAATCGTTGCATTGGACTATTTTCAACACTTCAATAAAAAAAAAGAAAATTGGGAATTTTGTGTATGTTGTAAAGAATTGTTCTTTACAATAGGTTATATAAAAAACAAACAAAAAAAAAAAATATATATATATTTAAACGGTTGTCTAATTTTTTGCTGTAAAATGCATCAGGTACTACAACTTTATGCCAATGCATTATTTATACAGATATACATTCATAATTTGGAAATGTCAACTTTATGTAATACAAAGTGTTACATACATAAAATGCCTAAATACATATAGATAAATGCAAAACCTTTAGGTTCCCAAAGAGTGGATTTGTTTAAATGCATTCAGTGATTTGACAGTTTTATCACCTTTTTAAATACTTAATGATAGTATTATGTATAGTAAATAAAAATGCTATATGTACGTATATTTACAGATTTAACAGCTTTTACATCCGTATAAAATAAAATTGTAAGTGAGCTTTAAAGCCTTCAAATAGAACTTATGTTCAAATGACAAGGATAAATAAAATGTGAAAACAAAAAAAAAGAAATTCGTTTAAACACATGCAGATATTTAACAGTTTTCTAACGTTCCTATTGAAGAATGGTTTGATTTTAAGCAGGATACATGATTCGTCACATAATAAAGGGATACATTCAGGAAAATGATAGAGTGCTCACTCCAGATGGGTCTGTTTCTGAGAATGTAGCGATTCTCCCAGTATCCGGCCGGTCTCGTCCAGTACAGCCGCTCCGGTCTCATCGCAGCTCGTCTCCAAACCCAGAACCAACCGAGGTCGGACCGCACCGAACCCTCTCGCCGCGTTACACAGCATGCAGCGACGAACAGCTCTGGCTAGAACACACGAAAGCATAATGGCTTCGCTTTTAACAGATAATAATATAAACACGCTCCATCGATTAGATAGATTAGATATTACAGCATTTTACTCTGAGAGCTGATATGAGTATGAAGTGAGTTGTTACACAATAATAAGTCCGACTTTCAACAAAGACGGATACGTTCCTTTAAATGTATTTCAAGCAAACGTGGCATTTAAGTTTAAATATCATTGTCCCATTAAAATTCTGTTACACATTTGTATTATACTTTATATAAATTGTGGTACATTGTTAAAACTCGTTTTGACAAAAAAAAAGTTAAGAATCGTGAATGCATTACTACCTGGAACCAATGTTCAGTCATCGTTTCTAGCCGACTAGAAATGACGGATGGAATGAATGTTCACGCGCTAGAGTTGTTTCATCTCATTCTGTGGATGAATTTCGTGGTTGCGTAAGTTTTATATATGACATGTTTACGTTTTATGAGCATGTATGTGTTTTATTTGTTTTCTTTAGTGTATTTTGGAGTTTATAATTGTATTTATTCAACGTTTTTATTCTCCTTTACATAATTTTTTTCTCTACAATTTCTCAAGAATTTATTTACAATTTAATTTATTTCTCTCTCTCTCTCTCTCTCTCTCTCTCTCTCTCATATTCTCATTTAAATATCCCACATGAATGAATACAATTTATTCAATATATGAATATACAGTTGTAACGTGGGATTATTTGCCTCAGTAAATCAGTAAAATAATTTCACTCCTCTAGATGACGACTGAAAACAAGCAGATGGAGCCTCAAGCCAAACGGAGGAAAGAGCTGTCGGAGTGCTGGGATGTTTTTCCTGTTCTCTCGGACGAGCTGTCACGTGACACCGGACTGTTGGCGGCCTACGCAGCTCCCATCCTCAACAAGAGAGAAACGTCTCGTCTGATGAAAGAACTGTCCCAGGTCTATCCCTTATCTCATCTCCAGCACCTGAAGCGCGTGCGCGGCTGCCGAGACGGGAGTCCTCACCCGTTAGAAGTCATCGTGTGCTTGGCCAGAGACGTCACCGTGACGGACAGCGATGCGGTCACGCTCTCAGATCTACTCGGCTTCTCGTCGTTTGACACCACGGGTTTGGGAAAACCTTTTCCCGTTGAAATCCCAGCCAGTCCTCCACTGACCAGGCCGCAGTTTGAGAAAGCGAGCAAACACTGGCCTACCACATTCCACGAGGACAAACACGTGACCTCTGCTCTGAAAGGTCAACTCTTCACTCCCGATCGGAAAGCTAAAATGCAAGAGTTCATGACAGCGGCTATTCAAGCGGCTCATTCGGGCCGGGAGATGGGACTGGATGCGGTGGGAGCGGTGATGGTTGATCCGGAATCGGAGCGGATTGTGGCAGTGGCTCACGACTGTAAGAGTGATTCTCATCCGCTCCATCATGCCGTGATGGTGTGTGTTGACCTCGTGGCTCGTGGACAGGGAGGAGGCGCTCATAGTTATAAAAACTATCCCGCCTGTCACATCAGCAGCTCTGGGAATTCTGGGAAGCCCGTGGATGGGGAAGAAAGCGCTCTGCCGTACATCTGCACTGGATATGAGCTTTTCGTGACGAGAGAGCCGTGTGTGATGTGTGCCATGGCTTTGGTCCATTCAAGGATTAGAAGAGTGTTTTACGGAGTGTCCACTGCAGACGGTGCTTTAGGAAGCAAATATAAGATTCATTGCCAGAAAGATTTAAACCATCACTTTGAAGTGTTTCGAGGCGTGATGCAGCATGCCTGTGCGGCTCTGGAGACGTTTTAACAATTCTATGCATTTTGTTCTTAAGAGACTTTATAAAGCGGAACGTTCTAGACTTATTGTTTTGAAATGTACATTTTTATAAAAACAATTAAAGGTTGGAATGGATGGAAATTACTGACATTAATCTGTTTTTAGGATTCTACCCATGCCTTATTTGTCTGTATTTTTATTATCAACAATCTTTCGGTCTAGCCCTTTGCCAAAATATCATTCTAATCATTATTTTTTGTTTCTCTATTTGTTTTGTTTTTTTGTCTGTCCATCCATCTCTACATTTGTCTACCAATCTATTGAATCATCCATCTTCATATCCAGTCATCCATGTACAATGTTAAAACACCAATTATGTCATTTCTCTTTTTCCCCCCCAGATATGACATTTTACTTTTCAGAAGCTGAAGAGGGTTCTAATACCTTGAAAAATTTTATTTGCTCTGCGTACGTCATACAACACAAAATACTAAATGAATTGTCTTTCTCAGAAGGAAAACATCAGTTGGCACAGCTCATCCCTTACACATCGTGTCAAACAGCAAGACACTGAACAAACAGTTGAGCTTCAGTAATGTTGGGTGACAATCAAGACCAAAGAAACTCATTTGCATCAGCTTGAGGTTAAAAGTAAAACGTGAAAACATTCTTAAACCACTCTAGTAAAACAACAAGGTTTAGCGATTAGCATGTTACCATGACAACATAACACAGAAGTGAATTACAGAAGCTGTTTTCAGGTTTTCTGTAATGGAAATTAAATGTAGCTGAAAATCACTTATCAGACCCAACGGCACAACATCATGACTGAAGATATTTTTCTCAGTAGATCATGCAAATCGCATTAATATTGTCCCATGAAGAAACAATAATATCACAAAACTCAAAAAACAACAATTGAATGGCTTATAAAGGAGTTTTAAAACACTTGTCCATTTCTAGCATTTTCAAAATAATAATTCAGAAATGTGAAACGACCCTAAAAGCTTGAAACAATCGTGGCGAATTAGTACTGTGAACAAAAACTAACAAACAAAAACAGTATCCACAAAACCTGGGCCAGCCCAGATCCACGAGGACCAATCAAAACTAACATTAAATAGCTTAAATTATTCATGTTTGTGGAACTGTCCTGCTATCAGATCCCTATGACAGTTCGACAGATAAAGCGCTGTACAAAACCCCTACGTGAACATGACTGCGGTACAAAGGGTAAGCAACCATATCAGGACACAGCTCGACGCTTGCTCTGTGCCTTTTGGACTCTGGACTTAATACTTGTTTATTCCGAAGATCCTGACCCCGTGGAGCTGTGGCAGTTTGGGGATCAGAACACTTAAAAGTGAAGCTGTGTTTATCACAAAATGAGCCGTGTCGTATTTTGTGTAAAAGCTGGCAAGGAAATATCTGCAAAAAAATAAAAATAAATAATAANTTTTCCAGTATCATTTTTTCTGTGATTTATTTGTAATTTAATATTTGAGAACTTTAAAAAAGGAACAGCATCTTATTGGTTTTGCATTGAATTGCAGGAAAAACTGATGGGACTGTATGAAACATGCATGTGTTGTATGTGTATTATGTTTTCAGAACAAAATCCACTTACAAAATGATTGGAGAGATTGTAAAGAATTTTCTAGATGATGTAAACTGCACACCATAGTCCAGCTGTTCCCAGTGCGTGAGAAGTCTGGCCTTGCCCTGGTCTGGAGTTTCGAACGGCGTGCCTTTTACCGCATGCATGAACACATACATACCCTGTGGGAAGAGACAGAAATAAAAGAAACAGTCCTTATCCACGATCCACAGTGGGAAGCACGGTTTCCTCACAGCAAAGAGGAACCGGTCTGAAAAAAATAATTCATTTGAATTTAATCATCAACAATTTAATTGATGCTCGAAACATCAATTCCAAAGTCTGGAAAATTTAAGAAACACTGACTTTTTCTAAATAAGATTTCAACTTTTGATAAAAAAGTTTGATAAGATCTACTTTTGGTAAAATAAATAAATAAACTTTTGGTTGATATTACACATACAAAAAGCCTATGGTTCACTAATTATTCAGTTAAATATGTCGTACGCTTGACAGTCAAGCGTTATTTAAAAACGTGATTGCATGTGATAATTCGCTGAGCCGGCGTAGATCGTCTTGATTAGGAGAATTCCAGGCCACGTGAGATTCACAAACAGAAGATTGTTCAACTTACAAAATTGTGAATGACGTTGGTGAGGGTCCACACAACAGGAACACTGAAGAAAGGAATGCTCAACAGCACAATGTGGAGCATCCCTACACCCAGAGCGTAAGTCAGCCATATCCCTCGACTGTTCATCACCCGGGTGTTGGGGTTCACCTCACTGTGTGCCACGCCCACATTCATCTTGATCTCTGTTGGGAGATAAAAAAGGTTTTAAGAGCATTTACTGCGTCTCATTTGTTTACAATTCTTTTCAAACAGATTAGACAAACAAAAACATAGATTAATGGATAATCAGAGAGACAGATAGGATAGATGCATAAACAGATGGACAGAATATACATATGGATGAACGGTCGAACAGAAAGATAGATAGATTAACAGATAGATGAATAAACTTACAGACAAATATACAGGCAGACCGTTGGACAGAAAAACAGACATAATAAACCTTTATTTATCCTACATGAGAAATGTTTTTTTTTAGCTTCTGTGAGAGACAAGCACAAAAATACCCGTGTTTTCCATCTGAAAAACTAGTATTTTAATACACATAAAATATTTTTGTCCAAAAAAAAAAAAAAAAAACAGAGGCACAAGTTTTCCTTTAGATTTACACATTTAAATAGCTTTATTGATTTCAACAGCTTCCCCCGATTCCGTTTGATGGAGAAGAAAAATAAGTCACTAGTCTAAACAAAAGCATTCGCTATAAACTGGAACAAGGTTTTATCTCCTGCACGTTGATCTCCTGTTGAAGCAGCAGGTTTATGAGATTAAAGTCAATGTTCTCGTCTTATTTACTGCCCTGACATTTATCTTGGACGATGGCTTGGACTAAAATCCTGGTTTCAACCTCATTATGTCCATTTCTTGTGGGTTCTATGTGAAGTTTAATGACTAGATCCAGCACGAACTGTCCATTCCTCGTTAGAACTGCAGTGCAGCAACAATAAATAACAGATCCAGGTCAAAGGTCAAAGTCCTGCTAATCTCGATCATGCCAAACATATATCAATACCCACTGAAAGATGGATCAGCATTAAAATCAATACTGAAAAACGCATCACATCCACAACAGTGTCACTGCAAGGAATATTCTGGAATATTCATAGAAGACCGGAGTTTCAGAAAACCTTTAACGTTTCATATCAGTGCATTTTAGATACATCTCCACTGGAATTTAAAAACACAACAAACGACTCCGACATAGATACAGCTAGCAACACAGCTAGGTTACAAAACACTCTTATCTCTGCACCGTTCACAACCTTTCAGTCTAGCCAAACAATTTATATTCCTAAACGCGATTACTTGACCTTTAAAAAAAAAAAAAGTTGCGTTTTTGCGCACGAGCAAAGGCTTTTACTTAGCATCAGCCGATTTCATAACAAACACCAGTTGCTTTTGTTTTACCCCACTTCCATTATTATCCCTGAACAAGAAAACCTCCAAAATATCCCCAAAAAGACGTCAAATGTGCAGTTCAAAAGCCATTAAGCTGCGTCAGAGTGAAGCAAACGTACCTCGTTAAAGGATAAGCAGGCTGGAGCGCTGCCGGGCCTCCGCTGCGCGCACTGCGGGTTTACTCAACGTGAACAACGTACACACACTGCTGGCGCACACAGGCTATAGAAGCTAACGGGATTTGGACAAGTATCGCGTGATTTATGCGCCACGCCCACTGGACGTTTTATGTATTTATAATAATTCAATGGTTTTTAGCGTAGGAGTTTACGAAGTTCATTGCTATTATTTAGTGAGCTCGACGACACTGTCTTTCTTGAAAATATTAAGACATTATACATCTATTTAGAATAATTTAAAAACGTGAACGAACGACCAATCAGCATGGAGAATAACAAAGACGTCATTTAGGCGCCAGACATGCCAGATCCACACAGTGTGGGGACCGCGTAAACAAGTGAAGCACCGCGCTGAGTTTAATATTATCTTCGTTTTAATAATAAGTGAGTAGGAATATTTGTACTAATGGATACAGATATATAATAAATGAATGATATTAATATGTTCAGTCTTATTAGCATTACTGGTTGTATTAAGTTGCTGTCGGTTTTATGTCTTATTAAAATGAATGACAGCCTGCAGAGTTAATGAAAGTGTTTTTTATGTGCTGTTTCTCATCAAGGGACACGCAATGAAGGCACTTCCACCGGAGACAGTGCGTCTGTTGTGCAGCTCGCAGGTTATAACGTCTGTCTTGAATGTTGTCAAAGAACTGGTCGAAAATTCACTGGATGCCGGATCCTCGAGCCTTGAAGTCAAACTGGTAAATGCTTACAGATTCTTGCTTTTTTTTTTTTTTACAATATTATATTCAGTCGTTCATCCATCATTCCATTCATTTTCTTCACTGGATTTCTATTTCTGAGTCACTGGGTGAGCTGGAACTTCAAGCTGAAAACCTTGCAGAACTTTCTTTTACTTTTCCATTTTGTTTTATTTTATACTCTTGTTTGAAAGATTAAATGCACATTGCCAGTTTACTCCAGAAATGTATTTAGTGTCACTCTTTTGTCTTGAACATTTTGATTGATCTAGGAATTGCTATAAACATTTAGGGTTGATTATTTTTCTTTCACCTTTATAAGAGTCCAAGTATTAACCAAGTTTTTTTTTTTTTTTTTTTTTTTTTTTTTTTACAAATCAGGAGAACTATGGACTGGATCGCATTGAGGTTAGGGACAACGGTTCCGGAATCAAAGCTACTGATGTTGCGGTGATGGCCGTACAGCACTACACTTCTAAAATCTCCAGTCATGAAGACCTGGAACATCTCGAAACGTATGGTTTCAGAGGAGAAGCTCTGGCGTCCATTTGTTCCATCTCAGAGGTTACTTTTCCACAATCTATTAAAAAATATTGTGCTACGTGTATGTTACGTGTATGTAACAATAATCAATGTTGATTAAACAGTGACTGGTATTGCATAATAAATAATTATATTTTAACATATTGTTCATCCATTTTTGAATTTGTTTGAGTAAATTGTTCTTTTTTTGTCTTTCAGGTGGTCATCACAACCAAAACTGCAGATGATGATTTCAGCATTCAATATACACTCAATCACAATGGTCGGATTGTCTCTCAGAAGCCATCACATCTAGGTGAAGGTAAGGCTTTTTACAAAATACAAGTCCTATCTATAAAGTTGTTGTTTTTCTTAGACAGCACTAACACAACTTTGTGCAGGAACCACAGTGAGCGCAGCAAATCTATTCAAGACTCTTCCTGTAAGGCGTCAGTATTACTCCACAACAAAGAAATGCAAAGAGGAGCTGAAAAGGGTCCAGAGTTTACTGATGGCTTATGCTGTCATTAAGCCAGACCTAAGGCTCACATTAAGTCACAATAAGGTATGTAACTTTCATTCATCCAAGTTCAAATTGTATCTACTTTACTTCATCTGTCACGTACAAACATTCATGCTGTAAAATGTTAAAACAAATAACCACAAGGGGGACTCACACGTCCACTAATGCAGTGCTTTTATTCTTTTTTTTTCCCAACTCATTGACTATGTTTTATCTAAAGTCAAGTTTTCTTCCCTATACTTTTCATTCTCTTAGGAATTCACTTAGTAAAATCACTCCATGCTTTTACTGAAGAGGAAACTAATACATTACAAAAGAGAATTAAAGCGACAATTAAATCAAAACTGTATAATGATGCCTAAAAATAGCACCTCATAGAAGGATTAAAGGTCACATTTTAACATTTATAATGAAAACGCTGCAAATATGCAGCCGACATTATGTTCCTTATGAATGATTATACCACAATTGTTTATAAAGTCTTAGCATCACACATCATCATCTTTTTGGCTCATATATAATGTGTGTTTAATTGTATTAGATTATTACAGATTTCTTGTGTAGAATATTAATGAAATTGAATTACTTTGAACCTAGAAACAATGGCTCTTCTTATGAACAAAATATATGTCGTACATAATGATTTAAAAACCCTGAAATATTTCAGACACCCAACACTTGATAACAGGTTCATATTTTGATATCTGCATAGACTAGCAGCCATCAATGCTGTGATCATATAGAGCGTAATCCAGGAAAGAAACTCTAGGCCTGTTAGTTTCACCCTGCACATGATCCTCAAGTAACAAGCATCTTTGCTTCGAGTTCTCTACGTGTTTTTTAGAATCTTGCACTCATTATAGTGTGTGTGTGTGTGTGTGTGTGTGTGTGTGTGTGTGTGTCACGTACCTTTCATTAAGTTCATATCTTTCAGGTTGTAGATCATCAGCCATACACACATTTCATACCATCAGCACTTGCAGGCGTATCTTGTATCACAAACTTTGCACTTCACCCTGCCTTGGGTTTCATGACTCCTCAAAAAGCTGTTTACTAGTCTGATCCCTTTACAGTCACCAAATTGTATATTTCATAGCAGAGATGTGTCCTGCGTACCGCATGCTTTCAGAAATCAACACCTTGGATATATTTACTCCCCTGTGGAAGTGTCAGTGACAGGAAAATGCATGGGTGTGAAAATATGTGTGTAGCTGAGCTCCTCGATCCGGTCCGGCGTTTTTGCCTAGAATTATTGTGTCTTAGAACGATTTAATGCCCGTTTTCGTTTGTTTTTCTATGCGTAACTAGCCCCGTATGCACTTCTGTTTATTATTGTTGCTGTGTTCATTCACTGTGATGTTCTTATCGGTGCAGGATGTTTAAAAGTGGGGTGTAGTTCATGGAATCTGTCAGTCTGTCTATCTCTGTTTTTGTCTTATCAAATAATCCCATACATTGTCTATCTATGTATGGCTATCTTTTATGTCTAAGATCATTTAAAATGATTTTTTATGATATAATGTAGTCCATCTTTTCATCGATATTTTTGTTTTACATTTGTAATATAATGTAGAACATATTTTCTATCTATCTATCCATCCATCCATCCTTCCATGCATCTATCTATATCTCTGTCTATCTCTCCATCTCCCTCTCTCTTTCTCTCTCTTCATCCATCCATCCATTCACCAACCCACCCATCCCGCTACCCTCTGGTTCTGCAACGAAGTGTCCTTGGGCAAGACACTGAACTCCACTTGCCCCCGGGGCGCCACGGCTTAGGCTGCCCACTGCTCCGGGTTTGTGTGTGTGTTCACTTCACTGTGTGTATGTGCACTTTCACGTATGGGTTAAATGCAGAGCACTAATTCAGTATAGTCCCTAGTGGCCATATTGCCGTCACCTCACTTTTCTTCATTCATCCATGAACATTTAAATATCATTATAATACAATGTAAGGATTGTAATGTAATGCTCAATCTATATAATCTCCATCCATCCATCCATCTATTCTGTCTGTCTGTCTGTCTGTCTGTCTATCTTTTCTATCTCTTGCAGGATTTGTCATAAATTATCTTGTCAATAATTCCTTGTCTGTGTGCCTGTCTGTCTATGAATCTATATAAATCTCTCATTCTTTCTATATATCGATCACTTCATTTACATAGGTCTGCCTTTTGTTTTGTCCTTCTATCTGTCTGTCTACATCTGTAAATCTTCATCAATATATTGTCTTCATCTCCTGATGCATCTCATGCACAAATCCCGAATAACTAAATCCGCTGAATGCGATTGGTGGCGAAAGGCTGTTTGCGTGCATGCAATCCCACAGGTGGCCTTTTTTTAGATCACCGAAAAATAACTTGACCTGTTTTGCTGTGTTGTCACAGGCTGTGGTCTGGCAGAAGGCCAGGGTGTCGGATCACCGCGCTGCCCTGATGGCCGTGCTCGGAGCGGCCTCCATAGCCAACATGCTCCCCATCCAGCATCGCCAGGAGCAACCAGAGGTCAGTGAAGCGCTGAGAAAACACGGCCGTATTTATCATTTCCAGCACGAGCAGTAGGGTTCCACAGATGCACCATCTGAAAAGCTGTCCGGACCGAGCTTCTCTTCCGATTCAGTGTCTCCTGATTTCTCCCAGGAGGGAAACTTAAAGGAAACGTGTGTGGACTGGGGAAAGGGCAAGGTTCAGCACATTTGCATTTGTGTATTTGATATCAGCGTGACTTGAAACTTCCCCGCACTTCTGTCGAGCTGTTACGGCCAAAGACTCGTGTAACAACTTAATTCCGAACCGCTTTCGTCTCCCTGGAGAGCCGTTTCTCCTTTCTCTGGTCGTACATTCCGCACCGATGACTTTTTGCATGAATGACTCAGCAATCTTTTTCCCAGGTTGCTTCTCACATGAATCCCACTTTTAGCTGAAATCATTTGATGTGATATTTGTCGTTCACATAAGAAACGTCCATCAAACTGGGTGAACGGTGGCGTGAAGTGGCATCGTGACACTGCTCAATATGTCACGTTTGCTTAAGTCCTTCGGATTTTGAGATGTATGAGGTAATTTCCTCCGAATCCCAGCTCTTCCACCGGGGACAGTGTTGAACATCACAATCCTTTAGCAGTTACTGACCGGTGTTGCCAAATGCTTCATATGCTTTTTTTCCACTTCCTTATAAGTTTTTTTTTTCCGACTGTATTCATTATTAACTCAGTTTAATGTTCATTTTCATGCAAATTCATTATTTGCATTCACAAACCATTGTTCTGCAATTTTGGCATTTGATTACCATCATTCTGCATTTTTGACATTTATCTTTTTCTCATTAATTAACCAATTATTGGTATTTATCGACCAATTATTTGAATTTCTGTATTATTTGCTTTCATCAACTATTCATCTGAGTCATTTAAAATTTAAACCATTTTTTGCATTTTATGCATTTATTAAATATCAACAATTTTATTGTAATATTAGCAACTATTAATCATTTTTTCGCATTATATGCATTCATTAATCATTATTTTGCACAAAAGCATCAGGTAAACTCTGACATACATCTTTGACGAGATTGGTTTGAGTTGTTTAGCCGACAGTCGGTGAACGGTCGCATTACAGTCGCAGCATCGCACATATGGATTGAATGCGACAAACTTTGCGACAAATCCAGCCTTGAAATAAAGCGGCCTTCAGTGACGACAATTTAGATGCTGAACACACTTCCTGACTGTTTTGGCCACAATCCCAAAGCTCTCTAACAATTTAGCGAGAAACTCAAGCGGAATGTGTATACAGAACATTCGGTGAACAGCAACACATCTTAGAAGCAATACAACTGGCTAAGGAGGTTGTCCGTGTGCGTATGAGCAGGTGTAATCTGCTTCATCCACATATGCAGGGTATTTGAACCATTATTTCCTTCTGGAAGATAGTAACTCTGCCCTTTCTACTTATCTGTGTAGTAGTTGTCTTCTTAACAGGAAACGGAGCTCTCTGATTACATAAACGCTTCCCCAGAAATCTGCCTCGGAATGAACCGTTTGACCTTTTCCAGCTTCGTCAGCAATAACCTCCCGCTCTCCTCTCGTTCTATAATTATCTCCCCCTGATGAAGAAGTGTATAGGTCATACAGTACATGCATGACATGGGGATTCTAATTCAGGCGTTTGGCCTGATCTCATCAGCGCTCGGTTGGAGAGGATGCTATTGTTGGTTCACACATGGTGTCCTACTTTGATAAGAGAAGCTGATGAAGACGGCACATACCTTGGCCTTGTCTAAATTTGCTGGCTCATTTGCGTTTGATTTATTCATGCTCCGTGTCCTTTCGCCGAATACCCATTTTGTGGGGTTTGTATGGAGTCCCTGCTTGAGTTTCCTCTTTGCATAGGGATAAATCCTCAGTTGGGAGACATCAGGATTTGGCTCGGTCAGATCTTGGCAGCTCGCACCTTCCCTGCTGAACGTATAGCGGAACACGTTGTGTATACAGCTACACTAACGGATGGATTTCGACGTGCCTTGCCAATGTTCTGCAAAGCCATGTGGCAGATGAGAAAGCATCTCTGCACTTATTCGTCATCCCAGCATTCTAGGAATTGGTGAGATTTACCCGGAGAGGAGCGATCCTTCATCATCAGGCCCAGCACCGGGCCAAGAGCTTTACGAAACCCCTCGTCCCACTGCAGGCACTTGCCCGTTTCAGAAGCTCTAGTGTGCCAAAGTGCAGAATGATCTGAATTAGCCACGTTGCTCTTTATTTCATACGTTGGTGAAGATGAGCCAAATGGCTTTAAGGTTTTTCAAAACTTGCAAGTTTAGCTCTTGCAAAAAAGCCACATTATTTGAAGTGGTTTGGGTCGCAGGGTTTGTTCGTGCACAGAATGTTTAAGTATTACGTGATTAAGTGATTACGGAGGAGTTGTTTGACACTCCAGTTTGTTGAATGTTGTATTTGTGGTTGCCTAGATTTCCTCCGGGTCTCCAGTTTTCCCAGTCCAAAAGCATGTATCTAGGAGAGTTGGAGTGTGTAAAGTTGTCCATATGTGTGAGTGAGTGTGTTACACTCTCTGATTCTGTGATTTTGGTTTGACCATACGTTATATTTTCTTGGTCTCATACAAGAGAAAATAAAAATAAAATAAGGAAAAAAGCCAATTTTTGCTGTTTTCATTAGTGGGCCATTCATTTATTTTTTAATATAATTATTTAACCATTTTTCAACACCTTTTTAATATTGATTTAAACATGAAACATTTTTATTTTTCAATTTTATCTGATTTCAGCATGGTTCAGCTTTATTTATACTCTTTTTCCCTCCAAAGCAGTGTACGAGTGTGGAATAATAACCTCCATTCAGCGTGTGAAACAGGACGGGGTCGCTCTTCTCGCCTAATGTGGCAACGTAAACACAACATAAGTGCTTATTGTGAAAGTCACAATGCCCCTGATTATAAAGTTGGTCAGAGACTCCAATTAAAAGGCAACTGCTGTGCTTGTTCCTGCCAAATTGTGAGCTGAAGCGTCGCAGCGTAGCGCTGGATCACCGAGTAATTTGGAGCCGTTTCTCATCTTGCCACTTTGCCGCTGCTACGTTTAGCCAAGTGTTTTCATGGCGGATTTTTAGCAACTTGGCCGCTGCGTGGTCAGGAGATGACAAATGGGTTCTGATAGCATGGGGAAATCTTAATTGGTTGCTGCAAAGCATCTATGGAGCAGCTGAGTGTTATGTTGTTTGTCTTGGAAAAAAACTTCTTTGAAACCTCAAAGCCGACCGACACTGGACTAGTTCTGCACTTGGCACGAGCGACATTGAATAATTAATAATCCAGGCCGTTGCGGTCCTGCACTCAGCAGCTTTTCAATCCAGGTTTACCTGGTGATAAAGGATGTGTCTTCTGTGTTTACTTTGTTTTTGTTTATTTCCGTGCTATTGAATTGATTTGATTAAAAATCTCGTTTACGCAGATTGACATCGGTGGCTTCCTTCCCAAGCCGGGCTCGGATTTGCATTCCACCAGCTCGTCTTCGCCAGACAAAACATTTATTTTTGTCAATGGTCGACCTGTGCATCATAAAGAAATATTGAGGGTAAACACTCATGTTTTTTAATCAAATACTGTATTTTTTGTGAATACACTTAGATGGAGAGTTTTTGAGAGTGATTGTTTCAATAGATCTTAAACTACAGGCCGTGCCTATTTTCACTTCTTCACATGAATGAATAAACGTTTTTTTTTATTTGAACACTTTGCAGTGAATAAACACACACCGGCATCATTTGAAACATCAATAAAAGGGAGAACAAAACTTATTTTTTCCTTCTGATGGTCCGCACCCCCCTAAGTTTTAAAACGAAAGTGTGTTATAAATGAATATTGTAATATTTTAGAAATATATTTTTTTAGAGGAAAAGAAAATTTTTTTTTTGAAGTTTTGTTTTTTGTATTGCATTTTTTTATTTTAGTGCTGCGTTTTTTGTTGGATTCTTTCAGTTTTGAACCTATTCAATGTTTGTCTGTATGTAAATGCGATTTTGTTTTGCTTTTTAAAGTTTTTGCTTGA
>SOMO01000015.1:907601-920262 GCA_028128575.1 Paedocypris carbunculus | reverse complement strand
ACAATTATCTCTTAGTATCTCATAATTATGATGCAGTACGTCATAATAATTTGATAATTACAAAAAGCTTCCGTAAATAACCAATAGAATCTTCACTAAAACAGTTTTGATTTATGGATTAATAATAGGCAAGATGAAAGATAATAGGTAAAATACATACGTATTTGCAACACTGCTTCCTAGAATTATCCAATCAAATGCACATAATTAGACTGATATTAATGTATAATTTACAGTAAGAAATTTCATCAGCAACTTCAGTGTTGTCCTGCTTCTAAATCACATTTCTCACGCTGCGTCTGTTTGAAGTCTCCTGCAGTAACTCATCAGTTGGCATAGTCAGCGCTGGCACTGCCCGTCGAGGAGTGGGAAGCTCTGGCAAGAGACACACTCCACATTGTGGCTTGTGAACGAGCCAAATGTCAATCCAGAGTCTCAGCAACATGAGGATGATGGTCACGAGGAACCCATCAAAAGTGTGCTCTGCATTTAGCCTGCAGTGAAGTTACACACACAGACCAGGAGCAGTAGGCAGCCTTAAGCTGACTACTGACAAGGCTAAAATCTATGGTTGCAAATCTGTGTGTGCATTTCTCAAAACAATTTGTACAAACAGCAAAACACTATGGATTTCTAGATGCACCTTAGTTAAAGGAAGTCAAGTCACCTGAGAGCAATTTACCAGTTCAGGACAGATTTAGAAAAAAAAAACATATACCGGAGATACATAGAAATATGTTTGTCACATTATGACAACTTGATCAACCATTTTGCAGTTAAAGAGCAGAGAATTGTACTTAATCATTTGCGTGGATGTACCAAAGCAATCGCAACTTGTTCAAAGAAGTGAGAAACTGCTTATATGATGTGCACACGTGACATCATGATGTGAAGATTGAGCAAATAGTTTTGAGAATTTCAATTCTGATCTGATAATTGTACTAAAGCAACTGAGAAAAACTGTAAGATCATTTGAGAGCCTTTTAAGATCATTTGAAAAAATTTTTATGGACTACTATTCACTTTTACTAAATCTTTTATTCTTCATTTTTTACCCATTTTTACCTTTTGTAGCACTCTGAGATTTGTGGTCCTTTTCTGATTGTGGGGGTCCATGTCTTGGTGAAACCCACCAGACCAGGATTCGAACCTGCACCTATGGGGTGGCAGGTCCATCTCCACAACTGCTGGAGCACAACTGCTTCTCCATATGAGGAGAGACACATCCAGTCGTGATGACACAGGAGGGGACACGCTTCCATTTTTCCAAATGATCCGGACATCTCGCAGCCTCCTCTGAGGAGCATCTATCCTCCATCACTGTCAGTCATTGGTCCCCCGGGGGCCGATGGTTTACTGCCACAGACCTTTTTCACTTCAGGCCTTGTAAATGAACTTAGACTTGTGGACAAAACTTGCTGAAGGACTTGCTAAAACAGGACGCATTCCCGCATTCGACGTCCGGAAGCTTTACGATGTAATGAATCAAATGTTGATTCCACAAGGGTCGATAGAGTTTGGGGAGAGACGGATGTCGATTTCTCCGCTAAGTGAAAAAGCAAGCGGCGCTGAAGGCAGGGCCCGGTGAGGACGGCTGGATAAATCTATCAGGGATGCTGACAGCTGCCTGCACATCTGCACCCGTCTGCTGCAGTCTCCCGCCTTTTATTGCTTTTCGTGGCTTGATTCTGATGTGAGCAGAAGTCGGGGTTGTGTCTCATGTCCCCCTGGAATCCAAGGCGATTATTACATATTCAATTCTACCGTTCAGTGAGTAAACGTCATTACGTGCTTTTGTTTTATTCTGATCAGACAATGTTAACTCCACATAGTGTTAATTCAACACTGAGTAGATATCAAGTGTACGAGTGTACAGTAAATTACATCACAGAAGGTTGATTTGTTTTAACCAATTGGCATTAACTCCACAGTGTTAATATAACACTGTATGTATTAACTGCTTAGATACTACAGAGTATCACACATTGAACACATTAACTCAACAATATTTGTTTAGTATTTGCCTAAAAGTGATAATTAAGCAGATTATACTGTACGTGAAGTTCATACTGTAGAGTTAAATTAACTTAGTATAATTTAACTCTACATAGTGTTGATTAAACAATGAGTAGATACTAACTCTACAGAGGGATCATAGAGTATCACACATTGAGCAAATATTAACTCAACAATATTTGTTTAAGATTTTCTAAGAGTGCTAATTGAGCAGATAAGATGTGAACTTCATTAACGATAAGATGTGAACGTTAATGGAGTGTCCAGTGAATGAACTTTGAGTAGATTTCAATATCACAGAGTTGATTTGTACCATATTAACTTCACTGATGGGTAATACAACATTAAATATTTACCCCGCAGAGTGTTAATCAACACTGTGCACATATTTACTCCAGAGTCTTATTTACTTAAACATTGAGTACCCAAATGAGATCACAGAGTATTACATGTTGATCAAATATTAACTCAACAATATTTGTTTAAGATTTCTTTGGAGTTCTAATTGGACAGATTATATGTGAACTCTATAAAGTTAAATGAACAGCAGATTTTAACTCAATAGAGTGTCAATTAAACAGATTAGATAGTAACAACAAAACAGATTAATGCTAAGAAATGCAAAACAAAATTGAGCCGATATGAACTCCACAGTGTTTAATTAAACACTAATTTGATATTAACTCCACAGAGTGTTAATTAATCCGACTATATATTATTGTCAGTTAAGCAGGTATTACACAGAGCATTAATAATTAAACCCTGCCTCGATATTCCCAGAGTGTATGTGTCACTAATGGATGTCCTTACCCACAATCCCACTTGGACCGGCCGACGATCACAACTTTATTTAAAGCATCTCACTTTTCTATTATTCATCACAGTGTAACAATTCTATTTCATCTGTATGTGCGCATTTCCCGATTCCCAGGTGTATTTTATAGGTTGTTCCGCGTGTTGTTCTGTTTTGACGTGTCTTCTGAACCGTGTCTTAACATGTGTCCTCTCTCTCAAACCTCTCCATCAGTCTCCAGCCTGATGCCTGATGGCAGCACGTACTCAACGAATCACTCAAACCAAGCTCTTCTCCAGCTGCTGCGTGCAGATGTTCGACCACACCTGGCACGGCTGCGGATACGGGGAATGCTCCTGATGAGCTGAGAGCTCCTGTCCCCAAGAGGAGCCACACTGCCTTCTCATTTTCTCACAGTCACTTCCTCTCCTGTCAACCTGGGAATGTGCTGGCAACTGCTCGGCCGAGAAGAGCAGGAAAAGCTCTCCCGTGTGACAAATATAAGGACTCGGAGGAGGCATTACGGTTCCTGTTCAGCGCGAGCTTGACGTTACCTGTGGTCACGCTGCGTGTCACGCTGCATGTCACGTGGGAGACGACAAATCCATCAGCTGTCATTCGCCCACCGGAGGACTTCAGCAGAGTAAATCTCTCTCTACCTCTCCTCTCTCTCTCTCGCTCACTCACTTAATTTTCTCTCTTTTTGTCTTCCTCTTCTCTTTCTTCTCCACCTCACTCGAGATTTAAATTTTACTCTCTTTAATTTTGTTCTCTCCATCACTCGATTATTCTCTTCCTCTCTAGTTCTCTTTATTTAGTTATCTTCTTTATCTTTGAGTTATCTTCTTTACTTCTCTCATTTAATATTCTTTTTTGTCATTTTTCCTCCCTCACTTAATTTGCTCCATCTATTTTTCTTTTCATTTCTCCAAATATTCTCTCTGTCTCCTCTCATATTCTCTTTTTGGAGTCCTTCACTCCATTATAAGTTTTTATTATTGGTAAGTTATTTTAAGTCTTTGTTACTGAAGCAAAGTAGACTCCACTGAGTGTTATTTAAACACTGAGCAAGGTATTATCTCCAAAGAGTTCCCTTAAACACAGATCACATCAAAGTGTTAATTAAACGTTGAGCTGCTATTATCTTCACAAAGAGTTAGTTTAACAAGAGTAGATTGACTATGCCTTTACAGAGTGTTAATTAATTGAATTCCTAGCAGTCCTTCTGTCCTTTACTTAATATTCTTTCGGGATTTCGTTATTTTCTCTCTTTTTGTCCTTCAGTCCATTTGTTCATTAATGTGTTATTGGAGAGCTAATTAAACACAGAATGTTCTAACTCCATTAACCGTTAAAAAAAACAAAATAGATATTAGTTCTAAGAGTGTTAATGAAACACAGAGCAGACAATAACGCCACAGTGTTCTTTAAACACAGATTACTTCAGTGTTAATAAAAAATGAGCAGATATTAACTCCACAAAGGGTTAATTTAACAGATAGACATTACCTTTACAGTGTTAATTAAAGACTGAGAAGAAGTTCACGTTCAGTGTTAATGAAATAAAATTATTCTTATATCGGCATTGTTCACCTTTTGCCTTTCATACTTAAATATCTCTTTCTTCCCTTCTCTTTTTCTGTTTCTCATCTCTCTTTCCTACCTCTTTTTATTTCCCACTCATCATCACTTAATTTCTCTTTACCTCCCTCACTAATTATTCTCTTTTTATACATCTTTCACTTTATATTCTAACTCTCTCTACACTTTTTCTCTCTTTCAGCCTCTTACATATAGAAAGTGAAAGAAACTGAGAAAGAATATTAGAGGACAGAAAGAGCAAAGAAGAGAGAGACAAGACTTTCTCCTCTCCCTCTCTCATATTTTAAGACTCTGAGTTTCAACCTATTTTAAAATGACCCTTTGCAAGAAGTTCTCAGCTCTTTGCCACTACAGAGAAAATAATTGATGGTTTGAATATAATCTGATTCGTAATAAGATGGAGGAGTCAATCAATCTATACGCGTGTAGATGCATGTGAAGCGAGGGATTGTGGGACATCCTTCAGATTATTGCAGTGAGGTTCTGGTGTTGGAACACGCTGATGGTTTTCAGGCCTAAGGTCGACGTGTTTGAGTTTAATAGCATGTGGCAAATGATCCCGGGTCTAGGGTGCATTATCGCGGGATGCAGTGTTATTGCGCCGGGACCTTTAATCTCCCACAACCCTCTGTTCATTTCAGAGCAGTTCCCACCTGGTTTCCATGGCTCAGGTCCAGCTCACAGCGGGAAAGGAAGCAGATCTCGGCAGTGCTGAGTTCGCCCTCTTCTGGACGGAAGTGACGGCTCCGGGAAGCCTCGGTCTCATTAGCCGTGCTGTCAGAACCTTTCTGCAAGAGTGCGGAGACTGAGCCACTGGGAACGGACATCGAGAAATGCATCCGAAAAAGCGACACAAACCGGTGGCGGAATTACGTCAAGCGAGTTGAACATATAAAGCAAGCACCTTTATTTATTCAAACAGATACATAGATTTATATTGCTTTTTTTTTCTTCATTTTCGCTCTTTTGTGTTCTTATACATGGACTAGTCGTGATTAAAAAAGGCAACCTATGATGGAAACGATGGCATGTGTATCATACAATTACATATCAAAATCAGTTTTTACAACATTTTCAGCGACCAATCCTCTCTATTGGTCTGCCATAGTGCAAACTGTGGTTTGAAGACAGAGTGTTAGCGTGCTATTAACATTCATTCGCTCGGGCTTATGAACACGATTCCATGTGTAGACCTCTGCTTCGAGTCCTTCAGTCCTCCGATGTCGGATTCCTTTACGCTTCAAGTGTGTGGGGCCGTCACAACAGATGGATGGTGGACCAAATCCGTGCCGACTTTCCCCGCTCGGTCCCTTTCTTGCTCCTCTACGACAAACTGAACGTGGCTGAAACCGCAACTGAGAAGTTCTACAAGTCGGTGGGTATTTGGAGGAAAAGCATGAGATCAAGCAGAAGAGCCTTTTTGGAGCGTGTCAGAGAACCTCGTCCATTTCTCCGGACCCTTCCAGTACATCCACGTGACACTTGACTCCCAAAGCCGAGAAGGAAAATGACAAGACACCAAGAAGAATATGAATGGGTGCCCAGCGTGCGTGAGCGTCCTCCTATTGATGAAGATCAAGGGTGATCCGTAGATGAAGGGGTTTGTGATGGGGGTCTTTGAGATGGAAGCGCTCCAGCACGGGGGATTCACGAGCAGCCGCAGCGATCTACTACCATGGAGGGAATCTTGCCGTAGATGATCTGCTCTTTGCCGTTGAAGTAGAGCATGTTGATGGGCGACATCTTGGTGGGGGTGCAGCAGGGCCCGGCCGTGCCCCGCGGGTTGGCCTTGTTCACCAGGTGTGTGTGGGGATACTTCTGCAGGTGCATGTAGTCGCATTCTCCCGAACAGTAGTTGGCTTTGTAGCGCTTCGGCGCAATAATCCAATCCCAGCCGAAGTCTTCAAAGTCCACGGTGAGCGGATAACGGCAGCATCGCGACTCGGAGGAGTTTTCGTCGCAGTCCAGGCCCGAGTCTCTTCGAATCCGCTTCGGACCCTCGGAGATTTTCACCTCCATGAAGGGGAGCTGAGAGAAAGAGAGAGAGAGACGCAGAGTTTGAATAAAATATGGCACGGGTTTGTCCGGCTGTTAACTACGGCTGCAGCCGGCCTAAAGATGGAATTAAGGACGGAAGTTGTCATAAATTTAACGATGCCCACAGATTTTGTTTAATGATTCTGGTGCTTGGAAGCTTTTAATGGTTCCATAAAAGGCAAATATTTCCACATTAAATGTTTCGCATTGCGTTTAGGGCTCTTAGGAATTAATTTGCCTAAAATCATTGGGTCGTTTCGTTGCACAGTTGTTAATACAAAGCGGAGAAAATTGTTAATACAAAGCGGTGTTGGTTAAGTTAAAGTAAGTACAGTATCTCTCTTCTTCTACACACACACACACACACACACACACACAGAAATGTGGGATAATTTATTTATACAAACACACACATATGCACATGCGTGTGTGTGTGTGTGTGTGAGTGTTTTATTTATCTACAGTAATGTTTGCTTTTAATAAAATGTAAAACAGCAAACAGAATTTGCAGTGAATCATAAAGAACTTCCAAGCCAGAAATGTAACAAACATATTGTTATAATACAGTAAAACAAAGTTATAAAAGTCAATTTTATTTAGTTTTAATTAGTAATTTAGTAAGAACAATTTTAGGTTCACACTGCTAATTTAGACATGGTACAGCCAATTGAGTTAATTTTGTAGTTTTAACTACAAAACTAATTGAAGATTTGCTTTATCCTCTTTTTCTAATAAATACAGTAGTTTGTACTCTACATTCCCAAAAGAAAATTTACCAAAATAGAATTGTTTCACGAACTTTATAGTTATATCGATTCCAAATAACTTTTTAATCCGACTCATATTTCCAAATTCGATTATCCCATAAATTAATCAAACAACGACCCTGGAGGTTGAGAGGATTTCCTCACAATGAATTATCGGATTAAAAGTCATTTAATGTTTTGACAGCGGACGGCGACACTCACCAGTCCGTCTTCTCCCTCCTCCGCCGCGGTGACGGCCAGGTCGGTGCCGCTGGCGTCGTACGCGTTGATCTCGATGCCCCAGTTGGTCTCCGGCTGTCGGAGCCACACCGCCAGCACCTGCTTCACGTCGATGCTCTGCCACGACGTCACCCCGGCGTTCACGTCGATCTTCAGGGAGCGTATTCGGATGTGTCTGCCTCCGTCCGTGACGGGCATCAGCCGCGAGATCTGCAGGAACACGGTGGTCGCTTCCTCCGCCGGTCTCAGGTGAACCCACAGCTGCGCCCTCACGATCCGACTCGCCTGGATCTTCGGACTGAAGGAGAAATAACAACACTTGGGCTTCCGGTCTAACTGGACCACAGGATCGGCTGAAAAAGAAAGCGAGAGAAGGCGTCAGTGCGCGGAACGCCGTCTCCATGCGCCCCATTACGCGGCAGATTACACACGCCAGGCGGATCATTCGCGCGCATATGTGTGCTTAAGTATACACAGGGTGACGTGTTTATCAAACTGTGTCCTTATTTTCCCACGTGCACGTGCCTTGAAGGTTAAACCGCTTTCTGATGGCGCGCCCCGGCCGCGCTCTCACGCGTAAAGGCACCGGTGGAGATTTCTCCCGCAAAGCAGTGACACCAAAACACGACATTTTACGCACACTCGACACAAACCACATAAATAAGTGTCCCCGGAGGCCAAGCGAAGGTGTTTGAGCGCGTGGGGCGCGTGCGTAACGGACAACACCGAGGAGGAGATGTCCCGTGAAGTGCGCAATAGCGGAATAATAGGTCGCTCTTACGCTCCGAGGCCATGGTCATGATGGTCTCCGTGGTGGCATGTTCATCATCTTCCTCCATCGCTCCGTTCTTGCTGTCATCTCCCAGCACGTCGTACTGGTCCAGGAGTTGTTGCAGCGGCGGCGCTTTGGGCAGCAGCTGCTTGACCACGTCTCGGCTGATATTCGGAGCCTGTTTGAGTCGCAGTTTGCTCAGAATCTGGGACTTGATGGCATGCAGTCTCATCAGCTTGCTGTGTTGCCGGAACTCACAGGTGGAACACTGCTCGCTTTCCTCCGCCGCCGCGCTCGGATGCTGGTCTCCGCGACCCACTGGTCCCCACGCGACTAGAACACTCAGAGAAATCAAAACCTGCGTGAGATACATGATCCAGGGCGGCCGAGCGAGCGAGAGAGCGAGCGAGCGGGCACCGAGAGGACGTGTTACGGGTGCGAACCTCACCACCCGCCGGACAAGCAGATGTCATGCTTAAATTCGGCCGGGCTTTTTATACTGCGACTTTGGCGACTCTATTGTGTCGTAAGATTCCATGATTGGCTGAGCGGGAAACAATAAAGCTAATGGACACACAGAGGTGGACTTCTTCCGCTGCGAGACGAGAAGGACGAGGAGAACGAGAAGAGTAAAACAAACAAAAAACAAAGTTGCTATTATATATATACACACGTTACAGTACACCCATATTTCTGATGTTTACATTATGAGTTGGAGATATTATATATACACTTTACAGTACACTACACACACACACACACACACACACACACACACACATAAATCTGAGTTGGAGAGATTGATTCAATAAAGTCTATTTAAGAAATATTAATACTTCAGTATAACAAATAATGCAAAAAGATAAATTGGTAGGACTTTATTCGCGTGGGGAATAAATACTGTGACGATCTGCTGAATTTAATACATTCGGCGGAACAAACATTTCATAATGCAAACATTTAACTATTATAAATGATGGACTTCTAGTAAATCAGATCTAGTTCACCGGTTAGTCTCATCAAATGCCTCATTCGGTAAGTCTTTCTGAGTGACATTTTGGAAAACGCAAACCAAAGAAACGCTTTAATTAACACATGCGCTTCAGAAGAAATTTTTAAAATCCGGACACGGGGCGCCATCGTGTGGTACAAACATGCAGTGACCGATCAACTTTAATCAAGTTCAGGATTTATCAAATCAAATAAATCAAATCAAATCAAATCATTTTATACATTTTAAGTGAAAAATGATTTCTAATTTGTCATCTACAGACATGAAGGAATTGTTTTTTTTATTTTGTACAAATATGCTTTCACTTGTACACAATACTTTCCTTGCGAATGATAACTGATACTATACAATGTGATAAAAAGGAGTAGGCGTATTTACGCTAATATAAGCACCCACAACTGTCTCCGGGACAACTATAAGGTAAGTGGGTACTCTTCAATGTGTGGCTTGAATGAAAGTGAAAATGTGAAAGTGAAATAAACGAATACATATACGCATTACAAATTTAACTTTTTGATAAATGTATGTATTTGGTTTGTTTTTCTTTTATAGTATTTTATAATCGATAAAACAAGCGATAAAATTAAAATTCCTTGGTGTTAAAACACCAGAGTTAGCAGAATGAACAAGAAAAACAATATTGAGATTTAATAATGATAATTTAAGGTAATAAACAAGTTGAATAATTAAAAATCAACGTGTAACACAGATTGTAATATTGTTAAACAACTAATTGCATACCATCTCTTATTTATAAATTAACAAATACATGAGTATAGAAAAGTGATCTAATCCACGGTTTAGGCTGCCCACTGCTCCGGGTTTGTGTATGTTCACTTCAGCGTGTGTATGTGCACTTCACTTGGATGGTTTAAATGCAGAGCACAAAATCAGTATGGTCCCAAATGGCCATGTTGACGTCACCTCACTTTATTTTCCTAATATTTTTGAAATTAATATTTTTTATACAGAAACGGACATCAAATGTACCGTTACGTACAATAAATAACGTAATCGCAAAACAAAAAATATCCACTAGGTGGCACTATTGTATTTTAATTGGAGCAGCCTGCCCGAGTCTGTTTGGGTGAGTCGCAGTAAGCTGTTTTGTCCATGTTTACACATGTCTAGTAAAGGCAGCGTAAACCAAACATGTGAGTAGAAATGATTAGAAACAACGTGGAATGATTTGTAACGGGCACAGATGCATAAAAAACCCAAAGAGAGACAACAACAACCACCACCACCACCACCACCACCAGGATAACTACGCTCAATCACGCTCCGGCCACTGGAATGAAACTGAAAACGTTATCATCATCGTCGTCGTCATCATCATCATCACCACCATCATCATCATCCTCGCTGAACGTGGACTCCGGACGCACGTGCCGGATTTTGACACGACTCATTTTACAGAAGCAAGTTGATCCACAAGCTTCTCCGTTCTCCCGTGGAGTGACGGTCGCGCTGGCAAACTGTGGATTTACCTCGGATGTTTCCTTCAGCGTCGAACTCGAGCGGGATTATATAATTTACTCACTATTTATGCGACCTTCGACAAAATCCCGGAGCCCGAAAAGGTATGTAGTCCGACCAATGACGTCACCGAAACGTGCACTTTTAACGCAGATTTACTCTGGTTATTAGACATCGCACGAAACATTAAAACCATAAATGGACATTTCCTTACATCGAAGCTCAGTGATATGTCAGAACTGAACAAGACTGTGTTCACAGAGGAAACACTGTAATTATATATTCTTTTAAATACCCAAAGCATCGCGCTTTGATTATAAAACTGTTGCTGGCTACAGGTTGGGACCAGAAACTGCTTTATAAGACAAATAAAACAGTGTTAGATCAGAAATTGATTTTTATAAGACATTTAAAACTATTTTATACCAGAAACTGTTTGACTCATATAACAATATTTTAATAATCGAAACCAAAATGAGAACAATCTTTAATAGCAACGACTTTATACATTAATCGATCATCACTGTGAAAATGTAAAACCAGTTCATTGAACAGTTAATAAACAGTTTATTTTGTAAACTGACGGTGTTACAAACACGCCACTTTGTGTCATCGTGAAAAGTCTCGAAGTGATTTTTGTCTTTAGAAGCAGCGATTCAAAATAGTGATTCACGAGTCAAGAGCCGACTCTTGTTGAATCACTCAACGAACAGATTCGTTTGGTCCCACGTGTCTTTTTTGTACAAGCTTGTCGCCTGATAAACGATGGAACCAAATACATCACCAATAAAAATCAAGACGAGATACGACACATTTGTGGCTTATCATCTCACAAACGAAAAATCGTGTGTATTAACGATTCAGTTTGGCACTTTAAATACATATTATATTTACTTTTTATCACTTTGTATTTGAGACATATACACGACTGAATTTGTGAATGTTACTAATATTTTTCTACGTTCAAATCTGTTGTTATTGCCGTGACACGAGGTGACCTGATCGAGTGACGTAGCGAAGAATCGCTTCCAACCGATTCGCTGAAAGGAGTTGGACTTGTCATTCATAATAAATAAGACCTAGACTTCTCACACAGCAGGATGTATAAATAGCACAAGCAATTACATTTTTCTTCCAACGACCTCTTATAGGAATGACTCGGTCTGGGGAAGATGTTTAAGCCAAGGTTGTCACGACACCGTGAACATTATCCATCACAAAAATGTATATTTAGCCAGAGAAAGACAGGTAATAATTCACTGAAACCGTGAATCTTCTTACAGGGCTTGTGCGAGAAGGACATGAGACCTCGCATCAGAGCTTCTGGAACGTCAAGTCACAACCTCCTCATGCTTCTAGACCCCAGACTCATTCAGTCCTAAAAACCATCACGCCATCTTTGCGTCACTCCTCTCCCCTCCTTGTGTTCAAACCAATGCTACATTATTTATATCATGGGATGCATGAAATCCAAGCGCCGGGACCCAGACCAGAACTCCAGCTCGGATGGCAAGCCGGGAAAGCAAGGAGATAAAGCGGTTCTGGTCTTCTCGGAGATTGGCTGCATGGAGGACTCGCTGCGGGTCAATCCCGTGTTGCTGGACTATGCCCAGAAGCTCTCGGAGGAGATCGTGGCCCGGGCAATGCAGCAGTGGGTGGAGGTTGACAGTCGGTACAGCGACATCCCCTATATCGAGTGTGATGTGCCCTAAGGTTTGCTCCTCTGGGAGCTCTGGCCGATTGGATCTTGTCATGATGCAAGACTGAAGCCATTTCACGTTTTCTCTCTGTTTTATATCCTCGGAAATAGACATGAACTATTCAACAAACTCGCCAACGTACTTGGGATTTTTGTTTTTATATATACAGTATCTATAATAAATGTAACAGTACAATACCGCAAGTGTCATATCTGATGTAGCCTCAAAGCCCGAGCCTGAAGACATCTGGAGGGTTTTGGCGAG
>SOMO01000015.1:868356-882028 GCA_028128575.1 Paedocypris carbunculus | reverse complement strand
AAAAAGAACATTTATTAATTGTGCACCGTGTTATTTGGTGCCCTGGACTGTCAGAACAAAATACTGTAGCTGATATAAATTGTATATTAGCAACAAGCAAATCAAATATTTGATTATTAATTTGCATATAAAGCATTGCAATTTGCATTTTTGCTGATCAGTCATTAGCAAAAATTGTAATAATATTTTAACCTACTCTTAAGCATTCAAAAACTATTACATGCTTTGTTTTGAACATTGTCACATTTACAAGCCCAAATGTTTCAGTGTCTTCAAACGTGACTTTTATTATGCCTGAAAAGTCACTATGTGCATGAAAAAAAAAGCATAAAACATAGTTAACATTTTTCAAATGTTAACCCTCTGTAACATGTGGTTTTGCGTTGACAACACATTCACTGAAAGGCGTCTTTTGTTTTCAGTGGATTTTTCTGTATTTACGTATAACAACAACACATTTTCCTCTGAGTCATTCAACGTGTAAGGTCTGTAACTGATCATGCTTTTATTTCACATTGTTGCCACTCAGTTGGTGTCTAAGCTATGAGATCCATGAGACTCAAGCCGATCCGGACGCTTTATAAAGCCACTTAAACCTGCCAGTAATTTCACAGGTTTGAAGTGATTATAGCTGCGCGTAATTACACCATGTTATTCTGACGATTGACGCAAACCATCCCGTTTTTCAAGTTGTTTTCACGCCGTCAGCTGACATGCATAAAGTGTGCTCAAGATTTCTCACGCGTTAAAGGAGTAATCTTCCTTTTCATGCTATATTTTTATTTTTTTTAATAGATGTGAATGTCAAGTTGAGTGATGTAATGACCCCGCAAAGCATTGTTCCATTCACCCCAGAGATAAAGGATCTTATCAACCAAATCCAGATTCCTCTTAACAAGGTAGGACTTTTTGTAAATGTCTGTTTAGTCTTATCAGATTGACCGGCTCTTACTCCTTCTCTGCTGTGTGTACCAACTGTTTAAACACCGAGCCGTACATTTGCATTATTCAAGATCAAATATTCCTTGATTTTGAGTCTAAATATTGGCATGTCTGCATATGACCTGGGGCCTTTTAGATATTATCTACACACATTTTTGCAGAAGGAGATTTTCATTCATTTTGTGCATTGCTGACTAGTGTTTTCCAAATAATATTAGACCAAGTCCGAAAATAAGACCTAGTCAAGATTGCCACTGCAGAAATGAATGACATCTGGATTTACAATCTTTTGTTTCTGAAATATTCAATCACAGTGGCTTTTTTTTGTCAAGTTCAAATTTTTAGTTTTATAATTTAGAGGTGAAACTAATATTTTAATAAATCCAATTGCAATTGAGCACAGAACTGTCTAAGCCCTAGTTCTTCTACCCAGTACTTTTTTTTTAAATTAGCCTTCAGTTCTTTCAAGTAACCTAAAGAATTATTAGTATTTATAATTGGTAAATGTTTTAATTCTGTCATAGATTTACGTTCTTTTCATTGAGGATGACTTCCGCACCTTTCTGTGTGACACTAACATCACTTCTGCCTACTGTTGGAGTTGGGACGTCGGGCAGATATTTCAAGGGATAGATAAAGGAAAGGTTGTCCAACAGGTACAGTACACCTTCCGAAGATTGAACTACTGTTTGCTGACAGTTGTTGTGTCTGAAATGCTTATCTCTTTTTCATGAACCTGTAAAGCCTGTAGTTGGTACTGTTGCTATTATGTGGGGAGAAGAACACATTGATTCTGCATGTTTCCCTAGAAACTAATTCTATGGTCAAGCACAGTTGAATTTGTTTTTAATGGAAGAATTTTCATGAGAAGAATTAGACTGGATTCAAAAGATGATCATTTAGTTAAAACAAACGATACAAGCGTTAAATTACATTTATTTTCTTTTTCTGCATCATAATTTTTTTATACCAGTGTTACCAGTGGTAGATTGCTGAATGTTTTAAAACGGATAAAAACGTANTTTTATTTAATATTTATTATTTACAATTTTCTACTTTCTAATAACTATACAACTTTTATTCAACTTCTAAAATGACATTCAATGTTATTTAAACTAATTAGCATCATCTAAATTGTTCCTACATCCTCCACAGGTTCTGGTAGCCTGGAGTCAGAGTTCTGCCTCAGCAGACTTAACCTTCACCAAGCAGATGCTCTTCAACTTGCTCGGCCTGGTTTCTCCAGCGAGCTTGGATGCTGTTCTCCAGCACAGCAGGTTCCAGCGCAGCAGTGATGCCCAGCCACAGAGCCTCGGGGAACAGTTGTATGTCAGACTGTCTCAGTGCCACTTAGAATCATTAATCGATGATAAAAAAAGTACTTTGCATTCACACTTAATGCATTCACACATTCATACAGTCACGCATGCAAACATTCATGCATCAGCACGCGAGGCCAGTTTTTCCACCAGTTTTAAATAATAATGTCTTCAGCGTTTGAGGTTGTTTTCCAAACCCATAGCAATTAAAGAGCAATGTTTGGAATGAATACTAATGAAACTTGTTCAGAAATCAAAAGTATGAACTCAGCATGTTCCCACAGCACCTTTACATTAACCGAAGGGACATTTAATGCATGGGTGCTTGATGCCACATTTATATTTATTTATAAGTGCAGCTATTTTGGTGATTATTTAAAATGTTTTAATTATGGTACTTACGGTGCACAATATTATCAACTTCTCCATATTCATTATAATTTTTGTTTGAGCTGACTTAACATATTTGCATCCAACACTACTTGAACAGTTATGTCCCATTGGAGGTGCTTTGAATGAGTCAGATTGTGATCCAAATGATATTCCAAACTTCAATACAGTATTTCAAAAGGGCAAGGCAAGTATCCAGATCGAAACACAAGATGAGAAAAATCCAACTTGGGCAAGAATACATACAAAATCCAAAGGCTAAAGAGTCAAAAAACAGAAAACTGACATTTGGGGAAAATGGCTGAAATCAATAACTGTTAAAATAATATTTTTTACTATTTTACCATTCCACTAATACTGTACTTGTGACTTGGCTTGGTCAAGACCCAAAGAAGTTGCCAAATCTTTGAATTTGTGAATATAGAAATTTGAATGCAAGTTGACCATTTTTAGTCAAATTCTACTGATATTTCATTATTATTATTTTTTTTTTTAAGCTTCATCGGTTTAAGCAGCACTGCACTGAACCTTCTACAAGGCGTGCCTGGTTGGGAATACATCCAGACTTTTATGACAGCTTCCCACTCCTCCATGCAAATGGCGATGGTGGCAATGGAAACACAGATGGGTATGTGGTGTATTACCATGTAATTACCCATGATTTAACACCAAATATTAAAGCTGTTATTTTCACAGCTTTAATCGATCTGGTCCAGAATGATGCCAGCTACGTCCAGGAACTTTTTCATTCACTCATTCAAAACACAAACTTTACACAAGACCTGGCGGAACACGCCACAGCCTCCATCACGGAAACTGTAGTTAAGGTGGAAATAAATACTGTTTGACTTGCTTGTTTGGTTAATCTATCAAGTTTTCTGTGTAATTTTATTTAACAAGGTTAATATTTTCTTTAGATTTTGAATGGAAACACAAGCTGTAGTGAACTCTCTGCGCCCTGGGACTGGATGTCATCGTACATTCCTACAAATTCTTCATTTTTTGACCTGGTTTGTTCTGGAAACATGACAGGTCTTGAGCAAACGGCGGCTGGACCGCTTTTACCAGTAACTGAGCAGGTACAACGTTTTTCTTTGACAATACATTTCTTTAAGTTCATTTTAAACATTTGGACTGGTTTTACAATTACTTTGCTTGACCACAGATCCAACAGTTGTATGATGTTGCTACTGGAGCGACAAAGTACAATGTTACTCCATCCTTACTTTTAAGCAAATGGCACGGACTCTACTCAACTTCTACGCAATATGTCTCAACTCTTCAAAACCTGCCCGACTTACTTCAACAGACAGACTTTTCCACATGGTTCCCAAAGAACATTCTATTTTCCGACTATAACACTCTGCTGACCAGGTCAAAATGTCTTCAGATCTTGTTTTTAGTGTTTGTTTGAAACAAAGAGTTGTCTTTTTTTTCATTAACAGCATGTCTTTGTAATAACAGGAGTTTGTACACATTGGAAAACACTGTAGGTTCCCTGGATCCATACTTCCAAATGGCTTATTGGATTTTGAGCTACCAACCAAATGTGACCGAACCATTAAACTGTAAGTCACATGTTTTTCCTCTATTCTTCTAAAATTGTTGAATTATATATAAAATGTTTGACATTGTAAAATATGTTTAAATAATACAAAGATACATTTATTTAAATGAATAAATGTTTGCTTTTATTTGCTTTTTAACAATTCATGGTTATTTTCAGGCTCTTGGAATTCATTTCCTCATACTTGCCAGTCGGATTTTACACTTGAAAAGCTGAATTCGGTGATACAATCTTTCTTCACTAATGTATCACGTGAGCCTGACAACATTCTGAGGTATTTATGCTCAATCGAGTGAGAGAGAGAGAGAGAGAGAGAGAGAGAGAGAGAGAGAGAAAGAGAGAGAGAGAGATACTTTAAATTAGTTGTGAATGCCTAACATCTGTGTTTTTTCTCAATTTTTTTTTTTTTTTATAGACCTCTTCAGGGCACAGTGGCTTTCCTACACAACACCTATAAGGACACTTGCATGAGGCTTCTGGAGAATCTTTTTGCTGAATATCGGCCCGATCAGCTTCTAAATGATGACAGTTCTATGAGCAACATCTGGCTGAGTCTCACCAATGCAGTTGATCTGGAGATTCAGCTTCTCTCCAATTTTGAGTCGATCCAGCAGATGTACACACCATTCTCTCTTGCTCTGTTAAACAACATCACAGAAGCTTTAGGGTTTGGACCAATAGAGAACCTACTGTCAGAAGGTCAGCAGATTTACACCCTCAACCCAGTTATTATGAACCTTCTTCAAGTCTTGAATGGATCTCTCCAGATGCCAGACAGTTCTGAGACTTACCTTGCTTTTAACATATTGCAACAAATCGGCGCCATCTTGCCTCCAGAGCAACACAATCAATTTGAAGCAGGGCTGAATAATACTCTTCCCTTTCTCCGGGATATGGAAATCTGTGTAGCTCTTGAGCACAGCTGCGTAACGGAAGCCCAGAATGTGTTAAATGTTCTCAATGACGTTCTTACATCTGGAACCAACATCACCGTCTCAACACCTATGCAGGGTAACTTGACGATCTCTGTTGTGAAAGATCTTCTGTTGTTGCTTCTGTCCAAGAACATGTCAGGACCAGCAGAAACATCAAATCTGGAGATTGTCCACAGGGTTCAAACTCTTCTAGAGCAACTTTATTCTCCGTTCAACATCAGCAAAATCCTACAAGCCTCCAATTTCACCGTTTTTGAAAAGCAGCATGTCAGCCTCGTAATTCCATATGGCTTGTCCATTCTTCAGACCCTTAATTTGACCAATCAGTGTCTGAATGGATCCTTCAAGTTCTCACTGATTGAGACGGAATGTGTTCCTCAGATACTGCAGCTTGCCTCAAGCTTACTTGATTTAATACCCATGGAAAACGCTACGGGAACTATTCAAAATTGGCTAAACTTCACTGCGGTCGAGTTTAACAGACTGAGAAACCTCTCATTTTCATCTCCAACAGTTTTTGGAGTCCTGCTGTCAACACTCAAGCAAAACCTACAGGGCCTAAATATGGAGGACAAGGATGAGCTTTTGCATGAGCTTGGGATTTTGGAAAACCTTTTGGGAAGTGCTTTCAACGAACCATATCCATACCACATCTTAAACTCCACATTTTTTGCTCAATGGCAAAACTCACAGCAAGTGTATGAACACGTCATGCTTTGGTATCTAAACAAGCTTGAAAATGACACAACAGGAAGCATGTTATCAGAGACTCTCCATCAGGTGATCAGCATAATGCGGTCACAGATCACAGTTGGAAACGCACAGTCAGACTTAGTGACATTATCGATGAATCAGATCCAAAACTTGACCCATCAACTACATCTTCCTTTAAATGAAAATAACCTCATGCAAGTTGCCGAAGCCATCACAACCATCCTAAATGGGGAACTGGATGTGATGAAGGCACAACTGCAGCTTCAGCAGGAGCTTTATGACTTTTTTCACCTCTCAATGAACGTTAGTGTACCGGATGGAATCGAGGATCAGTTGATGGCTTATTTCAACCTGACTAAGGAATGGATCACTAACCCTCAAGTTATGCCACTTTATGAACATTTGCAGTGGAATGTCAGCTTTTTAAACCCAACAGCACCAGGCTTCAATCTCCAGAAGCTGCTTCAAGTCTTCAGCCCACTGCTTTCTGTGGAGGAGAGGGTTTTACTGTCCATGTCTGAGCAGTCTCAGCAAATCATTAAGGCTCTACAAGAGGCTAGTATTGATGGGCTTCAAAGTGACAACACAGACGCCATCATCAGTGCTGTTCAGATGATGCTGGAGAGCATCTCAAACGAGACTGGAGCTCTTTCTCAGGATGTGATCAACAATATTATCGAAACTTTGTATGGTTCATTTCAGCTAATCTTGAATGACAGTTTGAGTTACAATCAAGCCATTGACATCACACAGAAGACTGTTCAGGAATTGCAGGCTGTCATTCAAGGTCTTTTCTCCGAGGAGACATCTGAGGTGTTAGTTCCAATTACAAACGGTATTTTGACATACTTGAACACTATCTCTCACCCTGGAGAACCTGACAGCTGGAATAAAGTGTGAGTATAAAAAAAAGTGCATGTGGTTGTGCTCATTCTTTTCAGACTATTATAACAGCTCTAATGATTCTTCTTCCTTTTCAGCTTTTTAAATGTGATCACAGACCTCAAAACCCATCTTCCGTCAAACTGCTCAGCGCAGTCCATCATGTCCATGTTCCTAAACATCACAGAAAAGTTTCTAAGCTTAAATGAAGGCAACTGGACCAAGGACTGGGTTGTTAACCAACAAATGACCATTGCACTTTCCAAAGTCCTGGATGGGAATCTCAGCTCTGCAGACCTCATAGCATCTGGAATGGATCTTCAGTATCTTTTGCAGGCCATCACTCCTCTGCTTTCCACTGAGGAAAGAGTTTTCCTAGCTGTTTCTGAGCAGGTGTCTCAGACACTGAACTATGTTCTTCAGGTGGCCAGTACTGAGGGTCTCCAGAGTGAGAACTTTACAGACTCCATCATCAGTGCTGTTCAGATGATGCTGGAGAGCATCTCAAATGAGACTGGAGCTCTTTCTCAGGATGTGATCAACATGATTATCGGATCTTTGAATGGGTCTCTACAACAGATCCTGAATCCCAGTTTGAGTCTTGCTCAAGCCAGTAACTTCTCACAGGAGTCGGTCCTGATGATAGAGAGATTGATTCAAGTGCTTCTCCCAGAAGACACCACTAAAACGCTAGTGCCAATTACAAAGAGTGTTTTGTCATATTTAAACAACGTCTCCCACCATGCTGGACCTGACATCTGGAAACTTGTGTAAGTGTGGACAAAAGTGTGATAATGAAAACATAAAGATTTTGCAAAATGTGCATTGAGTAACTTAATAATGATTTGTCATTTTTTTCCAGCATCATTAATATAATACATGATCTCCAGAATTCCTTCCAGTCAAACATCACTGCTCAGCCCATACTATCCATAGTACTGAACACCACAGAATTTCTTCTGAGCACCAGTGAAGGCAACTGGACCAAGGATTGGATAATAAACCAGCAATTGACCATGGCACTTTCCAAAGTCCTGAATGGGAATTTCAGCTATGCAGATCTCACAACATCTGGAATGGATCTTCAGTATCTTTTGCAGGCCATCACTCCTCTGCTCTCCACTGAGGAAAGAGTTTTCCTGGCTGCTTCAGAGCAGGCCTCTCAGACACTGAACTATGTTCTTCAGGTGGCCAGTACTGAGGGTCTCCAGAGTGAGAACTTCACAGACTTCATCATTAGTGCTGTTCAGATGATGCTGGAGAGCATCTCAAACGAGACTGGAGCTCTTCCTCAGGATGTGATCGACAATATTATCGGATCTTTGAATAGTTCTCTACAGCAGATCCTGAAGCCAAGTTTGAGTCTTGCTCAAGCCAGTAACTTCTCACAGGAGTCGGTCCTGATGATAGAGAGATTGATTCAAGTGCTCCTCCCAGAAGAGTCCACTAAGATGCTAGTGCCCATTACAAACAGTGTTTTGTCATATTTAAACAACGTCTCCCACCATGCTGGACCTGACATCTGGAAATATTTGTAAGTGTGGACAAAAGTGTGATAATGCATCATTTGCTAAATTTTTTCAATGTGTAACTTGATGATTTTTCTTTTTTTTTCCCAGCATCATTAATATAATACATGATCTCCAGAATTCCTTCCAGTCAAACATCACTGCTCAGCCCATACTATCTATAGTACTGAACACCACAGAATTTCTTCTGAGCACCAGTGAAGGCAACTGGACTAAAGACTGGATAATAAACCAGCAACTGACCATGGCACTTTCCAAAATCCTGAATGGGAATTTCAGCTCTGCAGATCTCACAACATCTGGAATGGATCTTCACCATCTTTTGCAGGCCATCACTCCTCTGCTCTCCACTGAAGAAAGAGTTTTCCTGGCTGTTTCTGAGCAGGCGACTCAGACACTGAACTATGTTCTTCAGGTGGCCAGTACTGAGGGTCTCCAGAGTGAGAACTTCACAGACTCCATCATCAGTGCTGTTCAGATGATGCTGGAGAGCATCTCAAATGAGACTGGAGCTCTTCCTCATGATGCGATCAACAACATTCTCGGATTTTTGAATGGTTCCCTAGAGATGATCCTGAACCACTCTATGAGTTTCAATCAATCCAGTAACTTCTCACAAGAGATGGTCCTGATGATGGATGGAGTGATTCAGATTCTTTTCCCGAACGAGACAGCAGAAGCGTTGAGTCATATTAAGAACAGTATTTACATTCATCTCAAAAACATCTCAGAAGATGCTGGATTTACTCATTGGAAGAATAAGTGAGTAAAACTTTTTTTGAATTCTGTAAATTTTTTTTAAAGAAGCATATTTTAATTGATTTTAAATTGAACTATGGTATTGAACAGACTTGAAGCCACACTTTGCATTCTAGAAACGTATACTGTGCACCTTTAACCTGGCAGATATGCGCATATATGTGAAGAAAGATTTGAAAATGGACATTTATTAAGAGTGCTCTTTATAATCCAGTGCACCTTATAGTCCGACATATACAGTTCAGATTTTGCCGTTGATGATATTTAGGCTTTAGAAATAGATACTGCCTTGTCAATGACAACTTGTTTGAGCATACAGTAGCTGTATTAAATGGCAAATATAGTTGTTTAAGAACACCATATTTGATAAAATATGGAAATCAAATTAAAGTTTGATTGAAGAGACAAGTAATGGCAACTTTTTTTTTAAGTTTTAGAAACCTTTTGCAAGAATGTCAGGGCTTCGTCCCATCCAACAGCACAGCACAGCCGACCCTGTCCATATTACTGAAGGTCACTGAATTTCTTCTGAGCACCAGTGAAGGCAACTGGACCAAGGACTGGATAGTTAACCAACAGCTGACCATGGCTCTTTCCAAAATCCCAAATGGGAACTTCAGCTCTGCAGACCTCATAACATCTGGAATGGATCTTCAGCATCTTTTGCAGGCCATCACTCCTCTGCTCTCCACTGAAGAAAGAGTTTTCCTGGCTGTTTATGAGCAGGTGTCTCAGACACTGAACTATGTTCTTCAGGTGGCCAGTACTGAGGGTCTCCAGAGTGAGAACTTCACAGACTCCATCATCAGTGCTGTTCAGATGATGCTGGAAAGCATCTCAAACGAGACTGGAGCTCTTCCTCAGGATGTGATCGACAATATTATCGGATCTTTGAATGGTTCTCTACAGCAGATCCTGAAGCCCAGTTTGAGTCTTGCTCAAGCCAGTAACTTCTCACAGGAGTCGGTCCTGATGATAGAGAGATTGATTCAAGTTCTTCTCCCGGAAGAGACCACTCAGGTGCTAGTGCCCATTACAAACAGTGTTTTGTCATATTTAAACAACGTTTCTCACTATGATGGACCTGACATCTGGAAATATGTGTAAGTGTCGACAAAATTGTAATTTTTATAAAACCTTATTTTTTTCCATTAAGTGAGTTAATAATGATTTCTATTTTTTCCAGCATCATTAATATAATAAATGATCTTCAGAATTCCATCCAGTCAAACATCACAGCTGAGCCCATACTATCCATATTACTGAACACCACAGAATTTCTTCTCAGCGCCAGTGAAGGCAACTGGACCAAGGACTGGATTATTAGCCAACAACTGACCATGGCTCTTTCCAAAATCCTTGAAGTGGATCTCAGCTCTGCAGATCTCACAACATCTGGAATGGAACTTCAGCATCTTTTGCAGGCCATCACTCCTCTTCTGTCCCCTGAGGAAAGAGGTTTCCTGGCTGTTTCTGAGCAGGTGTCTCAGACACTGAACTATGTTCTTCAGGTGGCCAGTACTGAGGGTCTCCAGAGTGAGAACTTCACAGACTCCATCATCAGTGCTGTTCAGATGATGCTGGAGAGCATCTCAAACGAGACTGGAGCTCTTCCTCAGGATGTGATCGACAATATTATCGGATCTTTGAATGGTTCTCTACAGCAGATCATGAAGCCTTGTTTGAGTCTTGCTCAAGCCAGTAACTTCTCACAGGAGTCGGTCCTGATGATAGAGAGATTGATTCAAGTGCTTCTCCCGGAAGAGTCCATTAAGATGTTGGTGGCCATTACAAACAATGTTTTGTCGTATTTAAACAACTTCTCCCACCATGATGGACCTGACATCTGGAAATATGTGTAAGCGTGGACAAAATTTAGATTTTTATATAATCTTAATTTTTTCATTGTGTGATTAATATTATGATTTTTCTTTTTCTTTTCTTATCTTTTTTCCTAGGATCATTAATGTGTTAAATGATCTCCAGAATTCCTTCCAGTCAAACATCACTGCTCAGCCCATACTATCCATATTATTAAACACCACAGAATATCTTCTGAGCACCAGTGAAGGCAACTGGACCAAGGACTGGATTATTAACCAACAACTGACCATGGCTCTTTCCAAAATTCTGGATGTGAATATCAGCTCTGCAGACCTCACAACATCTGCAACGGATCTTCAGTATCTTTTGCAGGCCATCACTCCTCTGCTCTCCACTGAAGAAAGAGTTTTCCTGGCTGTTTCTGAGAAGGCGTCTCAGACACTGAACTATGTTCTTCAGGTGGCCAGTACTGAGGGTCTCCAGAGTGAGAACTTCAGAGACTCCATCATCAGTGCTGTTCAGATGATGTTAGAGAGCATCTCAAATGAGACTGGAGCTCTTCCTCAGGAAGTAATCAACAACATTATTGGATCTTTGAATAGTTCTTTACAGCAGATCCTGAAGCCCAGTTTGAGTCTTGCTCAAGCCAATAGCTTCTCACAGGAGTCGGTCTTGATGATGGAGAGATTGATTCAAGTTCTTCTCCCGGAAGACGCCAGTAAGGTGCTAGTGCCCATTACAAACAGTGTTCTGTCATATTTACACAACGTCTCTCACTATGATGGACCTGACATCTGGAAATATGTGTAAGTGTCGACAAAATTGTAATTTTTATAAAATCTTAATTTTTTCCAATAAGCGAGTTAATGATGATTTGTCTTTTTTTTCAGCATCATTACTATAATAAATGATCTTCAGAATTCCATCCAGTCAAACATCACAGCTGAGCCCATACTATCCATATTACTGAACACCACAGAATTTCTTCTTGGCGCCAGTGAAGGCAACTGGACCAAGGACTGGATTATTAGCCAACAGCTGACCATGGCTCTTTCCAAAATCCTTGATGGGGATCTCAGCTCTGCAGATCTCACATCATCTGGAATGGAACTTCAGCATCTTTTGCAGGCCATAACTCCTCTGCTCTCCCCCGAAGAAAGAGTTTTCCTGGCTGTTTTCGAGCAGGCTTCTCAGACACTGGACTATGTTCTTCAGGTGGCCAGTACTGAGGGTCTCCAGAGTGAGAACTTCACAGACTCCATCATCAGTGCTGTTCAGATGATGCTGGAGAGCATCTCAAATGAGACTGGAGCTCTTCCTCAGGATGTGATCAACAACATTATTGGATCTTTGAATGGTTCCCTACAGCTGATCTTGAACCATGGACTGAGCTTTGATCAAGCCACTGACATCACACAGGAGTCTGTCCTGATGATGGAGGGATTGATCCAAGCTTTTTACCCTGAGCCTGTGTTTACGGAGTTGGTTCCCGTTGTAAATGGTGTCTTCACATATTTGAAAATAACATCTCAAGCTGGTGGATCTGGCAATTGGATTGATATGTGAGTGAAGAAATTTTCTCTTTTTAGATATTTTTTTCATATTTATAACTAAATAATTGAAGACCATTTGTTTATTCTGAAAGCAAACGAATGTCTCAAAACGGTTGAAATTCCCTTTTAATAATGGCCGAAAGCCAATGAAAATGATTACGATAAATCACAATCCCATATATAAATTAAGGGCATGTTTGATTAGATAGTTGGTTAGCTTTCCTCTATCATGTCACAGCAAATGTTCCCAAGAAAAGCATCAAGGGGATCAATTGTATAAAAGTTGAGTTTTTTTTAAGAAAGCTTTAATGTTTTCTCATGGTTTTGTTTATTTCTCGCAGCATCCTAAACGTGGTGGAGGATCTTCAGAGCTCCAACATCACAGCTCAACCCGCTCTATCCATGTTTCTGAAGGCCTCTGAATATCTTCTCAGCGCAATTAGTGCTAACTTAACGATGGACTCCTATGCCAAACAAATGACCCTTGCTGGAATCATCAACGGGAATTTCAGCGTCGAAGACCTTACTTCATCAGGGATCAGTCTTATTCAGCTAATGGATGTGTTGTCTCCCATGTTACCTGCACAGGACATCCAGTTTCTCTCAGTGGTTGAGCAGGCATCTCAGACACTGAATTACATTCTTCAGGTGGCCAGTACTGAGGGTCTCCAGAGTGAGAACTTCACAGACTCCATCATCAGTGCTGTTCAGATGATGCTGGAGAGCATCTCAAATGAGACTGGAGCTCTTCCTCAGGATCTGATCAACAACATTGTCGGATCTTTGAATGGTTCTCTACAGCAGATCTTGAGCCAGAGTTTGAGCTTCAATTCAGCCAGTAACTTGACACTGGAGTCGGTCCTGATGTTGGAGGGAATGATTGAGGCTCTTTTACCAGCAGAGGCAGCTGTACTGTTGGGGCCCGTCACAAACAACCTTTTTACCTACATGACAACTATCTTCCAACAAGGTGGATCGGTCAACTGGAATGAAACGTTAGAGTCCTTTTTTTTCCTCACTCTTTTTAATCATACCTTTTTAAGCAAACCTGTAAATATGTTTTTCTCCCTTTAGCATCTTGAATGTGTTGAGTGAGCTTCAGACTTCCATCCCTTTAAACGGCACGGCTCAGACTGTTGTATCTCTCATTTTTAACATCACAGAGGCCATCTTGTACTCAAATGCAGGTAACTTAGTAAAAAGTTTAAACTATTTGTTTAAGTCACACGTAAATCTACATGTTTTTTACATTTTTTTT
>SOMO01000015.1:817291-868336 GCA_028128575.1 Paedocypris carbunculus | reverse complement strand
TATCACCTAAAGCTTCTTTATTTGTCTCTGTGTTGAAATTTTCAGCTCAGTTTGATTCTAGACCCAGTTTCACCATTTCTGGACCAGCCAATCCAGTCCGTCACTGAAAGTGTGGCTGTACTAGTTCAGATTCTGTCCGGGAATCCCGACCAAAACACGGCGGTCAAGTGAGTTCCGCGTCCAGTCCTTCAGCACACCATACATTGTCTTGCCAGAGTCATTTTTCTTGTACACAATTTTATTAGAGAATATCAGTACTCTTATCATTATCTCCAGGCTAATCATGAGCACAAGACACTTACTGTATAAATTGCTAAAACATTGACATATTTCACTGTAAATAATAAACAAATCAATGTTTTTACAGTGTAGAACTTAAAAGGTTAAAAACAATCATTAGGAGCTTCTTTCTCAACTTGAATTCTTAGCATTGTACAGTCGCTACGTCGCAATTATTAGCACAAACAGTACTGCCTTTCACGTCTGAGCTGTTGAAATGTGTTTGTCAAACAGGTTGGAGGAGATTCTGGCCTCCTTGTTGTCAACTTTTCGAGAAACTCCCCAGTGGGATTCGCTGCCCGCAGGATTGTCCAACTTTCAAAGCGCTTTGGTCAGCAGTGCACAATACATGCAGGTGCAGACAGGTGAGGAACGCTCTGCCATCCCATAATCTCCACACATGCATAAAAAACATCTAAAACCGCACACCGTTGCTCTCCATCCACTGTAGGAATCCTCTACGCTCTCCAGATGCCTTTGTCCGATCTCCTGTTCGACATTTTCCAGAACACGAGCAGTTTTGTCGATGGACTGACGGAGGCCATTGTTGCAACCACAGAAACGGCTTTACAGGTTAAATCGACATTCTTGTTCTCTGTGGTCAGGTTCAGAGACTCGTAAAGAAGTCGCTGCTAAGAATGCTGGCGGTTTAGCGCACAATAGAGGGTTGGCGAGACAGAATTGTCTTTATTTTTCAATGCAGTTTACCCGAGGATTTATCTGTGTGTGTTCGTCGACAACAAAGGTGCATCAATGCATCAAGTTTGAAAAGGTTTTAATGTTCTAAGCGACATTGTACAAACGGTGGCATTATGTAAGGATGACGCATGTGGATTCAGTCGAATTGTCACCATGTGTCACACCTCACCATCACGAGAATAGACTGGCTTCGGAATCAGTAGAAAAAAAAAGAAGTGCCAGTCCCATCAATGTAATTTAATACCAAATCAGTGTTTAAACGTAAGATTTGGTAAAAAGCTGACTTGACACGTTTAAAATAATACTTTGGAACCATGCCAAACTCTTATAACAGCGACATTAGCTGACGTGCTTTTAATGCTTCTTTTCACTCCTGTAGAGGATTAGGTTTCCCTGCAGAATAGAGGTTGCAGCCCGAGCCCGGTCGATTGTCCCTGCTTTTGTTATAGACTTCATGATACTTTAATAGACAAGGCTTAAATTACTATTGTGTATTTATACAAACATGTATGTGCACATGTAAAATATATAAACGACGTGTAAAGAGTACTTGAAAACCGTACTTGAGAAAAAGTACAGATTTACTATACATACTATACTATACTATACATAGAGTTACTATACATACGTTACAAGTCACCAATTCCAAGAAGACTTGAGTAAAAGTTGTAATGTATCCAGTTATAAAAGAACTTAAGTATTTTACACTTACTGAATTTAGGCTCAAAAAACTAAGGAATGTGAAAAACAAGAAACGCTTTAACTATGAGATTTTATTTCACAGTATAGAATATACAAAATACTGTAGAATAGAATTTTGAACTCAAACATGCAAAAAAGTGCAACCGCTATTTCACGTTTACATGATTTAGCCTATAAATAGCATCCAGTACCTCCAGCTGCCTGCAGAGGGTGATATCATCTCAACCGCTCAAGAAAAAGAAAAACAACGTTAAGTGTTCATTCAAATTTAGTGGAGTGAAGAGTACAGATACTCAATCTGAAATGTAGTCAAGTAGAGAGTAAATGTTGCTTATATTTATGATGCTCAGTACAAGTACAAAGTAGCCAAAAACACTTAAGTAAAGTAATAAAAACCTCTTTACACAACTACTTTACACCACTAAGTACACTAACAATGCCCTTCTCATTTTTCAGACTGGATTAGACGGCCAGAGCTTAAATTGCAGCGTCATACTTGGTCTATGGCAGAACGTCTCTAGTGTGGACAATGACAGCTTGACCACCTGGTGTGACTTCAGCCTCATGCCTGTCATGGCAGCCTTCAGTGCATCAGAAGCTGACTTGTCAGTCCTCAATAACACGGTCAGTCATTTCAGATACATATGTTTTTTTTAGGGACCCTTGACTGACACGGGAAAGTGCATTAACCGTGCCACTTTAAGTTGGCATTTTTACGAGAGAATCAATCATTCAGTTTTTATCTCTTGCAATTCTTAAGTTTGACCACGAGGTGGCACTGCGCACCAATTTCTGATTTTTCTTTTGCACCGACAGGCAATGGATGCTTCTCTATGGCTGAACGACACAGCAGGAATGATGGTTGGATCAATGGAGTTGCTCTATAATTCCATTAATGACTGTAATCTGGCTGTCGAAAACTTTGTAGATTTCCTGCTGAATGCATCCAAGTCATTCAACTTCACAATTTCAGACTTGTTAAGCCAGACTGACTGGCAATCTCTGTTCATCCAGAATTATCTATACCAAAGGTTAGCACACGCTTTTACATTTTTTATTTATTTATGTATTTATTTATTTTTTATGTTAAGCAAACGTTAAAAATAATAACAGACTACAACATCCAGTTAAAAAAAACCCTTTCTCTTCTGATGCCCTTGAGTAATTTAGTAGATGAAATACCAGATCATTGGATGGAACTAAAGTTAGTAATTGCACCAAAGCTTTTCTCACTGAGTACCTCATCAAATTTTGAAATAGATTTGCTCTTATTACTCATACGCATCAGGGTCTCCATTCATAAACAACCCGAGTAAGAGGAATTACCATTCCATCAAGCTTGATTCATTCACAATGTGTCCTTTGCTTTCAAACAAGAATACACAGATAGAACAGTTTCTTTTATTCGATTATCTCTGAGATGAACTTGATAGAAATCAAATTATGCATTTGTGCACTAGACTGATCAATCACATAATACTGCAGAAACATTCATATACCATCATTGAAAACAATAGACAGTCTAGTATAACAGTTTTTAGAAAAACAAAATGAGACCTAAAATAGACTAGGAGTGAAATATTGACATAGTTGTCCAACATTTCGAAAGCTTTAACGTATTTAAACCTGACCATTATCAATAATGATAATTTTCTAACTCATCGCTATTCCGGGCAATTGTGGCAGTTTGAGTATGAATGAGTCCACGTGTAAATGCGCATCGTTCAATCCAGCTAACCGATTAGCTCTTGAGATGGCATTTTTATTCTTAATGTTTTTCTTCTTTATCCTCAGCACGTCAACTATACAAATGGCCCTGAAGCGAATTGAGACAGAAGTTCCCTGGATGGCACCGTACACCGAAGCAGCCGGCAAAACCGTGGAATACATCTTCCAGAATCTTCCTCAGAACTCAACAGCGAGCGCCGAGCTCATAAAGCAGGCTCTGGAGATTACTCTCACCGGAATGAATCTCACAGAGGAGACTATTACATATATCATCAGCGGAGACATATTTATGAATCCCAATGTAAGCACAGTTGACAGTATTATAAAAGTGGTGATCCAACAAATCATCGACTCTGGATTGCTGGAAGACTGGCCCATCGTGAGCGGAATAATGCACAACGCTCTCTATTTGGAGAACACAACAGGCGTGCTGTGGCAAACTGTTGAGTTTGTCAACTTTCTAAGCTCGTCTGAAGAAACTGGAATGGACTTTTGTCTGGCGATCCTTGTCAAATTCTATGAGCTGGTGAAGCAAACCCTAATCCAGTTGAAAGTCCCACTGTCATGTTTCTCTGATGTCGTTCTCGACATTACGGGCAACGTTCTGTACATTCTCCAACAGAGCAGTCTAACCACTGAGATCTTTGCACCTGTGGAACAATATTGGAGCCCAATCCAGACGCAGCTCGCTCAAGGAAAAAACCTTCACAGTCTTGTGTCAGATTCAAGACGTGCTCGAAGGTTTGCCCGTGACGTCCAGAGGGAACCAGTGGATGACTTTCTCGACCTTCTGGATGTGAACTATCAAGTTCTATATGACGTTCTCTCAAATCCCCCATCCACGTTGGAAATTATAGAGACCATCCATGTTTTCTTTGCAAATCCAGACCTGGCAGTCATCCTGAAGGGTCTTTCCGGTGAAATGACAGGGAATTCGAGTCAGGAAGACATCATTGACACCACCCTGAACATGCTTTCTTATTTGACAACCCCAAGCAATGAAATGAATCTCCTGGAGATGCTCGAGACGTTAAGCAATGAGGGCTTCAGTTTGGATTATCTTAATAGAGTAGAGAACATGGTAGAGAATTTAGGAGCAAATATCAACATGTCTATGATACTGACCAACCAAACCTCTTTAAACTTTGCCCAACAAATCACACAATATGCCCAGGATCTCCAAGTGTTGGTTTCAGCAATTGTCTCAAGTCAAGAAAATGGCACCAGCCCTGCAATTCAGATCCTCACGGTCCTCAATAGCATCCTTGAGGAAAACTTTGTGGAACCCAGCACCATCAGCCCATATATTACTGACATTCTTCAAAAACTGAATAGTTCCTTGTTTATTTCTGGTTCTCAAATGAATGTAGAATCCTACTTGGCAGCAATGGAACAAACCATTGGATCGTTCGCCTCGGTTCTCCCTGGAGATGCAGCAGTGTATTTCAACACATCTGGACAAATGCTGCAGGCTTTTGCTTTGCTTGAGGCGTATCCTGCAGACACAGAAAAAGTCATGATGTCAACCAGCATGATTTCTGACTCTCTAAACAAGGTCTTCAACCTCAGTCAAATCACAACACTCCCAAATGGACAATCCGTTCAGGATGCTGTGTCTCTTCTGATGGACAGTAGTGTCATGGCCACCGACATTCTCTTCAACCTGTCAATGTCAAACTACAGCCTGAGTCAAGATGCAGAGCTGGAGATGCTGCTAAACAGCATCTTAGATCAGCTGGTTGCTAATGTTCCTCCTGAAGCCCAAGCGGACATCTACGCCATCAAGTCAGCGCTTTTCTCCACGCTTTCGACTTTCAACAGCACTTTGGAAATCCCATCGCACTTCCTGCAGATCTCCCAGCAGGTCGTATTTTCCCTCCTCTCCTCTCTAAACATCACGTCTGATTCATTGTCTCCAGATGGAACAGCTTACATTCTGATGACGGTGTTTAATGAAATATCTGGGAGTCTTTATAAAGGCCTAGTGCAAGCCAACTCCTCAATCGACATGTCCGAAGTGCTGACACATCTGGATGAGCTGGTTCCATCACTTTGTGAAGTGATGCCCGTTGAGGGGAGAGCGTATGTTAATGTCTCACTCGGCCTGATGGAGACTGTGTATTTCGTTCTCAATGAATCCAGCTCCTCGGGAGATGTTAACGGGTCAGTGTCTGCAATGGTCAGTTTGGTTAACAGCCTTCTGGACAACTTGCCTTTGGAGATCACCAACTCCTCCAGCGATATCACGAACAAGTTGGAACAAACCCTGCAGACGGTCCTCACCATTCTCATGGACGACCAGAGGACTCTCACCCAAACGGTCAATGTTTCCCAGCAGCTGCTTCACACCATCGACAAACTCCTGCCTCTGGAAAACATCAGTGCGGAGGCTGAGCTGGTCCAAATACTGCTGAGGGCATCTAGTATGAACTCAAGCTCTCTGCTGGGGATGAATGACACTAACTGGACTGACAAGTGAGTGTCTTTGGGGGTCACGCTCCAGGATTTTTGTTCATGAGCTCATAGTCGAGCCAAGTTCTATTTCTTGGCTCCCATAAGTTTAGCCACCCTGGCATTTACTGAGGATAATTCCTCGCCTCTGAGAAATACGGTTCATACTTCTGAAAGGAACACACTCTCCGGGTCATGAAAATAAATAATGATCCGCTAGAGCACATTAAGAGAGAGTCACTTTTTGTTTGTTAATTAAACTTCGTCTCTGCACAGGGTGCCTTTGCTGTTGACAAACCTGGCTAATAGTCTTCCAGATGACCTGCCATATTCCTCGCTTATTAAGTCAGTCACCAGAAGTTTCGCCAACGAGTCCCAAGGTACATAAATCATCTGACGTGATTTACCGCCCTGTAACTGTTTATTCGCAGTTTATTTCCAGTGCGTGCACCCGCTTTATATCCACAGAGCTCACGGATTGGCATTCCACTGCGATGCAAAATGCCTTCTATGCATAATTTAAATTAGCTCTAGAAAACGCATGTGGTGGTGGTCAGAATCCCACATTTTTTTTATATGCTCCATTTATGTACCTAGTAATATTTGTTATCGAGATTAAATGGTTCTTGTAGTGATTTTGATCATGGCAAATTATTGTTACAGTATCTGTTTTTGGGTTAATGATTTGAAAAGGACAAGTTACTATAAAATATCGTTAGCTACAGGGTGGATTTTCCACGTTTCAAAATACAGTACTTAAATTCTGCAAAGTTTTTTTATGTTTGTTGCTTCTTTTGCAGAGAATCTCAATCGTCTTCTTCAAGTGATAAACACAGTAATGGAATTGGGCTCAGCCAACTGGAAGAATGAAAGTTTAGACCTGACTCTGGACAGCTTGTTGATTCAGGTCAGATTTTACCATCTTTGGGTTCAATTAAAGCCCATATTATGTTCTTAAAATTTAAATAACGTCCACATTGTTTGGTACACATGTATTATTTCAATACACGGTAGATTCATGCATATGACAGAAATGGATTTCCAAAGTCTTGTGGAAAACTAAAACCAAATGAAAAGTTCTGCATATATACCAAAGTATAATGTGGTTAAGGTGCTAGAAGATGGCGTGAATCTGGAGTTAAAAACACTGATGCCTCTGTGTGGAACATGATATTGCAATAAACTGCAGAAATTTGTTAAATAATGCAGCTACGTTCAACTTCAATAATCATAAAATTTGATTCGTTTTAAAACTTTCACTGTATATTGTCGAATCTATATATCGATAATTTATTGTGCTATAGGTTTGTGCTCTGGAAAATATGACATCAGTGCAGCTGATCAGCCAGTTTCTGCCTCTGGGCCCCAGAATGCTTTGCGACACAGTGGTCCCCACAATCCAGGCCTTCCGTCTCCTCACATCCAGCATGATGAACCATAGCATCAGCATCTATGAACTGATTTTCGACACTTTTGTTGGAGACCCCAGCACGTACAGCACTGAAGTTGACTGGTAATGTTCCTCAAAAAGCAAATAACTGCAGCTTTTTACACACGTTGTAGGGCCTAGTGCGTTGTTGATGCTTGCTTCACTCTGTTTTTAGGACATCGATACTCTCGCAAGTTCTTGGATTCAACATAACAGCTCTGAAATCTCTTAAAATTAATATAACATTGCCGGGTAGGTTCCTGCCAGCATTAAAACAAGCAGAACTCCTGTGTTGAAAGATGGCTTTTGTTATGCTCATGCCTTTGTCTTGCTTTCTGACAGCTGAAGTTACAGTGGCAGAGCTGCTGAGGAACACAACACTGTTCGTGGAAAGTGTCGAGCGTTATACTACTTTCCCCCTTGATGTTCTCGGGGCCGTGCTCAACTCTTCACTTCCCAGTAACAACATGCAGGTAAATCGCAAAAACTCTCATTATACATGAAACTCTCGACAGAAGTTCAATTGCAGTCCATTTCAGTCCAAGTCTCTCTTAGAAGTTCCATTAAAAGTCCATGTGTGTGTATTTGTACCCTAGTTTAAATACTTTTTATCATTTTTTAATTATAATTTACATTTTGCAGAGCTAAAAAATACTTTATTTTGCGTTACTTTACTGAACTGATTTTTGTCCTGTACTGAGTATCAAAATTATAAGCAACTTTTATTTTCCGCTTGACTACTTTTTTGATTGATTATCTGTACTCTTTACTGTACTACACTTGAATGGACACTTGTTACATTGTGATTGTGTGTGACAATATGAGATCTTGTTCTACCACGATTAATTTCTTTGGCAGATGAGGCAATATCGCCATCTGCAGGCTGCTGAAAGTACTGGATGCTACTTAACTGGCTTTTTGTTCTTTTTTTTTATATATTATGTTCGGCCATTTTGAAACACTGAGGTGACAAATTTCTTTTTATATTAAGCCTTAAAACCTCATAAATAGATTATTGTTTTTCCACATTTCTTGATGTTTTTGAGGCAAAATTTGAATACAGGTTAAGTTAATATTGGATACTTTACTTTCTTGTACATTGGCACTGGTTCATATATTTTGTGATTATTTTTTGTGAAGGTTATTAAAAAGCGACTTTTCTTCTTTCGCTAGTTCCTGACATGGCTGATAGACCTGCGCCAGTGCTCTTCGTCTGTGGCTTTAGATCCTGAAGGACAGATGATCTTTGATGCCTTTTGTATTCTGCCAGACAATGAAAAGTACAGTATGGCAGTTCTCTTCCTGCAGAATGTGGACGCAAAGGCCGCTTTGTTCAAGGTAAGAAGCTTTGAATGAAACAGAATTAGTATTGGAATGAAAAATGTTGATGCTTAATTGACATTTTATAGTAAAACTATGGCTGTTCGACTTGAGTTTTAAGCCCCGTTCTGTTTGCACTATTTATTGTGCTCTCATTGTTTTTTATTTGCAAAATCTTTTTCAAAAAAACATGTTTTTTAAAAACACACATACACAGACATACTTGCATTTATATCATAGTGGGCTCCACACAAGTCTCATAATTAGTATATAAAATGTACTCCTGTAAACACACACACACACACACACACACACACACACACACACACACACACGGACGCGTCTACAGTATGTACAATATTGTGCAATCATTGCAATTAAGTATTCATTTGTGATACAAAATGCCAAAATGTCTAACATTTAGAAATCATATTGTAATGTTCTGTTCTGTTTTTTTGTGATTTCTGTTGCAGCTCATTTTATCCAAAGAAATTCAGGACTTAGTGGGATTCATGCTACAGATGGTTCAGTTTCTGACAGACATGATGCACAATCTGGTGCCCGTTCTAAACAAACTGCAGAATTATCTGACTAGCATCGGAGATTTAAACCTCATGGCCAACAGAGAGTTTCACAGCGTGAGTTTTTACTTTCACTTGTAAAACTTTAAATGTGTCTATTCCAAGCACATGAATACGTCGTGAATAGGTTTTTCGTGTCTTCTTCTCAGCTGGTGAGAGGGAAACGCTCCACCATGTCAAGCCAGGCCACGTTCAACACCCTCTCTCGCGCCTTGTGCAAAAACGGCATCCTGACGCTCTTCGCCATCACGAAAATTCCCATCATGACTGACACCGATCCTTCCGTCCAAGCCGAGCAAAACCGAGAAGAACTCATTCAGAAGTTTAAAATCCCTCCTGACGCTAGTATGAAAGTCTATGCTCAGCATGCTAGATAAACGCACATAAAGCAATATGATAATCAATCTGTCAGGATTCTGCTTACAGCTTATGGATATCAAATTGATGATGGAGTGCTGTGGTCAGGTTTAATTACTGCGCTGCTCTTGTCTTTGTCTCCAGGTCCCTTCTGCATGAATCTGTTCTTGGACATGGTGAACACCACAGGCGGAGCGGTGGCCTGGGCTTTCCTCAAACCCATGCTGCTAGGACAGATCCTTTACTCGCCCGACACGCCGCTGACCCGAGAAATCATGCAAAAGGTGCAACATGAACATACAAAGGAGTTCGGTTTTAGCGATAAATTTAGCGAAAGAGTTCGATCTGCTGCTTGTTTGGCCATTATGCTAATTTAGTCTGATTATGATTCGTTAATTGCTAGTAAAAACAAGATTTCTGATATGCACTTTATCCACACATTTATACTAAATACATGTTGAAAATACAAGTTTTAGAGTGTGAAATCCTGCGGCTAGCTTTAGCTATATTGGTAGTATTCAGCTCTTTTTGAAATGATAATGAGTTTAGAAAATTTATTTGGATATTTTTCACTTGTTATTTAATAGCTGTTGTCAATTATATTGTTGTCGTAATTAGTACTTCAATTAGCATGTTTATTTATAACAAATCAGTGCTAAAAAGTTCACCTAATTTGAAATAATTACCCAATATGAGAATCTGGCTTTTCTGTTTTGTCTTGGCATACTTTATTGCTTCTTCTTATTTATTTGCAATTGTATAGAATTGTCTTTTTTAATTTTATTTGCTTAGTGTTATTGTGATTGTATGGTTTTATTATGTCATAGTCCCATTTTTCATTGTTAGCACTTTGATCAGTGCTCCGCTTTTAAGTGTGTCATTAATAAAGTCTGACTGGTCGGGGGGATCTTATTCGTGTTAAATTGAAATTACATCTTTTTCAGAAATGTCTAGTTAAAATGATCATGCATGACGCATCAAAAGGGTTTTGTAGGAACTAGGACAAGACACAAACACACACGCAAATCTACTTAATAAATTGTAAAGATGTTTAGAGGTTTTTTTTATTGTCACTTTTGTAGAGGAGTTGTTTTCCACCGCATTTTTTACACCTAACATCATTTTTGAATGACTTTGTCCGTAGTGTATACGATTATTCCGCATCCAACATTCATATCTGGTAATCTGACAAAGATTTGAACATGTTTGATAAGGCGACAGCTGCTTATAGAGCTAATCCACTATCATTTGTTGTCTTTTACTCGCAGTCAAATTCCACCCTGCACCAGTTCGGTGATCTCAAGCTGTTTGCGGCAGATTGGTTAGAGTCGTCGTCCTATCTGCTGCAGTCTGCTAACATCCTCACTCAAACCTTGCCGATACTTCAGGTAGAGGAAACCAGATGTAGATTTCACTGTTTGCTGATGATTTGCTGCATTAATACTTGGTTAAACAGCATTTTAACAGTGAACACCTCTCTCCACAGAATTCGCTGAAGAGTCCTTTTGTCCAAAACTTCATTCAGAGTCAGACTGGCATCAATGTGGCACAAATGAGTTCAACTCTCAGTCAGTTCTGTAAGTCTAAACTCCTGCTTCGTGGTTGAATTCCTATATATTCTTACATAGCGGCAAGGTGGCACAATGAGTAGAGCTGTTGCCACACGGCTTGCGTGGGTTTTTTCCGGATCTCCGTTTTCTTCTCATAGTGTGAAACATACTTTTTTGAACGACAGTTGAATCTGATAAAGTTCCCAATGGTGAGAGTGTATGTATGTTTTTACTTTAATTAGTTAGGCACAAATTTAGGGTTTGTTCTACCAGAGCTGCAGAAATATTTGTTGTTGTTCTAGTTGAGAAAAACAGTGGAAAAAGTCATTAAGCTTATTGGGAAAGTCATCAGAAATAGTATTGGGAGTAATGTGATGTCTTTTAACCCCCTCCCAACTTCTCATTGGCAGTGTTGTAAAGCACTTGAGTGAATGGACTTTGTTACTTTAGTTTTTGGCTACTTGTACTGAGTATCTAAAGTATAATCAACTTTTACCATCTGCTTGACTACATTTGTGATTTAGTATCTGTACTCTTTACTTCACTACATTTGATAGGACACTTACCGTTACTAGTTGTGTATTAGTGAAATTAGTAGTTCTAATATAGTACTATTGTGATTGTGTGCGACAACTCAGCATCTTTTTTGGGCGAATGAGGTGATATCGCCATTTGCAGAATGCTGAAGATACTGTATGCTAATTATGAGCTAAATCACATATATGTGAATTAGCGGTTGCACTTTTTTGCACATTAAATTTAGTATGAGTAAAATACTTATGTTCTTCTTGTTCTTCTCAAGTCTTCTTGGAATCGTTGACTTGTAATTGAGAACATTTTATAGTAATTATAGTAAAAACCACCTTTTCTTCTCAAGTGTGGTTTTCAGGTACACTTTACACATCTGCTCATTGGTTGAGAAGTAATGATAATCCAAAAGTTTTTTAATTGTGACAAGAAACCCACACAATTAGGATAACACACAAACTCCCCAAAAAACTGTTTCTTTTCTTCCCAGTTTGTTGTGACACCTGAATTTTGTAATAATATAACCAATCACAAAAATGCATTAATATTTCATTAATGTGCACAGCCCTAGCTGAGACACATGAATAATAGTTTCATCTTGGAATCATAACACATTGTCAAATGCTCCAGCTCACACGGATGCATTCAGCGGAAATATCACTGCGTTTACGGCAACATATAGAACAAATCTGTCCAAAAAGCAAGCTGATTTTTTTTATTTCTTCCTCTGCTGTGCCACACAAACACTGCTGATAATGGTCCAAATAGAACAGCATCCCAACAGATGCACTCAAGTGCGTCTTATCTAGTCCGGCTCTGACAGTTTTTCTTCTCTCGCAGCAAACATGACGGAGCTGTTGCAGAAAAACAAGTTTATCATGGACCAGATCTCGACCCTCTCCATGCTCATGATGAACCTATCCTCCTGTGTCAACTTTGACCGATACAGAGGTTTCAACTCCTCCGATGAACTGGACAAGCAGGCCGGCAAACTGGCTCAGAACCGTCAGCTGTACGCCAGTGAGTACACACACTTACACACACACTCTTCAGCCGTCTAAGGATGCTCTCGCTCCAGAACACCACAGGCACTGAAGAGCCTCTGGACTCTGAGACCCATAATTCAATGCAATTCCCTTCCGTTCCATTAGGATATAGATCTCCTCTGTTATCAAGGAGCAGCAGGCCTCTATGGTTCCAGATAGCGGACCACAGGCGTGCAACTTCCCTACACAACTAACTACTGTTAATCTTCACAGGTGTCATTTTCACACTCCCTGAAAAGACCTCCAGCAACCTGCCTCCCCAAATCGACTACACCATCCGCATGAACATCGAGAACTCCATGCGCACTGACCGTGCACGCAATCCCTTCTGGGTGAAAGATGCCTACATCTCCGCTACAAAGACCCAGCGGTACAACCGTGGCTTTGTTTACCTTCAGGAAAGCATCGAGAGAGCCGTGATTGAAATGCAGACCAATCAATCTCTCGATGGCCCTGCGGTTCAGCTTCAGGCTTTTCCTTATCCCTGCTACTACAAAGACGAGTGAGTGTTTTCGAAAAGCATTTGGGGGGACACGCTAAACATTTTCATCAATCTGTCTTTATTTTTCACTTGGTGGAGTTATATAGAGAGTACAAGAAGCCGTACCGATTTTTTGTAGGCTATAAGGAACAATTTAAGTTCTAAAGAATGTTTAGAAACTGACCTTGCGTAGTCTTGCATAAAAATAAAATATGTCCCTTATGTGGGAAGAAGGATTAGGACTAAGACGTTTATTAATGGTGCGTCGTTAAATCCGGTGCGGCGAAAAATGCGGTAATAACTTCTCATTGGTTCTATACTTAACAGAAATTGCAAAGATAAATCATAGAGCCTTCATAGAGACTGTCTGTGTAGCAAGAGTACAAGAAAAATGTGGACTGATTCGTTTCTGTCAAGAATTTCACAGAGACGGACCCAATTTCAGGACGAGGGTTTTATTTTAAACGCAAAGCTGAACAGAAGCAAACCACCAACAGAAACAAAAACTCGATAACTGCCAATAGAGGGCAAAACATGACTCGGAAACCTGGAATCTCTTCAGCGAATCCACATTCAAACACATAGAAAGTCACTGATTTTAATTTGTCAAACTCGTGGAAACACAAACTGTAAACTCCTAAAACAAACCAGCGGCAAAACCTGAAAGCACATGAAAACACAGGCTTTCAATAATGTATGTAATAAAGCAGATAAAACAAAGACAGAGAGAATAATCTATGAAACAAAAATAAATGTATGCACTGTCAGAATACCAGTCTCCTGCTTGCAACGGGAATGTGACTGTTTCACCGTTTAGTGCACCTTTATTTGTCATATGTTTTGTTAGATTTGATTAAATCTTTTTTTTTTTAAGCAGCTTCAGACTATTTACATTGTTTATTATGTGTACTATTGAATATTGAGCTCAGGTCAATATAAAACTTCATTAGATTAATGTAAATTAATGTTCCTTTGAAACACATTGAATACCTTAAGTGTTCATAATAAAAACATTATGAAACATTCATAATAAAAAACTTTACGTCATTAATCAAAATGTGTTACATTCTGTTTGCTGGGTAAACTATCAAAATTCACCACTATTACCTTTTTATTGATTTATATTTCCGTTTTAGATTTTTCACCAAGTGGAAATTGTACATGTTAAAGCTTACATTTGGCACAATTTTATTATGGAGGCCATGTTTTAATTCTCTGAATTATCTACGTCTTGGATTGAGCCAGCAGCTAATCTCAAATCTGTCATCTTCTCAGTTATCTTAACAGCATCGCCTTCGTCTTCCCAATCGCGCTCATGATTTCTTGGGTGCTTTTCATTGCCAACTTGGTAAAGAAACTCGTCCATGAAAGAGAGCTGCGTCTACACGAGGTAAGAACAACTAGGATCCTAACGTTAAATTTAACAAGTCTATCATCTATGTTATTTTGTGAAAGGTGATTATGCTTTTCTATGTCTCTTTTCTTTTTCAATAGTACATGAAAATGATGGGTGTAAATCCCATCAGCCACTTCTTTGCCTGGTTCATTGAGGGGGCTGTTTTCCTGCTGGTCACCATCATCATCCTCACCATCATTCTGAAAGCCGGCGGCATCCTTCTTTACAGCGATGGCTTTGTGCTCTTTCTCTTTCTGTGCGACTATGGCTTCAGTGTCCTTGCAATCAGCTTCCTGGTCAGCTCTTTCTTCGATAAGACCAACATCGCCGGATTGAGTGGCAGTCTTATCTATATCATCAGTTTTTTCCCCTTCATCGTGCTGATCCACTTGGAGGACAACCTCTCCTTCTCTGTAAAGAGCGCTCTGGTATGTTCTGCACCATCCAACCAACCAACCATCTGTCAGTCTGTCTCTTTGTCTGTCTGTATATCCATCCATCCATTCAGCTGGTGGTTTGTCTGTCTATCTATAGATCCATTCATCTATAAGTCTATCTATCTGCTTGTCTGTCCATATATCATTCATTCATCCATTGAATCTATCTATCTATCTATCTATCTATCTATCTATCTATCTATCTATCTATCTCTCTATCTCTCTATCTCTCTATCTATCTATCTATCTCTCTATCTCTCTATCTCTCTATCTCTCTATCTATCTCTCTATCTATCTCTCTATCTCTCTATCTATCTCTCTATCTATCTCTCTCTCTATCTATCTCTCTATCTATCTCTCTCTCTATCTATCTCTCTATCTATCTCTCTATCTATCTCTCTATCTATCTCTCTATCTATCTCTCTATCTATCTATCTCTCTATCTATCTCTCTATCTATCTCTCTATCTCTCTATCTCTCTATCTATCTCTCTATCTATCTCTCTATCTCTCTATCTATCTCTCTATCTCTCTATCTATCTCTCTATCTATCTCTCTATCTATCTCTCTATCTATCTCTCTATCTCTCTATCTATCTCTCTATCTATCTCTCTATCTCTCTATCTATCTCTCTATCTCTCTATCTATCTCTCTATCTATCTCTCTATCTCTCTATCTATCTCTCTATCTCTCTATCTATCTCTCTCTCTATCTCTCTCTCTATCTCTCTCTCTATCTCTCTCTCTATCTCTCTCTCTATCTCTCTATCTATCTATCTATCTCTCTATCTATCTATCTCTCTCTCTATCTATCTCTCTCTCGATCTATCTCTCTCTCGATCTATCTCTCTCTCGATCTATCTCTCTCTCGATCTATCTCTCTCTCTCTTTCTCTCTCTCTTTCTCTCTCTCTTTCTCTCTCTCTCTTTCTCTCTCTCTCTTTCTCTCTCTATCTCTCTCTCTCAATCTGTACGTATATCTATTCATCTCTCTCTCTCTATCCATCGATCCATCCATCAATCTATGTATATCTGTACGTCTGTCAATCTATCCATTCATTCATCCTTCCAGAGTTGAAAATTATTCTAAAAGCATCAAATAAACATTTTTTTCCCCTTCTACAGAGTCTGTTTTCTCCGACTTGCTTCGGTTACGCCAGTCAGTACATCTCTACCTATGAGAAACAGGAAGAAGGTAGATAATCAAAATGTGAATTTTTGTTTGGTGTGGGAGACGGGCAGAAACCGTGTGTCTGTGTCCTCAGGTATTCAGTGGAGCAACATGTACGTCTCTCCTCTAGCTGGAGACACTTCATCCTTTGGTTGGCTCTGCTGGCTGATGCTCATCGACTCCATCATATATTTCATCATTGGTTCATATATCCGCTTGGTTTTTCCTGGTCCGTGCCAACCTAAACATCTCAGACCCATTTATGCACATACAGTAGAGTGTTAGTACATCAGTAACATGTTTTATTAATTTATTTTGTTCTCATCTTAGGAAAATATGGGATTGGACTTCCATGGTATTTCCCTTTCACACGATCATTCTGGGCAGACATTTTCAGTTGTTATAAGAAAACACCAAAGACCACTAACAGAGGACTGCTTTTCACCAACACGATGCTTGAACACAACAGCGTTGAGAAGAGCAGAGGTAAGTTTCACTATATGTTATGCATTTAATAACCATTTTCTAACCTTTCAGAAAATGTCTAGTCGGATGTGATTTTAATTGCCTCTTCCCATCCTAGGCAAAATGTCATATTCTCTTCAAGGAAAGAGTAAATTGTCAGCTAACGGAGAGGAAGACTTCTCAGGGTTGTCTGTTGGAGTTTCTCTTTATGGCTTGACGAAGACCTACAACAACCGACACGCAGTGGATAACCTGAATCTTTCTTTCTATGAGGGGCATATCACCTCTCTGCTGGGCCACAATGGAGCTGGAAAAACCACCACAATGTACGACTGCATTTGACCACTGGTTCAATTTTCTCCGTTCATGGAAGAAATATTTTCTTATAATCTCTGTTGAATAAGAATAAAATTATGCTGACGTATGCTAATGTGTAAACTAGCTAAAGCTAAATCCATATGGATGCTAGTGTCATACAAAAGTACAATATATATTTACTCCAAAACGTATTAAAACACATAAATTCTTTTTTTCCTGATGTTTAAAAAAAAAACTAATTTTGTAAATAATACCCTTTCTCTGACTTGAAGGTCACTCCTCACGGGGTTGTTTGCACCCACTCACGGCTCCATTGAGGTCTATGGTATGGATATGCAGACCTCCATAGACAAAGTGCGACAGGAAATGGGCGTGTGCATGCAGTATGACGTCCTGTTTGACCATCTCACCACCGTGGAGCATCTGTTACTATATGCACAAATCAAAGCCCCGCACTGGACCAAACAGGAAGTCAAACAACAAGTGCACAAGTATGTTCCAGTGTGGATATTATAATTAATGCATATATTATATTGATGTACTTTTAAGAACAAAGATTAATGGAATAAACAGTCCGGGAAATGCCCACTTTAAAGAAAAAATATATTCTATTTTACTATTCTAGAAACGTCCAGGAATATTTAAATGAATAAACTAAAGGGTCAAGCCAAATTGTACTCTTTATAGAATTTTGCAGCAATTTACCCCAAAACAAATGTCAAATAGATGCATCAGCCAAAAAGCAGCATTTGTTTACATTCTAATCTCCGTCTCAGAATCCTAATGGAAACCGGCTTGCATCCTCACCGCCACAAGCGTGTGGGAACCCTGTCAGGAGGCATGAAGCGGAAGCTCTCCATCTCCATCGCCTTCATCGGAGGATCACGGCTGGTGGTGCTGGATGAGCCCACCACCGGTGTGGACCCCTGCTCTCGACGCGGCATCTGGGACATTGTCCTTCAGTACAAGCAAGGTGAAGTTCCACACAACGTGATAAAAAAACCACCCTGTTGCAGGCTCCCCGATGGCCTATTTTTCTTATCTGGTATCTGACATTAGGCTTAGAATTTAATTAGGCAGGAATGGATTTTCTCAAGGTGCGTGCAGTCGAATCCAGACAGGGCCAAAATCTGGATGTAGTGAGGAGTGAGCGTTATCCGTCATGCGGCCTGTGATGTTTAATTACCTTCCTGTGAGACGGCTAGGGAATTATCTCCAGCCAGAATTTACAATCCTAACAGCGGGTCATGTCAGATTCTCTCGTGTTATCTTCGCCCATCACCTCTTTGTTCCCACTCTGGCGGCTTGTATCAGTCGATCTGTGATTTGACACGTCTCCGCGTGGTTTTCTTTAACTGTCTAGAACGCACCATCATTCTTTCCACCCATCACCTGGATGAGGCAGAGGTTCTCAGTGACCGCATCGCCTTCCTGGAGCGTGGAGGGCTCAAATGCTGCGGCTCACCGTTCTACCTCAAGGACCAGATGGCTAAAGGCTACAACCTCACTCTTACAAAGAAGGTACAACTTATGAGGCCCATCAAATTCTACATCCATAATCCATCCATCCATCCAATCATCCATCCATTCATCTGTCTTTTCTGCCTAATCAATCAATCAATCAACCAACCAATCAATCATCTAATCAATCAACCACCCAACCAATCGTTCATTCATTCATTCATTCATTCATTCATTCAAGCAAGCAAGCAAGCTATCAACCAATTGACAAATAAACTAACCAAGCAATAAACCAATCAATCATCTACCATCAATTAACCAATCAGTCAACCAACCACTCAGTCAGTCAATCAGTAAATCGATAAACCAATACATCAATAAATGAATCACTAATCAATCAATCAATTAATCAGTCAATCAACCAAGCAATCATGCAATCAGATACATTTCTTTTGGAAATAATGTTTGTCATAAAATCACATAACCAATATAAGGACAAGTTGCCAAAACAATACAATCAATAAATCAATCAGTCAGTGAGTCAGTACAGTAAGTCAGTCAATCGGTCAACCACTCAACTAACCAACCAACTAAATACTAAATCACTCAACCAATCACTCGAAAAATCAACCAATCAATCAAAATTCTCCTCGAAAAATATAGCTTTTTTATGAATTATAAAATCCATAACCAATGTAATGAAAGGTTGCCAAAGCAATACAATTAACCTATGAACATCCAGTATTGCAGGTTATTTATTGTTCCCTTTCATGTTTTTCACCTTTAGATTCTGAATCCTGATTCATCGGAGAGATTTGACGGTGATCGAGTGAGGGACTTCATCCAGTCCTACCTGCCTGATGCCTGTTTGAAAGAGGGAGACGTGGGTGACGTGATCTACTCGCTTCCACCATACAGTCCCCTGAATTCCTCGACATACCGTTCTCTGCTCAATGATCTGGATCGGAACTTGGAGAAGCTTCAGCTGGGATGCTATGGCATTTCTGACACCACCCTTGAAGAGGTAATTCTCAAATTAACCGTCATGCAGAAGATCATCTGCTTAGCCTGGCAGAAGAAACGTATCACATTAATGCAGGTGAAGACTTTAGCGTAGCATAGCATTTATCTTATCATATTCTTTGTTGTTCTGAGATGGTAAATAAAAGTGGCTAATTAAATTCTTCTGTCCGAATGTTCAGAATAATTGAACCTAAAGAACGATAATTAATTTAAGTACGGTAGTTTCCTGCTTTCCTACCTAAATTCAACCAGTACAACATTGGCAAAAGAGCTGATTTCATTCATCTACGATCCAAATGCTGTCTTCTCTGTTTACTGGTTATCAATCATTGGAAAGTATCAGAGCAAGATTTTTAAATCTTCCTCAAAGCCGAACAAAAGAAATGTGTGATTCATCTCGAATTGCTGATCTTGAATCCAGAATTGTAGGGTAATGTATTACTAATTGTAGGGATGTACTTGAGTAAATTGACTTTGTTACTTTACTTTTTTTTTTGGGGGTTTGTTTTACTTTTACTCTCTACTTGACTACATTTTACTCCACTACATTTGAATGGACAATTACTGTTACATGTAACATGACATATTACTTAAGTCGAACTTACTACAAGTTCTTTTAAAATTGGCTACTTTTATGATTTTTACTCTAGTCTTTGTGGTATTGGTGACTTGTAACTTGTAATGGAGTAATTTTTACAGTAATTATTTGTACCTTTAACTCAATGTTTGCAAAGCCAGGAAGGTAAAGAGTACCTGAAAACCATACTTGAGTACAGATAAAAGTAAAGAGATCGTCTTGGGTTAAAAATGCTTGTGTTTTCTCAGGTGTTCCTGCAGCTGACTCGAGATGACATGGAGCCCAAAGACAATGAAACCTGGTCTGTATCCGAGTCTGTGATCGTCAACGACATGTTCGCCTCCAAAGACTACAACCCGGACGACTTCAACAACACGTGCTTCAGCGAGAAAGCCAGTACGTGGCCTTTTAGACGTATTAGATTCTTTGAAGAGCATTAGCTTCATGACCAAGCACTATTCCAGTTATTACTTGAAAGCTTTGAACTTTCAACAAAATATATATGTGTAATAACAATAATAAAACCCCATCTTGGAAATTTGCCTGAGCTTAAGAGGCTTCCCTGATCAGCACTTGTCTCTTGTGGAACACTGTGTTCTGCTGTGCTCAGGTCTCACCGGGTCGTCCACCGTTCGTGGCCTTGCGCTCTTTGCACAGCGGGTGATGGCCATGTTGCTGAAGCGTGTGCATCACTCCAGGAGAAACTGGAAAGGCATCATCTCTCAGGTGGTCTTGCCGGTCTTCTTTGTAATCGCTGCCATGGGACTGGGGTCCATCAAGAGTGATCTTGAGCACTATCCCCGGATCATGCTCTCTCCTGCGCTCTACCACGTTGATAATCAATACGCCTTTTTCAGGTCAGAGTTTCTAGTTTTTACCTTCCAAGAATGTAATGTAGTTGTAGTTGGATGAGTTGTGGTGCACAGAGCACAGGAAATCTATGAATTCAATTCCAGAAAATGAAAATACTGCGTTACTTGAGAGTAATTGTAATTTAATTGTGTTGACGAACATAAATGTAGTCGTAATGCAAGTGTAAATTGTTTAAAGAAATGAACAGTTCTGTACTTTCAAACCAAATAATTACAAAGTAATTGTTTATCACATCATGTCTTAAAGCAATTTACGCAACTTGCTTTGAACTGTAAAATAATGTGCTTGAATTACTGATTTAAATACTTAATTGTTTATGAGAAATAATAAGTGAAGTAAATTAACTTTTTGTCTATATTTTTGTATACATTTTATGAGAGTAATAGATTTTATGCTCGTTGATTAAGATTTACCTGTATTAATTTGACATCCTAGACATCAGCCATTGACTGATTCAACAGATTCAAGAAAAGACTATTCTGGTTGGACAAGTGTCCTACAATTTATTCCGCTGTAGCACTGCAGATGTTCAACATCTTGAATTTACCTAATAATAACAAAACAATACCTTAAAAGTGATAAATAATTGGACGACATAATCAAGGAAAAACTTTAAGAATAGTGTTTAAAACGTGGCTTAATTACTTAAAACTCAAAAGACGGTTTGTCTATTGTATCTACAGCAATCAGAACTCCAGCAACCCTCTCCTTCAAGACGCCATGATGTCCTATCCAGGCATCGACAGCTTGTGCCTGACCAACCCCACAAACTCGTAAGTAGATTCTCTCGTCTTTATGTCTCAGATGGCAGTATTTTTCTCTGTGGCTCCGAGTTCAGCAGTCACACCGCATGCCATGTAATTATGTTTCGTTTCTTCTACTCACCGGGCCACATCAAATGGGTTTCGTTTTTCCAGCTATGATTCATTCTCTCGGGTCTGCTTGTACAGGTCAGCCTGTTTAAACGTTGGAGTCTGAAAAACACAAAAACTGAGATTTTGCCAGTGTCGGCTCTTTTATACACTCACATAAACATTGTGAGACGAAAAAGTATGAGACGAAAAGTTTTGTAAAGATCTACGCCATTCTGTAGCTCAATCCATAAAGCTGGCAACATGCAATCACAACAATCCTGGGTCTGATTTTCATAAAAAAACACTGTTTGATCTGTACGATGTAAAATAAGTTTCTGAATGTGGAAATGTAAATTGAACTTTGCTAGTTGTAATAGACAAAGGCTTAATTTTCTATATTTAAAGCATAATTTCTTGTTAGCCCCTAGTTTTTTCTTCTTTGCTCATGGTTGCTGTACAGGATCATTTTCATTCCACATGCATTTGCTGTTTATGAGATAGATTTCCCTTAACAGGCTCTCATTTAAACCATCACCGCACTGTTCGTGTGAAGTAGCGTCTCGTTGCTTCTCAAAGAAAACATCTCAAGAAAGATGCGTGTGTTTACAGGATTTGTAGGAAGAGGAGCGCTAAAGGTCCGCAGGCCTGGGTCTCCAGTGGTGTCGCTTCCTCTGCGTTCGGCCCCTGCACATGCAACAACCAAGAGCAGGTACGTCACACACAACCAACCAAAACTGGGAGATACATATGTCTGATTGTATCAACAATCTGGCTGTTTCAGATGCGGATGTTCAGTTTTATTTTTAGTTATTTCAGATTTTTTTGTACAGACTGATTTTCAAAACATATGAAAATATCGGTTTGAATTCCATCTCAAATTCAGTTTCGAAAATATTTTTTGCTGAAAGTATTAAAAATCTGTGGAATTATGTGAATTGATACCATTTACCGTTCTAGGAGGAACGAGATTTTGTTACAGTACTTGTACGGTAACTTTTCAAGGTTTATTGAAATGGCAAAAATATTGCAGAAATTCATATTTGCAACTGTATATATTGTAGTGTATTTTACAAATGTCAAATGAGTAAAACGGTTAAAATTTATATATTAAAATAGTTTTGATTACTTCATGGCCCTAAACATTTGATATTCTCTATGTAATAAACGCTGTTTTGTATAATTTGAGCTTATCTTTGCGAACCCATTACCGCTTATTACGATATTGTCCAGGTTAAAACAACACTTAACTTTACAATCAAACGCCTCCCATGTTCTTTGATCTGTTTTTCACAAGGTCAAACTTTAAAAATTAAAATGGTTTGTTAGTTGTTTTCAGAGCATGAAAGATATTTGAAATGATCTTTGGGCATTATAGATGATGCAGAACTGAATAGAGAATGCATTTTAAAATCTAATTAAGTTTCTGTCAGTCATAGAGGAAATCGATTCACATTGGAATATTTTACACCAGTTTGAACTGTACAAGCGTTTGGTCCTGCTGTCACATGTGGCGATTCTTAACAGTCGGATCATATTGTCCGTCTTTTCTCTTTTTTTGTTTCAGTCATGTCCCGCGCCGAGTTACCAACCGCCTCACAAACTTAATCCATCATCCCAGATTGTTTACAACCTGACGGGCATCGACCTGGAAAACTACCTGCTGGCCACAGCAAATGACTTCATCAGAGACAGGCACGTTTGAAATCACAGCTTTCATTTAAGACCCTCGTACCACAAGGTCAAAGTTTAGCAAGTTGCTTATTAAGGAATTTATGAAGCTGTGGTAGGATGATCAATAATTAAAGAGGAAGCACTCCGGCTTATTCCTCTTTACTGTGGCATTTCCGACCAGCTGACATTTCCCGTCCCAGTCAAAGAGACCACCACACTGGGGCATGAAAATACTTTATTAACCCTCGAATATGATGAATTTATTATTTATACAATGGCTTTGCTGTTGCCTTCTTAGATGAGCACAGTTTTTTACATTTTCTATACATTTTTTAAGAATTTAAAAATCTATGTTTGTGAGACATAGACATCGCTGTGGAATCTTGTTACACTTTTATCACATGTGAGCATGGTGGTATAACACCAATTAGAGCTTTAACTCTTCTTCATCACGTTTTTTGATGTACTTTATTTCAGATATGGAGGGTGGGAGTTTGAAAAGCCCCTCCCTTTTGAGCTCAAAATGGATATGATGGACGTGCCGGCAAACAGAACCCTTAGCAAGGTAAAACAGACAAACAGCTACACCTATCCATCAGAAATGGTTTATTCCTTCTGAATAGCGTCTGAAAACCAAATGTGCTTCCTGGTTTGGCAGCATTTTAAAGTCGGGCAGAATTATGGTGCTTTGTATGACCGAAATTTTGGCAGGAACCTTCAGTTTAATCACTTTAGTTCTTTGTGCAGAAGCAGAATTATAGGAGAACACAATCTAAAATGAGCTCGAATTTCACTCATGGATTTCTTACCGGTTATAGTATTTTTTTTTTTCTTTTCATTCATATTCCTTATCTCTATTTATTGTTTACCATGTGGCTGCTGCAAATCAAAATTTCTCATTGTTGAGACAAATGAAGGTTTTCTTTTTCTTTTACAGTACCATATACAGAATTTTCTCGTTTTTTTGCTTGTGGTTCCATTATTTCAGGCCATAATTTTTTTCAACTTGAACACTTGTTTGCACAGGTTTGGTATAACCCAGAAGGCCACCACACCATGCCCGCGTATCTCAACAGCCTCAACAACTTCATTCTAAGATCCAGTTTACCGCCAGGGATGGCACAGCAGTTCGGTAAGTTACAGCTTATCTTCTTCTCACTCTTCCTCCGTCTCTTAGATGGATTGACATCTGCTAAATGACTGACCAATCTCACACCAAAAACACTCCTACCTTCAGATAGGGGGCAGTGTTTCCTTTTCCTAGCCCTTGTAAGTCAAAGTGCTCAGAATGCTAATTAGAGATGCCGAGACTTGAAATGAAAGCTGGAGAGAGCGAGCCTTATTTCAGCTCAGCCGCACTGTCCCAATGCCTGAGATTCACTGTCCACCTCCAGACACGATTAACACAATCCCCGCAGTCAGTAATGAAAAGAGAAGCAGTTGTTCAAATGTCGCTGATCTTGAAAAGCTTTGTGGGAGGAGCTGAATGGTGGTCACATGATGTACTGGTGGGTAATTCGTGTGTTTCTTCTCTGTGCAGCCATCTCAGTGTACAGCCACCCTTACCCTGGCCAAGTTCAAGATGAAGATGTCATGTAAGAACACATCCACGTGCACACACGACCTTCAGTCTGCCAGAAGCTGATAAAATACGATGCTAAATAGTTGGGCCAGAACCAAATCAAAGAGCCGGTGGTGGGGAAAAGAAAGCAATCAGGCAAATGATGGGCTTTAGATAGGATAGGCAAACACCGCTCGGGCATTTTCATTCTCCTGCAGCACTTGAACTAATGTAATTTGACTCTTGTATTCACTCGCTTTGATTTTTTGTGTGTGTGTGTCCTGAGCTTGGCTTATTGATTGCGAACCCAATTCATTTGCGATATGTCAAGCGGTGCAAATCAATGTTTGTCGTTCACCTGTTAGTGTATCATTTCATTCTGTATGTTAAAAAAAATCTATTTGATTAGTGTAAATGCAACTGTTAAAAATGTCATGTAGAGTGGTCATAGATGGTCATTATAGTCATGTGTGTGTGGGTCTCCTCCAGGTCTCTGGTTTCCTCCCATAGACTAAAAACATTAAATTGAAATGAGAATTTAATTTTGGATTATTGTCTGTACGAGAGTGTGAATGCAAGTGGGGTTGTGTACTGCTTTGTGATTGGTTGGCCACCTAATCAGGGGGTGTTGCAGGGATTGGTTACAGCTCCTCATGACCCAGAAATGAAAAAAGTGACCCCCCCCCCCAAAAAAAAGCAGTATTGAAATTGGATGGAGTTACGAATGAATTGTGTCTGGGAAAAAAGGTTCAGTTTACTATCCTTTATTGAAAAAAAAAGGCTTTTAAAATTCTATACATTTTTCATAACTACCTTAGCTGTAATTCATCTGATGTTTCTTTAGGTTGAATACTCTTAAAGTCGACTTCTTTCCCGCTGAGTGTTCACTTTTCATTCTAAAACATTCCAGACCCTTATATCTTTTTTATCACTCTAATGTTCCACACCAATTCCGCTCTGTGGTTTGAGTCTCAATTTCCTGAGTCTCCGAGATTTCAGGAAATCAATTCTGTCTGTTTGTCTTGTATTTTTACCATCATTTATTTATTCGTGTGAATCAGCGCTCCATCAAAGGAAAGATGTGAAGCTCCGACAAGCATTAAGAGTGATGCTCTGCCGGTGACCAAGAGAAAAAGATGTGTCCTGCTGAGACGGACATCTAACTCTTTCACTCCTTCTCGCGCCATTCTCAGGAATGGAGAGATCTTAATTCCACTGGCTTTCATCTTTTCTCGTTGCTGGGTTTGGCGAGTCTGTAATTTTGCGTCGGCATGATGGAAGAGCTGCGTTTGGTCTTGTGAGACAGTATTTGTAAGGGACAACAAGAATGTCTTCATTGGATGGATGTTTTACTTCCTCTGGATAAATCTATTCTAAACTGGCCAAAACAGTTGCTTTGTGGATTGTATAATTACAAATCTAAGCGTGCTATGAATTATTTATTTAACCATTCAACCCATCAGAGATTCTAATGATGTGGGTAATAGTTTTCTCTTATTTGCATGAATTTAAACATTACCAACCTTGACTCATGGCTGCTTGCTTTGCACAAATCCCATAAGTCCTTTGCAAGACTGTCCCTTAGGAACTGATCCAGGAAGACGATTATACACACATTCAGTGCCAGACAAACCGCAGCCATACTTCATGTCTTCAGTATTGAGTCTTTTAATCCTTCAATGTTATTTTTCTGTGGTCTGTGTCCAGGGTGGGTGGTTTGGTCAGCATCCTGGTGGCTATCTGCGTCCTCACCGGCTACTCCATCATGACTTCCAGCTTTGTCATCTATGAGGTTCAGGAACATCACAGTGGCTCCAAGAAGCTCCAACATATTTCTGGCATCAGCGAACCTTTTTACTGGATCATCAACTTCACCTATGATTTGGTAACAATTGTTCTATTCATTTCTATTCATCAATCCAGCTATTTATGTGACTATATGGTTTTTAAACTGGTTCAATATATGAATCAATATATCAATAAATCAAACAATCTACCTACCTACCTACCTACCTACCTACTCATTCATTCATTCATTCACCCGTCCATCTGTTTGGTCTCCAAAAAAATTGTCCCTTCTTTTTCCTATTTTGCATCTTTCATTTGTCCACTTACTTGGCTATCAATCATCTATCAATCCTTCTGGATAATCAATACACGTCTGGCCAATCCTTCTATCAAAAATTCCATTTAATAATTTGACCTGGTTTTTCCAATTTATCTCGATCGCGTTTGTTGATCCACTGAATAATTGATGGACCGATAGAGAGACATGAAGACAGAGAGAAGGGAATGGAATGATACAGATATGTGAACAGATAGTCAGATGTTTAACATTGACTGAACAAAATAGTGCTTTATTCGTCTAGGGTTCTATTAGTATGCGTTTGACATTTCTTTTGTGAAAATGCTAATGCCCAACATTTTACGCATTGTGCATACAAAACCAGACGCATTGTGTCTTTCTCTGTGCCATTACAGGTTCTATACATGGTTCCCGTGGTCCTATCCGTGGCAATGATAGCAGTGTTCCAGCTCCCGGCCTTCACCGACCGCCAGAACCTTGCAGCGGTCACACTTCTGCTGGTGCTATTTGGGTCAGCAGTCCCATTCTCATGTCATAAGACGCACATCCCCTTAGAACCTCTCTGTGCCGACAGTTCCTCAAGGCACAGGATGCATTATTCAGCAGACGTTGAGCAGCATTAGGGGCTGTCAGTTAATTTGGTGTCTTTATAGTAAACACCGGGCTCCTGGTTAGAAAAGGAGAGCCGCTTTTAGCTTTCCTACAGGGCCTGGGCTAGGAAGAAGGGATTTCACACACTCCGTCACCCAGTTAATTGCATTGTGAGGCCAGTCACAGTCCGACTTCAGGCTTCAGAGGCTGCTTGGGAGGGCCTTCGCTGTGTGAAGTCAGCAGTCTGGCCTGTGAGCTCACCAACCCATGGCCCATAAATAACCACACATCACAGCGGTCCAGTCGCCATCGCTTCAACCTGCTTAATTGCTTTTGTTTGGTTGAGCAGTGTGGACTGTCCTCCATTAACACACACACACACACAGGTTCACACACATCCACATATACACACACATACACACTCACACACACAGTTTAAACACATCCTCTTCCTTGACCCCGCCACCCCAATCACCAAGAGTAATGAATAAAAAAGCAGATCATTCAGTGGGACTGAAGAGGAGAGAGAATGCTTCACGAGGAGGAAATAGATGAACTCATTTATCTTCGGGCCTTTTAGCTCAACTGTGGGATTCATTCTCCTTTTGTTTTTTACTCGTATTGTGGCTCACTTTGTCGGGGTTTTCATGTTTAATTCGCTTTTCGCAAGACTGCTACTTACCACATTGATTGGAATGCTTTCAGGTTCGCCACCTTCCCTTGGATGTACCTTCTCTCCGCCATCTTTAAGGATACTGAGATGGCCTTTATTGGTTATGTTTGCATCAATCTCTTCATCAGTATCAATACCATCATTTCCACATCGATAATCTACTTCTTAGGTCAACTCAACGTCAATGACCAGGTCCGTACCGTTCATTTCACAAAGACCAAGTCACACGAACAGAACTAGGAAGCACAGAACCATTCAAGTCATATTTTGTATGAGTGTAACAAAAGCAACCTGTTTTTTTATACTGAAATTATTTTTATATGAAAATGTTAATTACAAGCAAGTTGAAAATGATTGTATTTTATTTAGAATTTATAATGTGGGTTTTATGTAATGATATCTAGATTTTTTCCAATTTTTTTTGTCATTTTTGCAAATCAATGGCAGATTTTATGGCTGTAGTGTCCAAAATGTTTTGAGAAATTGCTGACACCTTAATTAATTTTAGTTGTTGAATTTACTATTAATTAGATGCACAAGATCTGTACATAAGTTTGTTTTACAGTATTTTCCAACCATTACAGTAAAACGTTTGCTTGTGTTTTCTTTTGATCAGATAAATACAGTATAGACATATACATTTCCCCTTAGATGTATTAACAAAGTCATTCATTCATATATTTTTAGGGGTTTGGGATTTTTTTTTCTTCCGCAATTTTTGAACCTAATTTTATCTTGGGATGCAATTGCTTATTTAGTTTGTAGCACCTTTTTGCATATTTTGTTTGTGCGCTTTGAGACAGTTTAAAACTGTGAAAAGCGCCTTACAAATGCTCAGAACTTGAACTTGAACTTATCTAAAGACACTGATACTGTATTTGGCCATTTAAATTAATCGACAAAATAAACTTGTTTTTTTCAGAGCATCCAGGATCTGTTCAGTATCATGTGCAAGGTGTTCCTAGTCTTCCCCCAGTTCAGTTTTGGCAATGGGTTGATGGAGTTGGCTCGTAATGAGATGCAGGTTCAGATCTTGAGCTCTTTTGGGGTGGATGCCTACAAGAACCCGTTCAGCATGGATGTTCTGGGCTGGATGTACATCTCCATGTTCCTGCAAGGCGCCATCTTCTTCACGCTTCGCCTGTTACTCAACAAGCGGGTGGTTCGCAAAATCAGGTATGACTGACGCTTTGCTGATTTATTAGGACGTTTTATGTGGCGGTTGAACATCAATCTTAACCTAGATGTAGGGTTCAGTCTAATTCCATGACATTTTTTGGGTCTTTTCCAGACGACTAGTCTGCTTCAAGAAGAACGTTTTTCAAAGCTACAGCCCGAATGAAGACGAAGACGTGGTTACTGAACGATTACGTGTCGAACATGGAGATGCAAATGCAGATATTCTGCAGGTTAATCAGCTGAGTAAAGTGTACCAGCATCTGAACAAACGGGTACAGGCTGTGAAGACCCTTTCTGTGGGCATCCCACCGGGAGAGGTTTGTTTACCTGGTTTGATATTCCACAATATTATGAACAATATGAGTATGAACCTGCATTTCTACCATTTCTGCTGTTGTGATTTTGTGTGCTTTATCAAAAAAGTGAGAAGATAAACAAACAGATTTGATTTATTAGTAATCTTCTTGTGTATAATAGTCAAATTTGACTTGCTGCTGACTTTCACCAGAAAATGGGTCCGTTATGATTGAGTATTCACAAACCATTTGGTCTGAGGGTTTTCTTATGATTGTGTTTTCACAAACCTTTGTGCCGAGGTGTAAATACATTTCTTGGTAATAATACGGGAAATGAAATGAAATGGAAAAATGTGTGCCAGAGTTGCTTGGCCTACAATTTGATATTTACAAAAAAAAATAGGCTTAAAAAGTCTTAAAAGTCTTTGGTGGAATTTGTATTATTTCTTTAAAAGACTGTCCATAAAATACTGGACAAAAAGACATTGTTTAAGTCACAAGCATCTATAGAAAATAGATTTAGGGCCAGCACTGAGCCTTGTGGAGCTTACCAGTTTTAACATATTTAAACAGGTTTAGGCTACATCTCTTTTGCTCTTTCAAAATTTGAATTTCATTTTTTTTTAATCAGCAGCAGCTTCTTAAAGTATTACTACTGTACAAATTCTAGACGTTTTTCTTTCCATTAAAATGGAAGATAATTTTCAAACACACCCATAGTTACAGATCAATAGTCAAATAGTTTCACTGTTATCCCTATTTAACACGCTTTGGATATGCAGAGTTCTTTCATTCTGGAAGACTTTTCACGGAAGATTTATCTTTCAGCTGTTATATAGAAATATTCAAGGACAGACAAACATTCAATGTGAATGAATGAGGGTCAATTTCTTCCTCAGTGTTTTGGCTTGTTGGGAGTCAACGGCGCAGGAAAGACCACAACCTTCAAGATGCTGACAGGAGACATTTACCCCACCGATGGCTCTGCTAAGATCCGTGACATTGATGGGTACAGCTTGTCTTCTTTCAATAAGCTATTTTTTAGAACATTTTACTATTATTCGCCAACAGTTGTGTTGAGATTTCACTGCTCATTCATAAATCTTCCTCACTTGTGTCTTCAGGCGATTGGTTGACATCGCAGACTGCAGGAGAGAGGGCATAAACATCGGTTACTGCCCCCAGGTGGACGCTCTAGATGACCTTCTGACCGGAGAGGAACATCTCTATTTTTACGCCCGCATCAGGGGCATTTCCAAGAGGGAGATTGACCGGGTAAGACACGTGTCTGTAACTAATATGACTACGTATTAACTAAGATGACCATATTTTGATTGACAACCTCGAGACAAATTCAGACAGGCTTCTCTGGGGTTGATGAACATGCTTTAATAGGCTTCAATGGTAACTAGCTTCTGTAATAACAAAAATGACTCTGTAAAACCTTAAATCTGTAACAAAAAAATAGTAGTTGTCTCTTTTCTAATTATAAATTAATACATTACATGAAATATTGTTCTAAATATTAACTCTTCTGTTAGAATAGTCCAGTTCCAACAATATATCTAATATTAACTATAATATCTCTATTAGTGAGCAATATTAGTGGGCAGTTGTCATATGAAACTTTTTTAATTTAATAGTATAGAGTTTCAGTTTATTAGTTAATTTTTGTTACAAATGAATCTATTGTTTATTGATATATTAACTATAACATTTCAGGGAATAAATTAATATTTATGTGTCTGAACTACAACCTAACAAACAAGCTCTGAAACATTAAGATGCGCAGAGTTTAACCTGGAGAAGCATCAGCCATTTGAATACAGTATTATTCTCTCTCTCTCTCTCTCTCTCTCTCACTGAGAATTTGTGAATTTGTGAATTTATAAAACCCGTCCTGACACCCCGAACACGAGAGGACATGAAAAAGAGGACCAAACCATAAAAATATATATACATTACAATTATTTCCTGAAAATAAAATCTGACTAGAATTAAGTAGCTATAATATCTATTATCATTATTAAACAAGACACAAAGTAGAACAGCGGCATTTAACACAAGACTCGTGGGAACTTAGATGTGATCACTCTTTTCCTAACCTCACATCACATTGGTATTGAGCACAGTGGTTTTTAAATAACCTCATAATTCATATTTGGTGAAAATTAGATGAGAAATGGCCCACAAGTTCTATTTTATAGCACAGGCAAAGACTTTTTTTTTTTTTTTTTTTCCTTTCTGAAACTTAGAAATGTTCTAAGCTTGTTGCATCAGAAAATAATAAGACATAAAAAGAGCTACTTTCACTGTAAAGCAGCAGAATGAAATCCATCCATTCATTTTCAGAACCACTTTTCCATTTCTGGGTCAAAATAGGACACACCACCTATATTGATGGCCAACCAGTACAGACGTGGCACGTAGCTATGAATTCACAAGAATGATGCTCATCATCTCATCATGAATATTTTTTGAGCAGAAAAGCTATTAGCTTTTAAAAGTAAAGGATTAATGTTCTATTTTGATTGAGGCTATTTACAGTCAGTTAAAAAATGCACCATGTCTGATAGCTCTCAGGCGTCTATCAGTCTGGGACCGAGTGAGTCTGCTACGAAGCACAAGCCGTTAATGAGGGTTTGGTGATTGGAAATGAGAGACGAGGTGAAGCAGACAGCTGTCTGTTAAATCACGTCTCGGCTCACTGGCTCACCGTCGCCATCTTCTCGCTCTCAGTCAGTCCAGCATCTGTTTTACACAAGGTGGATTCGCCTGCAAGATTCCTTGAAACCAGCAGAGACATTCAAATGCTGGTTGATGCTCTTTAGAATGAGGAATTGGCTGCTTCATCTTGCACTTGCTGAAAAGTCATTCTCTCTCCATCTCTTCCTTTTTTTGCTCTCTCTGCCTCTCCCATCACTTGTTTCTTTTTCCCCGTCTCGCTTTATCTGACTCTTTTTGTCTTTTACCTTCTCTCTCTTTCTCTCTCTCTATTATGCTCATCTGTATCTCTCTCTTCCTCTTTCACTCCTTTGGTCTCTCTCTCTTTTATTCTCTCTTCCTCTCACTCTTTCTCTCTATTTAGGCATACATTTTTTCTGATTGCATATTTGATCTCTCCCCCACTCCTCTCTATCGCTCCATCTATCTCAATCTCTCATTAACTTCTGCATCTCTCCTTTTATATTTCTTTATCTCTTTATCTCTCACCTCCTTCTCCCTCAATCTGCCTTAAAACTCTTTCTCTCTCAGTGTCTAAATCTCCAAGTTCTTGGTTTTTGTCATGGTCCATAAATTCCCTATGTGTGTGTGTGTGTCCTGCTCTGTGATTGGTTGGCCATCAATCCAGGGCGTGTATCCCATCTTTAGAGCCAGATTTGGCGGTACTGGCTCAAACTCCTTGTGACCCAGAAATTAAAAAGATGGTTGGATGAAGGGAAACATTAGCTTGGTCAACAACCACTTTTTTGCATATCAACTTGATGTTCTGTGGTGGTCCGAGTTGAAGTCTTCAATCTTAGTTTATTGTAGTGAGAGTTCTTCGTTAGACAGGAAATGGTTGGCCCTCTTCCACATTGATTAATGAGGAAGATAATTAATCTACCATTCTCTCCGGATTATTGGTTAAAAGCAGTTCTGTGAAACTTGCCTTTAGCTGCATGATGAAATCTTTATCAGTTTCTTTAAAGAATGAAAGAGTTTGGATTATATCGAAACACAATAATACCATTGCAACATGTACAATAAACCCAGTTAGCAAGGTATTCAGAATTTTAGTGTTAAGTTTAATTTCGTGTATTACACAGTTTAGGATGATTTTAAAGAATTGTGTAATGATGATTTGTGTAAAGAAAAATAATTTCTCAAAGATTTCACCATCTTTAGTGTAATAAAAAAAATATTTTGTCTTTCACATTTAGTTGAGTGTCAACAAATTGCATAGATATAATTATTAATTGTAAAAAATAAAGTGAGTGAGATTGTCAATATGGCGAATTTTAAGAAAAATAAAAAAAGATATAAAACATGGTAAAATGTATATCCAGAAAGTATTTTTGAATAGACAAAAGAAATGTTATTTGTTCAGCTAGCCTTTGTGTCGAAGCTTCTGAGACTCTGAAATAGCTTTTTGTGATTTGCACCATTAACTTGGATTAAAGGATCCAGTGGAAATGGCTAGTAAATTTTGATGTCTCGAGGGAAGTGTACAATTCCGTCCCAAAAGGATAATCATAACTTCGCTCCATGATGACTCCTTTAGGATTTCTAGCAGGTTTATGAGATGATTTAAATTCATGGAATGTCTACTTGAATGCTTTGATGTATGAATCCAATTAGTTAAATGAGTTAAGAAAGCATGACACGCTGTGTGGGAGTCAAAGGTCAACCGGCTTTTAATTCAAACATTGTTCTGTCTGACTCATTAGCATGTTGGGACCGGGCCGTTAATGTGTTGGGACAACTTGTAAAGCTTAACTTTGCCCTAGTTATTGTTTTGATCATTAGGGCTGTGTGCTGATATCATGACAGATTGTTGTTCTTTATTTAGAATATTCTTAGATGTTTATTTTTTCATCTATCGTGTTTATGTAAATGTAAGCACCCCCTTCCTCAAATTTTGCTTAAACCTGCATATTTAAAATATATAAGCGGCCATTTTTTGGTGACCCGCTGAGGTTTCTGAGATCTGGGACTTTCACGACGTCATTTCAAGATGGCGACTCTACGGGAGAGACATTTTCGCAGCGACACATTTTGTTACTCTGAATTTTCGTTTTCTAGGACATCGGGGTACCATTGTATTTGAAGAGAAGTATTTAGCCAGAAATTATTTACTTTTTTTGGAATTTTTTTTGTGCCTGAGCAGGTGGTGCTTATATTCGCATAAATACGTTTTTTGCAACTTCATCAACTTTACAAAAATGTTTTTTTTTTTCGTTTTTTTGTAGGTTGTAAACTTCCTGCTGAAAAAGCTGGAGTTGAACTACCACAGACACAACACGAGTGAGAATTACAGTTGTGGAACGAGGCGGAAACTGTCCACAGCCTTGGCCTTGATCGGAAACCCTCAGATCCTTCTCCTGGTGAGCGACCAAACCTCACGTCACGCTTTCATGCTCATCTACAGACGTGTTAGAAACCCACGTGTGCGGTGTAAAGCTCTCGCTCATCAGTAATGCATCCGGTGGAAAACCGCACGTCTCAAAGCACATCAGTTATTTGGACTTTAACTGGCTTATGCTCTGCACATTTCAGGATTACATTTACCTAGAGAGTGTGTGGGATTTTATATTTGGTTCTGCGTGTTTAAAGAAGCATCCCACGTAACGTATGTCTTACATCACTAACCTCTCAGGATGAACCCAGCTCTGGAATGGACCCCCGGACCAAGCGCCATCTATGGAAGATCATCTCGGAGCAGGTGATGGGCAAATGTGCGGTGGTCCTCACATCTCACAGGTATGACGAGCCATGAATCACACCTCAGTTAGGAACTAGTGTAATTATAGGTATAAGTCAGAGTTGTGATGAGAAGCTTCATGTAAGAAATGTTCTTGCCTTCTTTGACTCTACACTGAAAACCTACGTATGCTCTCTGCCTCTGTTCAAACCTGTCTCTCTGTCTGTCTGTATGTCTCATTCTCTCTCTCTCACTCTCTCTATTTCTCTGTATCTCTTTGTCAGTCTTACTCTGCCTGTTCTCCTGCTTGATTCTCTGTCTTTCTCTCTGACTAGCTCTATCTGTCGGTCTCTCTCTCTCTCTCTCTGTCTGTCTCTCTCTCTCTCTACCTGTCTCTCTCTCTCTCTTTCTCTCTCTCTCTCTCTCTCTCTCTGTCTCTCTGTCTACCTGTTAATCTGTCAGTCTAACCCTGTCTGTCTAAATATTTCAGTCTGTCTCTCTCTCTCTGTCTGTCTCTACTTTTATCTCTTTTCTGTCTGTCTATTTTCAAACCTGTCTGTCTATTTTCCTGTTTGTCACGTTACGTGTCTGTCTTTCAGTCTGTCTGTCCATTCATCTGTTCCTCTAGCTGTCTGCCTGTCCGTCCACCTGATGATGTTGTTCTTAAATCAATACATATTTGTATTGTTCTCATCTATACATATTCTTAAATCAAATTGAATATTTTCAAATTACAATTCAACAAATCCAACGTCACAAAAGAAGAAGACTGTCAAAGTTCAAAGTATGTCTTCAGAATTAGCAAAGAGTGAAATTGTGGGATCCGTGTTTGTCTTCTCAGCATGGAGGAGTGTGAAGCGCTGTGCACACGTCTGGCTATAATGGTGAAAGGGCAGTTCAGATGTCTTGGCTCCCTGCAGCACATCAAGAACAGGTCAGTGCTTCCTCTTCCTGCCTCCCATGGTTCCTCTCCACAATTACTTTTCTCTCAAGTCTGCTCGAAGCTTGATGTTCTCCACGTCGTTGGAATGACCTTTCTATTTAACAGGTTTGGCAAAGGATTCACAGTGAAGATGTACTTGGCCCAGGCCTCCTGTGATGTAGGAGTTATCAGTGACTTCATGCAGAAGAACTTTCCCAGCATGCACCTGAAGGTGATGATTTAGCGTTTAGATTGTGTACCATGGTTGCATAGCCGAGGTTATTGTATTCTGGATGGTCGCTCTTCCATGGTTATTTCCGGGTCTTTCTCAAGCTCCTTTGAGGCAGATGGTCAGGACTTTATTGTAATCTTAGGAAAATAACTCTTACGGAGACTTGAGGAGTAATGAAGTTAAAAGGCAGTTTATCTCAATTTCTTGCGCGTTTCACTGTATTACATCATTCTGATATATGACATAGTACTGTACTCTGACTATTCTATTGAAATTAAGGATGTCCTACGTTGGACTGTTGAAGAAAGTGTTTGTATTGTGAGCAGCAGTCTTTGAATCTAATGCACATAAACTTGACATTCTGAACACGTTACGTGTGACTTCAAGCGGAAATTGTGCGAGTTTGTGAAATGTAAAAATTTTATTTTGGTGACTGCTGATCAAACATATGCAAAGAAAAATTCATCACACATTTTCATTTTAAACTCAGACTCATACTGACTTATACTAGTAAAAAAAAAGTCACAGATTCCAAGAAGAATTGGAGTAAAAGTCATACATTTTCCTGAAAAGTCGTAATAATTCAATTTTAAAAAGAACTAAAGTATTTTACTTGCACTGAAAATGTCAAAAAAAAAAAAAAAAAAAAACACTTTATTTATGAGGTTTAAGTCCTATTCTATCTATATATCTATCCATCCATCCATCCATCCATCCATGATCTGAATGCATCTAGATCATGGATTCTGTCATGATTACATTCTAAACCAGCTTCTGTTTTTCATCCCCATCAGGATCACCATTCCAACATGGTGGAGTATCACGTGCCTGTGGCTCCTGGCGGCGTGGCTTCAATCTTTGACCTGTTGGAGTTCAATAAATCAGTGCTGCAAATCAAACACTTTTCTGTTCGGCAGACGACTCTGGATGAGGTGAGCGTTTGATGAATGTCAGAAGCGAGTGATGTGAAGACTGAGCCGCTTTCCTGACTTCTCACAGGTTTTCATTGACTTTGCCACGGGGAAAGCGGGTGCGGACGCGGAAGACGGCGAAGGATGCGACGTGGACAGTCTAGACTCCTTCAATGACTCGGAAAACACTTGATTCATTTCCAATTAACCCTGAAATAACAACTAACTGAATGTATAGAAATGTTTTATATTAAATATATATTAAGTGTTGAAATTGCTTTTCATGTAGACAGAGAGTTAATTCATCGAACAAACTTGCCAAATACCTGATATATTTTTGAATATGAAGAATTATTAAATGCTGTTCAACTTGGGTTTTAAATATGTAATGTACTTTGTTGTATTAACAAATGAAGGTAAATGCATATTTATGTGTTTACAGTTCAACAAGAGCCTCATTAATCCAAGTTTAAATTGTTCACTGTTTCTCAAAAAACAACATATTTAAGCATGTATTTTATTTATCTTGTTACACTGCCGTTAAGTCTGTTACATTTAAAAAGACTTTTACTGTCTGTAACGGTTCGATTGTACCTGAAGTATGTTACGCGATGCAGAATTAAAGATGGTAGTGGAGGTTCTGTTCTCTTAAACCGCCGTTGCACTTCTTTGTCATTGCTATAAATCACAAAGACCTTTTTTTTTTTTCTCCTAACATATAAATGATTCTTCAATGTCTGCACATCTTCTCTCTCATTAATATTTCCTCTGAAGGCACATCTCTTGTGCAAGAATCTGCTGAATATTTCATCGGCTCTTTCCTCTGTATGCTTCAAGGCACGCTTCCTCTTTTAAAAATGTACCACGCTTATTTTTGCATTAAAACTATTTCTCACCTGCAGCCGAGCCTGTGTTCCAATGGATGTAGTTCATTTGTCTGTTTAATGTCGCACGTGGTGGTCTGCACAAAAATCCACACGATCTGCCTTTGCATAAATGTGTCACTCGTGTGGTTTTTAAACGCTACTACAATGACATACTGGCGGATTTGCCGATTTGCGACGCGTTTGAAAGATCCATAATGTCGGCTAATTTTAGAGCGTCAGCACGTCTTCATTAGCTTGTATCTGGAAACCATTTTAAACGCAGTTTGTGGAGACTTATAGAAAGGCTTAACATTTACACAAATGCTAATTACAGTTATTTATTTGTTAGTTTGAATACATTGACTCTAAATTAAAGGAAGAGAAAGTGGATTAAAAAGTGGTGAACAACAAAAGATCCACAGCGTATAGTTTAGGGTTTTTTTTAATAATACATATGTACGTATGTATGTGCTATATCGTGCTTTGACCTTTTAGCAAATTTCTGGAACTATTGTTTCAAAACTGCTGCTTAAGGCATACTGAAGCACAGTAACAAAATAAAAAGTAATACGTTTAAAAATGTATATTTAAATGTTACTGTCGTAAAGCAAACTCACAAAAACTGGACTGGCTGTTACATGGACTACAAAGCCCAGAATTCTTGGTGCTTGTCTAATCTTGTTTGTAGTCACATGATTCATTATTTTCACCTGCGCTCCTCCTTTAATCATGTATTTAATTTGTCACCTGCATTCGTTTTTTTTTTTTTGTCAATTGCTTTGCACTTGCCTATGTTCCCTGTGTTTTTCAGTTTCAGTAAGTGTGATTTCAGTTTCATTATTAAATGTGTGTTTTGTGCACTACGGACTGATACAATAATGATAATACTTCCAAAAATCATATAAACATTTAAAAGTATTGCATCTTAATATACTTAATATTTGAGTCTTAATATAATTAATAAATGATTCTGTATATTGATCCAAAACTTTATCTAGCTCAGGAGCTGCATGGCACATTTGTGTAACATATCACATACAAAATTTAAAAACATAAACATTTTAACCATAGAGGAAGCAGTACCCTCACAAAAACTGCTGACCAATCAGCGGTTTAAAACTGTTAAGCTCCTCCTATTCTTTTTTTTCCACGCTGGGTGTCATTTTGGCTTTAATTGTTGAGAGTATTTTACCGGTATTTGAAACTTGTGTAATGAAAAGTTAAACAAATCTTGCTGCAGTCCAAACGTTGTGTTTTATCTGCTGATATTTTTTGATAGATAGATAGATAGATAGATTGATAGATAGATAAGACATTAGATTACATTCAACGTTATTGTCATGCTGCAAAATACATGCAGTTTTAGATAAGTTAACACGTTTCATCTTCACATCACTGCATAAACCAAGGTCTCGTGTGCTCCTGCATTGCTGAAACCGTAATACAGTTGATTTTCCATAAAGCAGTTGAAGGTTGAATACGATGAGCATCAATATGCAATGGGAATTTGTGCAGAGGTAAATTTTGGGAATTTAATCAGGGGCCTGTGGGTTGAGCTGAAGCTGGACGCTGATGTGCTGCAGGGGTCAGGCTGTTTAACGCTGCAGAGGAGATTGAGTCGGTGCAGGGGTCATGTGGGCCGTGCTGCCGTCCAATCAGAGACCACTGCTGGAGAATGTGGAATACATTCGCTCATTACATCTCTGCACACGCCACACACTTTAGCCCGGCTGGTATTATAAGGTTAATGTCAACAGGGCACGCTTAACTCCAGCTTTAGGTGACCTTTGACCCCCATCTTTATTTCTTAAGTGTATAACAAATATGTGTTTAAGATGGTGGGAGAGAGAAAAAAAGAACTTGGCGCTGTGGTCAAATAGATCCATTTTTTTTAAGCTGCTTTTCACTTTTTTTGGGTCACTGGGAATTGGAGCAAATCATTGGGACACACCCTCGTTTCATGGCCGACCAATCACAGATTCGGACACAAGACACACACTTTCACTCTCTCACACACATATGGGCAATTCTCCTGAACAGTTTTTGGACTGTATTAAGTGGGATGATGAATATCTTGCTGAGGTTTTTTTTTTCTTTCAAATATGATTACTAGCCTCTGAAAAACATCAATTTTTTTTTTCTTTTCTCGAGGTTGATTCCAGCTATGCGTTGACACGTATGGACCAAATACAAATGTGGGCTTGTGTGATTCTCTATTTAGCACTTACCACTGGTGTTGGAGAAAGACTTCCACAGGGGAGCTTCGTTCTTAAGGAGAAGATCAGATTTGATCCAGTTTCAGGATCAGATTTTATCCAAAGCATTTGAGTGGATGTTGTTGTGAAGCCTTCAGAGATGAACTTGAGTGCGGAACACCAGTTTCACCACTGCTTTAGATCAAATCCAGCAACAAATAGATTTTACCTAAACTTGAAGACCAAAGTGTGTCTGTAGATACTTCTTCCCGCCTCAGGAACCTGTTTCTCCAACTCTTTGGGTAAAACACAATAAACAAATCGAAACTAAAGAGAGCAAAACTGTGCTGTAGACTAGCCTGTGGTGCTAAATTCTCCAAAAGACTGAAGAATGAGGTTGGCAATCAACAAGGGGATTTTGTAAGAGCAGCATGAATTGATAAGAATTCCAAAGAAATTGTGAATTCTGAAGGTGATCATAGGAAATCCAATGATGGAGGAGCTTCTCCTTGCCCTCAGGGGTGAGAGTGACAATCTCCATAAAATTGTTCCTCAAGTACGGGATTGAATCCTCAGTCTCTGAAAAAAAGCTTTTGGAAGCCTTTTGAACTCGTGTAGAACCTCTACAGCATTTACAATCACCAGGTCAACTGTTCCATCAGAAAGCCGTGGATTTAAAGAGAAATGTTGGACATTTCTACTAGAGCTCTGCAGNTGCGTAAAATTTATTTTTTTGTTTTGCTTTTGATAAATTTGTCAAGAAAACCATCAATTTTGCCCAGTTTTGAGTCACGACAGGCAGGATACAACATTTTTTTAGGCTGAAGATGGAAAAGCACTTTATGAAGTTAAGAGATTAACTCACACCATAAGCTTTTCACAATTAATTTAGGAAACCAGAGACCTAACGGAGATACACAAGACCTTAAGGAGCCCATAGCATCTTCTCACAGAAGCTCTCATCCAGAAGGTGAACAAGTCTTGTTTTGCTTGTATTTTTATACTTCACATTGGAGCAGTGACCCCAGCAGAACATATCTAACCCTCTTGCAAAGTCCTTTCTGCTGGAATCAATCCTTCCACTGAACTCTGCTCCGAGTTTTGCCAGTTGTTGTTGTTTGTTTGCATTCTTGCCGCGACCTCCACTTACGGATTGATGCTAGCTCAGCGTTCACGTCCGCTTGATGAATGCATTGCCCTGATCTTCTGCATGAACGTCAGCTCAATGTGAGGAACAATGTCGGCTGGACTCCAGCGCTGAACTCCAGAGAAACTGCATTGTATGCTTTACACATCTTTATTTCATACTGAAATTGATGAAATTCCAATTTCATGCGACTCCAAACTTGTACTTTTTAGCTAATAATATATCATTTTTCATTTTGTGGTAGCCGGTAGACACACCAGGCCAATAGCAGCAGAGCCATAAGTCTATAGAGAATAACATTTTGAAGTTGTATAATAATGAACCTCAGCACTTGCCAAGTCCCTAAAGAAAAAGAGTTTCCTGTGGTCACATGTCCCACTGGTTTGGCTTTGGCCGACATGATGCTGATTCTTTATTTGTGTTAGAGTAGAAACTGTTGTTCTGTCCTGAGGCTTGTGGCCATTAGTGAGTGATAGAAACCAGCTTGATCAGCCTTCACTATGACACGAGCGTGAAAAACAGACTGACTCGCCTGCGGCAAATTAGAGAACACGATGGTTTTGTGTAGAGCCACAAGTAGTTATACTATATACCGTATACTCGCTATATATATAGTAAATACATTTATTTATCCTGGGCGGCATTGTGGAACATGGCGCTGTCGTATCCATGTGAGGAGGAACTGTTCGAGTGCCAGTCTTTCTGTGGAGTTTTCATGTTCTCGTCGTGCTGGCATGGGTTTCCTCCAGGTCTTTGGTTTCCTTCCACGGTCAAAAAACATGCGGCAGAATGGGAGTTTGGTAAACTGTCCATACGTGTGAATGAGAATGTGTCTGTGTACTGCTCTGTAATTGATTGGTCAGTCCAGGAGGCGTGTCTGCGATTGGCTTCTGCTCCTTGTGACACAATATGCATATTAACAAAACATTTTTGAAGCTTCTGCTCCTTGTGACACAATATGCATATTAACAAAACATTTTTGAAGCTGTGTCAAAATCAAATTTTAATTGTCATATATACGTTATACATGGTACAACATGCAATTAAATATATTTTTCCAATTGTCCAGCATTTGGTTTGGGGGTGTGTGCAATAAATAGAAAGAGATACAATAAAACGATAAGAGATAAAAATTGAATAGAATACAAAAAAATTTATAATAATATAAGAAAAACTATGAAGATAAAAAAAAAGATAAAAATACAATAAAATGGGCAAAATGCAAAAAAGTGACTCAGTTACTGTAAAGTGATCAAGTTATCCAGGTAAAGTGATCAAGTGATCCATGTCCTGTGTGAAACATTTTTGAGGCTAATTTGATGCATGCGTGTGGATTTATTTTATGTTATGTGGATTTTCTATTATGTGCTTTGCTTCATTAAGATGCCTGATTCAGAAAAAGTAATTGTGCCAAAACGTGCCATAGGCTATTCCACATTTTATGTGTGTGTGTGTGTGTATGTGTTAGTTCCTGTATTTAGCACAAAATTGGGCAGAATGCTAGTTTTTAGCACAAAGTGGTCTTTGTCGAGGGCCCCACAACTTTGAATGTCTTTTTGAGGGTCAAGATGCAATTTTAAGGCAGCGGTTATAAATGAGTTTTTGTTAAGTTTAGAGTAAAAGGGGTGGGGATGGGAAACATTTTGATGCTTCAGTTTACATTAAGGAGAGAGGACGTATTGTTTTGCATGTAAGTCAGTGGTGGGGCCCCACTATGATATAAATGCAAGAGTGTGTGTGTGTGTGTGTGTGTGTGTTACTCTAGTCATAGTCCCTGACATCCTCACTATGGTAAGGTGATGCTGGAGCTCATCTCACTTGGCGATGACATGTATTATTAACTCTTTCTTTGACTGTGCAGTCGTGTCAAGATTGTTCCGGAAGCTCTGATCCACTTCCTGCCACACGCCCTTTATCCTAATGAACCCACTTCTCCACTGAACCCAGATGCGGGAAAGCTGGTCCTCGCAGTTCTCGGCGTCTGTCTGCCCTTTGTGCATTGATTGACTGGTGCTGTGCTGTACATTGGAGGAGCATAAAGCATCAGCAGATTTATGCTTCGTTAGTCAATGGTGAAGTGAAGCATCAGCTCCGTCATAGAAGCTCTGCACAGAAGCAATCCACTCCTGTCAGACATAATCAATCACTTTCAGCTCTTCGCGGTCTGGCGTTGGAGCGTCGGGTCTTGGAAGGAAGCGATGTGGCCCGAGTCTGTACTGTATCAATCGACTGGCTCCACTGCTGTACCAGCAGAAATCTTTACAGCTCCGCAGATCTGAAAGCCACTTTTTGGGAACCATGGTAGTTCTTTAATAAAAAAGTGAGTCTTGGCTCCACAGGCAGTGTGACGCTGAAAGGAAAGTGCACTGCTCTTTGTCGGGCCCCGGGGCCACCTTGGGTGACTCTAACCTGCCAGTCATCATTGAATGGATAAGTGGAAGTGGCTACACAAACTAAAACTACATTAGTTTAATATCAGAGTTGTATTTTTTTTTTTTCTAATATTAATAGTTAATATCCTGGTAATAGTTAAAAAGGCCATGTTACATTGTTAAAAAACCTGAACGTTTTTCTTCATTTCTTTTCTGTACATTCATTGTCAAAATGTTACTTTAGTTTCAAATATGGCGTTCTTATCTTTTGAATTCACATTATTTGTTTCCACATACTATAACACAAAAAAAAAACACATCGAATAGGTTCTTGATATTTTGTTAAGTTTCAAGCAAGTACACATTATTGCATTGTGGCTACAGACATTACTACAGTAAAAAATAAAGTAAAATATACAAAGAGGAATTAAAGAACAAATATTTCATAATGGGGAATAAAATAGAATGAAGAGTGAACTTTCAGTAGAGTAGAATTTGAAGTAAAGAAGACATGAAAGAAGGGATTGACGTATATTCAGAGAATATTACCTGCAGGACAGTTTGCTGCATTATAAACGCACATTTACTAGATAAAGGACAAAGTGAAAATCCAGCTCAAGACAAATATGCAAAGATTTATGCATTTAACAATTCAGTGAACACACACCTGGAGCAGTGGGCAGCCAACCAGACTGGGATTCGAGCCTAGGCCTCAACTGGCAAAAATGGAAGTGAAACCAAAAAGCCAAAGCCAAAATTGGCATTAGTCGTCCCAAAACGCAGCATGTTAAAGAGAAGGGAATTTAGTGTATGAGTTCAACAGTGAATCAAATAGATTCCTCTGGCAGTTTTTTTTTTTTTAAAGCAAACTGAGCAAAGAATCCCGCTGCTTCTTTCAATCGATGAGCTGCAGTTAGCTGCAGTACTTACCCGCACCTTCCCTGATTGCCTTGGTTATGCGAACAGGAACAGCTGGAGCTTCTCCGAGGACTCATTTTCACATCTCCATCGATCTGTGATGCATCGGCCTGTGTTACCACCTGCATCTGTGTCTGATTTGTCAACTACAAGATGGATGCAGTCGCCGAGAGAGTTTGGGGTCTGATATTGCTCTAAAACACCACAAAGTAGGGGTTTTATCCACTTAAGGTGATGATCCTCACCTCCGCCGTCTCAGATTGGGCCACACAGTTCCTTTGCGTTGATGTTGGGTTTTCACTCATTGGAAATTGTAAACCGCGCTGCCTCGGAGCAAAATCATCTGCATCCAGTGAGAGTGTGAAGAGACGAAGCGGTTGTTGGGATGCTCATGAATCCAAATGAAATTTTATGGACCAGTGGACCTCTTAATTGTCCCTCAGGTGTTATCTCCGCACGTAAGCGTAATCTCGACACACATTCCTCTCTGCTTTCTCTCATTTCTACCGCTTCTCCTCCACCAGCCAACAGGGACTAATGAGGAGGCAACACGTTGCTTGCTAGATGGATCCACGGCCCACTTTCTTTCTGTGCTTTCTTGATTTAGGTCTTCACCTTTGATTTAATTGTCACTAACCTGACTACTTGCAGATTACATGAACGTGATTGTAAATTTTATTGCTGGAATGCAAAATTCTACCAGTGGTTTTGACATTTTGTCATTTTTTTTTTTTTTTAACTCTCAGTGTTTTATGAGTTACCAAGACACAGTTTGAGTAGCATATGGCTGCATTTTTGTCAATAGAGACTGAATTTGCAACAGAAAGGTTGTAGGTTCGATTCTCAGAGGAAAGACAGAGTTGGAGAAAGCAGGACTGCAATCCAATATGAGACGTTATACATAAGAGTTTGTTTTAAATTCATAGCCAAATATGGACCTCAATATTTTCCTACTAATAATGTAACTTAAACTGTTATCATACATTTTACAAGAAGTAACAGGTTTAGACATCTAACTAGGATGTCTAAAAAAAGCTGTGTAAAAGCTGTGATTTTTGCTTTGTTTAAAAGCACTTTTGAAATACTTTTAAAACAACGACTATCTTGGAGGGGGGCTATTATCATTAGAACTTATCATTGTTAAGTCCTCAACTATACAGTATGTACACTCATGATCTGAAATCACCATCAATAAAACTACTCCTATATTCTTTATGTAAAAAGTCATTAGGGTATTTCTAGCATCTTTCAGCAAGATGAAAATCAAAACCTGAGTTGGAGTTCATGTTTTCATGGGTTTCTATCTGGTCCTGTGTTTCTTCCCACCAGGCAAGACCTCGGCAACAAAGTGATATGGTTGTTCTAGTAAGACAAAATGTGGCAGCGGGAATGTGAATTTTATTTTTAATTAACTAAAAGCTGCCACAAGAGGCAACAACTGAACAGAAACGACACTTCACAACAAGAGAGTCAGATCTGTCACAGCGATCAAAGACAATAAACTAGACTAACACAAAGGTCTGACTTGAGCACTGTGCCGTGACCAGACTGTATCAGCACGCCTTAACAAACAATGACTTGATGAGAACACATAACATAATCCAACTAGAGCACATAACATGACATGACTACAGCACATAACATGAAAACAATTGGGCGAGTAAATTGGAAATTATTTATAGCGCAATATTTACCATGAAAAGGCATGCAGCAAAAATAAGCACTCCCCAAGTCTCAAAAATTGGAAAAAGAGATTCCTATTGTCGTAATCGTGCCCCGAGTCGGGCCAAGGGGAAGTGGTAGGAGCACACAGATGCCACTCTTCCGATGATGAATGTTTATTAAGAACAAAAGAGGACAAGACTTACAAAAAGAAAACCAAAAAAAATCTCCTCCAAGCAGGAGTAACGGTAACTGGACAGTCAAAGTGCTTCTCCGTTCAAACCACACATTGTTCTCCTAGATACAAGAGACAGGTCAACGAGCACNAATGGTAAAAAAATCTAAGAGACACAATCAAAACGCTTTGTCTACTGCACAAGAAAAACAATATTTTGCTACAATCATCTTCACTCAGCGCATGCAAAAGGTCTCTGGATCACAAGGAATCATGGGAGGTGTAGTTTCAATCGCTATTTTTTTTATCAATTATTCAAGCAAAACATCAAAGTGATTATGAGCCTCAAGTTAGGTTCGTAAATAAAGTAATACGTATTTTTAAGAGATATTTAACGTAACTTAGCCAGAAATGTAAAAATAAATAAACCAATAGATTTTTTTCCCGACCCGGACTTACCTCACACACCTCAATAAAACATACCATGCCTTCTGCAGTTCTTGCTGCTTCGGGATGTCTTCTGTCGAGATAGTGTGCTTCAGTGTTTATTTGTATTCCTGCAGGCCGCGTGAGGCTCACTGCTCCGATGGCTTTGATTGGCAGTCGGCTTATATCGTCTCTGGAGAAACTACCTGCCGAAGCACTTCCAGTCCTTGGGGGGAAACCAGTGGCATCTTTTGCTCGCGCAGGTTTGTTTGACAAGTGTTGACAACACTTCAAACCCTGATGTGACCTGCGCTTTTATGACACATGTGAACAATATTATGCGTAGAATTAATCATTTTTCTGACACAATCAATCAATATTTAGCATTATTTATATGGAACGTATTGTAATGTAGAATATATGTGGAAAAATAATATAACTGTTTTAATGTCCTATTTTTTATATTTATAAATTCATTTCCTGTATTTCAATATTATTTATTATTTATATATATTTTTTATATATATATATATATATATTTTTTTTTTTACAAATGTATTAATATAACTGTATTTAAATGGAACAGTTAGTCAAGAGCAGTTGAGGTGGGTCAATTGAGGAAATGGAATGCAAAGAAAAATCCATCCATCCGTCCATCCATTCAATCCTCTATCCAACCTTGCATCCATCCATCTACCTCTGTCATAGGAAAAACTAAAAGATAGAAATAATAGATTTGCTTAAAGATGGCTTAATCCTTGTCATAAATATATAAAATGTAATATAAAAACTATATTTAATGCAGATGAAGCTGGGCACACTGAGGATTCTGGGAAATAGAGTTGTTAACGACAAACAGTGACTCTGAGATCTAGTAGAGAGAACCCACAATTATTTATGAGATATAACTAGCTGGTAATATGGTTTTATGTGAAATCAGCACTTGCGCGTTTTGTGAACTACACAATCGTCTCTTAAAACTATTCATCTTTTTCTTATATAAACGTTGTTTACTGCTACACATACATCAAATATTGATGAGCGGCTTTGACTCTTGCATGGCCAGAACAGCTCAGTGACTGGAAAAGAAAACAGTGGAATGAAAAGCTGTTTTTCTTTCCTCGCATAAAAGAGCATCACAAGCCGTCCAGCTGGAGCATAAGAGGCGCATTATGAAATCATGCATTATGAAACCAGCACTTTCAGCAACAAATGTTGTTTTTGCAGAGCGTTTAGGCTTTTCTAGCACTCACACAGCGGAGAAACAACACACACTCTCTTATTCCCAGTAATTAAAGTTGAACACAGCAACGTTGAAGTAGTAATTCGGCTGAGTAGCGACAATCTCCAAAGATGTAATGAAATTAACAATAAGAAAATGTTTTGAATGGTTGCGTGATAAATTGCGTCACGGTATTCAAAGTTATTGTTTATTTTTAGTTCATACATTCAAATTTTTTACCGCTTATTCCATTTCAGGGTCACAGGGAGCCACTCTTGTTTTTAATTATTTTTTTGTATTATTTTGGTTATTTCTGCTCTAAAAACCAGTGTTAATATTTTATTTTCTGTTTGGGGATGAACATTTTTTCAATTCGTCTTATTGCCGCAACCAGACGCTTGAATGCTGAGGTGGAATGGGATTTGCGCGGGATCTGAAGTCATCAACGTTGCACAATTTCCTGCAAACATCTTAACAATTTTATATCTGCACTGGATAACCTTCTTCTTTTCACTCTAATAAAGTAAAATCCACATTTAATGTAACCTTTATTTAACAGATTTGCATTAGAACATTCACTCTCGCTTCTAACCGCAAATCACAATTTTGAGCAAAAAAATGTAAAAACAATATTTGACTGATGAAATTTTTTAATTAAAAAAATCTTCGCTCATCGCCACAAATCAATCAGCAACCTCCATTGATGCTTTTTAATGGATTAAAAATCCAAAAGTGCTTCATTAATAATCCCAAATAATTCCCAAAGGAAGATTAATGTGAATGGAGATTTGAGATATAAATGCACGGAATTTCAGGTACAGTTTGTAGTACATATAAAGCACTTCTCAGTCAGTTGAATCTTTTCGTATACATTTGGGAGTGTTGGGTTTGTGTCAGACAGCTTGAGCTCTCGATGCGGCTCTGGTGTTTCTGTTCTGCTGAGTGGCTCTTCGTGGCGCCGTGCATCATGGTTCAGTGCCCACGAGTGTGTGAGCTGCCACCGATCCCACACACACACACACACACACATGCTGAGTCTCACTGTCGTCTTCCATCATCATGAATCTAATTAGCTAATATGCTAATGGATTTTTGCTTCTTCGCTAACAACCTGGCCCTATCGTCCAGAGAGAGGGAGTCGGATTAACCCCGGAACGTTGCTTTTTCACCGCGGCTGCCCTCACACGGTCCCTGGAAATAAAAGCTGTAATTAAAGAGGCAGAGGAAGTGCAATTACAGATCATGATTACTCTGGAGAATTCTGTGTGTGACTCATATCGGTAGCGTCTGAAACCGTGGACTTGGCAGGATTTAAAGATCATGCTTCACCGTGACCTTTATCATGCAGGTATGCAAATCCTGTTAATGTCTTACACTGCAGTCGAATCCTACTTTTTCTAATCTAATGAAGGTTTTATCTCTTGATATCATTTAGGATGCTTGATGTATACTAAAATGGTTGAGTCCTTCAAAATAATCCTCTTAGGATTTGTCACGTATACTTAAGGTTTTCTAATCTTGAAGTCAACTATTAAAATGTTCAAATAAAGATTCCTGCTATGGCACCCCATGTGAAAGTGAGAAAACATAACTAAACAAAAAAGTACAAATAAAAAATGCCAAAAATATACTTTAAAACAGAAATTCCAGAAATTATTTTAAAAGTTTTTAAACGAGAAGTTCAAGTTGAATGAAAAAGTACTGAACTTCTCTACTCAAGATTATTGAACTTACAACAATAAGTTGGTTGAAGAAAATGACTTGGAGTAAACATTTTTTTATTGACATTTTTAAATTATTTTTATCCATTCAAAATATTTATCAATAATAATTCCATCAATTATATTTAAGAAAGATGACTGAAATTGTATTTTTTGGTGTACATTGCATATTACCATGAATTAAAGAGTTCTTGATCTTCAAACCTCGAGAATACAAAATAAAAATAGCAAGAAACAGAATTAAAATAAATGTATAATTTACATTTACAAAATAAATGCTTTAGATTTAAAAAAAATAAAATTAGATTTTAAAAATAGGTCCATTGAAACCTATATAATCTTGCACTTGAGATTCAGTTGACTGATTTTACGGCATAAAGTCTATTTCTGCACCAAACTGCCTTGGGTGTGTATTTTTAGATTCCACTATACAAAGTGCTCTTTTATAACTCTAGACTGCATTTTTTGCTGCTTCTCTACAAAACAACAACAGCAGCTTTTCCAGCACTTCAGCTGAAAAAGCAACTGCCATTTTCACCAGTCATCCAGTGAAACTATCAAATAGTTGACAAGTTCCTCATGAAAAAGTGTCTATTTTGTTAGATCGACTTGTGCAGAAACAGCTATCAGTTGCAAAACTTAGTGTTGAAGGCTGTTTTTGTAATTGTTACGATCCTTCTCCTTGGCTCCCCCTGGCGGCCGAGGAGGGAAGCAGCAGGAACTAAGAGGAAAAGGACTGACAGAACCGGTTTGATTTTGTCCGTGTTGAGAAAGATCGCTCTGTCATGTCGCTTGAAGTTTTTTTTCCCATATGAAAGTGTAAAGTCGTCTGTAAAGCTTGCAGAATGTAAGTGCGTGTTGCATCAGCGCTGTCAAGCGTATCGCCCAGCGACTGCAGATTCCGAGCACACAGATTTTGCACTTAAAAGACAGTTCAGTCGAAAACAAATACAGATTTTTTTTTTTTTCCCTGTTGAGTGTCGTTCCATATCGGGCTCTGTATTTGGTTCAAGCTGTTTTTTTTTTTTACTTTTTTGGTTTGACTCCGGTGAACACGAGTAAATCCGTGTCCCATGACTCTAGTGTTGTATT
>SOMO01000015.1:795320-808467 GCA_028128575.1 Paedocypris carbunculus | reverse complement strand
AAAAAAAAAACAACTGCTGCAATACATGAAAAAGAAAATGCGATGATTTTCTTATTAGAATTTTTTTTTCTCTGTTGATTATTTTCTTCTTTGCTCCTCATTTCAAAATCTTTACTTTGAATATAAAGCGCCGTATTTAACCTGCATCTTAAAAAGTCCGAGCTTCAAACTTTGCTCACTTTTACTGTGAGCAGAACTGTGTCCATGCATTGTGTACATTACAATTCAGAACATATATTTCAGTCTCTATTGCAAATAAACCCTGACCGTCTCCCATTGAGCTCATATTAGAGCCCTGCTGTGGATCAAACCCCAAGCTGTTGGTTTAATTGCTTGGAAACATTCAAACTCCATATTTATGCAAATTAGCACCATCAATTTAAAAATAAATTGGGCAGGATACTGTACTGATTTTATTGAGAAGTTTGTGACAATAATGAGTGTTTACGGATTTTTTCTACAAATCTTTATGGACATTTTGCAAATTTTGTTTTTCAAGTGTAAAGGTCTGACTTCAAATTGGCTCATCTAGTTTCTCTAATTATTTTATTCTCAATAATCTGCCATAGAAGCACCATAATTGGCCAAGTATAAAAGGTCCGATTATTGAGCCTTGTGGACCTATGTAGGTCACGGATGCCCATTTAAATTTATAATCACCTCTACTCCCATAATATTCTCTGCCTTTTTACAGTGACCTGAACCATTTACTTGAACAAATAGACTACTAAGAATTTTTTTTGTAGCAGATTCAAATGTCAAAAACATTACATTCGGCAGCAATCATTTAACTTTTTTCATCATGCTGTCTCTCTCTCTTTTATCATTAAATGTCTTTTTCTTTTTTTTTCTCTTTCTCTCTCTTTTTTGAGTCTCTCTTTCTCTGTCTCTCATGAAAGCTGCTTAAAAGATTTATTTAGTTATTTTGAGTTATTTATGCTCTCACATCATCACCTTGTTACATTCTAGTGTTTATATTAGACTTATATGTATAGTTGGTGGTTATGTTTTCAGAGATAAACCTGCAAATAAATTTGATCAAGATTAGATGTCATAATCCTCTGAGCAAGGAGAATTCATTTGAGATTTATCTGTTTGCTAAATGAGATTATGTTGGTATTTGCAGTACTTTAACAGGTTTAGCTGAATATCTTTAGTATATCAGAAAGTGAAAAGGAACAGATGATGTTCAGTCTCTTACTCAAAGACACTCGCGTTGTAGATTCTGGCAGTTCGGGATTCAATCCTGTGACCTTTGAATGTAATTATTTCATATTAAATTACTTTTTATAAGTTATATGTGTATGTGTAAATGTTGTTATATAAGTCTGAAGGAAGTCTACACATTTACCCTGCCGTGGCCTTGAATTAATTTTTTGGCAATGCATTTTGAAATACGTCAAAATTTTTCACACTTTGTCAAAGACGACAAACCTGCATATTTCATAAACGTTCAAGCTTTTTGACCTTGTCCCTACGATGGGAGAAAAAAGCTGTATATTGCCTCTTAGCCACATTACAGACATGTTAATGGACTCGCAGTAGGGCAGCTGGGTTAGTGGTGCACAAATTGCTTTACTGCCTACAATATTTAGCATGATCCCAGGAGTCCCAAAGCACGGCTACAGGCAGTCCAATAGTTCATTTACGTCTGGAAGAATTATGAGCTTTTGGCAAATACCAAAACCAACTGTTTAATGAAGAAATACTAGAGGTGAAATACAGACCCGCCAGTAGTTTTCATTTTCATGCATCATAAAAACTGGTGACTTCAGAATGGCGAATAGGCAAACTTCGGATGTGCAATTGATATTGATTTTTTGCTTTCCTGTAACTCGGTTGGTAGAGCTGGTGTTTGCAACACTAAAGGTGTGTATTAGTTTCCATGAGAAAACATAAGGGTCAAAATGTAAGTTTCTGTAAATTTGTAAAAGTCTCAATAGGAAATTTTGCCAGTCGCATTGGACAGAAAGTCTTGATAAACGCATGATTGGCAGAAAGTATACCAATAAGGCCACTGGGGACTGTATTGTGCTCTTATTTAACCATTCAGTGAAGTTACACACACCTGGAGAAGTGGGCAGTCTAAAGTCGTGGCACAGGTCATTTGAAGGTCAGTGTCTTGCCTAAGGATAGGACAACCTACTGCTGGATAAACTACTGCTGGACCACAACTGCCACATTGCACATTTTATTGATATAACATTTGAGAGAATATAGTACAAAACATTAAACTCGATATTTAATGGTGGCAAATAGCCACCATTTTAGATTGGACATCTCGTACTTGCACACTTTTATTAGAGTAATCCAGACTTTGGGTTGTATATCAGCAATTCAACTTAATCAATGTTGTCATTGTCTTTATCACATATAAGCCATGCGTTTTTTTATGTAACCATATGTGAATCTCCAAAGTCACGTAGAGATAAACGCATGCTGAGTTTGGCCACTTTTCTGGCCGGCGATTTATTTACAACCCACAAGCATCCAATTCCTATGGAAACCATTGTGATGTAAGCCTCACCCACACAGACACACAGTCTTGAGCGGTGCTTAATATTTCTGGACAAAGTCCTCATTACCATGGGTTTTAAAAGGCTGACTCAAGTGCCAGAGCTTAGAGGCGGAATTCAGTAATTAGCAATCAGCAGCAACAAGCAAGCGCATCACTTTTTGCCTAAAGCTGTTTTTAAGGTTCCAATTCACCTCAGCAAAGCTAAAAACGGAGACTTTGCTTAGAGCTTCCATAAAAGAGATTCCCAAAAAAGTGTTGCACACACATGCTTGGAATTCCAATGTGAGCCGATGTTGAGAAAAGCATGAGATGTGCCACAAAAACAATGTTGTTATGGTCTGAATTTTGATGGACTGAGTTGGTGCTTCCAGTGTCATTGTTGATCCTCTGCCGGCTCCGTCAGCGCTGATATAAGAGTCTCTTGACATTTACCGTCTCGGTTCGTCCGTGCGGAACTATCTCGGTGAGATTACATGACAGTCGTCTCGACTTGGACGGTATTGAGTCGCTCTTGACCGACTNAAAGACGCTGTATGTAATGTTGAAGAACATATAAACATGCAAACACACACACACAGACAGTGTGAGTATCAAATGGACTGGAAGTCATTTTCATTTTCACTGGTAGCCTTAAGAGAGCAGCGTGGATACAACCCGTGTTTAAAAATATGTGGAAGGGGTGCTAGCAAATCACAAAACTTTTAGAATTGTATTATTTATTTCTATTATAATATTGGTACAATGAAAGCTGTTACGTAGCTTGATCTGTATAGCTGGTGTTTGTCAAGGTTGTGGGTTCAATTCTTCTCAGAAGGTTTTAATTGTAGTGTTAAGAAACTAAGAAAGCATCTTCTACTTTCAGAAAATCAGAAATAAATAGTTTTGTTTCCGCAAATGTTTTAGATCTTGAAGATGCGAATCCCGAAACAATTGAAAAAATAATTTCTACTTTCATTCTTTCTGCTTTGACTTGAAGGTATTTTCCATTGTATTTCATTGAGTGCTAATCGTGCGATAGCAAGGGAAATCAGTTTTGCACTTGTTTGACCCCTTTAATGATCTTGATGGTTGCCATGACTGTGTCCTCCAGGGGACTCGCTTATTTAAAATGCCACCACCACAAGAACATCACCGTTCCCTGTCTGCCTAGATTACATTTCTTCCAGGCTGTAGGCGATCTCCTCATGTCATTCCGCCCAAGTGAAGCACGTCTCTGTTTAGTTCCCATACCTTACGCTGGCTGATTGTGACGTGGATAACGAAGGATGTAGGTCAGTGTTCTTTTCCTACATTTCTAATTTAGGCTACTGTGAAAATGGAAATACCATATTTAAGCGAATATAAGCACCCCGCAAATATAAGAAACCCCCCCCCCTGATTTTTCAGGCACAAAATACGTCTTTTTTTATTAACGTTTCTGGTTCAATTACATTCTCTTAAAAATCAATTTAAATTCAAGTTCAGTTTAACCTTCTCTTAAAAATAAAATTTTTGAGCTAAAGCTCAGGCCTGTTTCAAGCTCTCTGTTTATCCGACGCCGTGTAGGAGGATCATAGCAAAGGATTATTATCCCCTGTGCAGCGACCAAGCGTTTTGATTGTGTCTGTCCCTTGGATTTTTTTACTCCTTGCACATGTTCTTCATTTTTGACTTTTTCAATTTCTGCGATGACACACTGGACTTGTTAGTAGCCGGTTGCGCTAAGCTAAGCTATCTGGTCATGGTTTGTAGCCTCTATTTATATACTGTAAATGTAAAATAAATGATTGCACTGTATTTAGTTTAATCTTCTTTCAGTGTTATTTTGTCTGTTAAGTGTCGTGGTGTGTCTGTTTCTTTATTTCTGTTATTGAGCCAAAAAAAAACTTATACTGTAGCACGTCTGCCAACGAACCATTGTGTAACATTACATAGACATACACGCGCACCGCTGCATAAAGATGGCGTGTTTTCATTTTTTTGTGATTGTTCCTGACTTGAAATACAGAAAAATGTGGGCTTTTATTCGCATAAATACGGTACCTCTGTCTGGTTTCTCTTTCAGCTTTGATCGACCACAGTAACTTGGTTAAGTTCAGGTGGTCTACATTTCAGTGGCTTATATTAGATGCGATCAAAGCTTAATATATCCTTGTGTTCACTAAGCTCAAACCTTGCTATGTGCCTGTGTGTCGGACTGAGTCAGGGAAATCTCTTGCCCTTGGCCGTCCAGTGAGCCATTGGAATCCAATAATTGTAATTTTGGGATCAGGTCTTGCTGACTAGTGCATCAAGGGAAGAGCGAGAAGAGTCCCTGCTGGCCAATTAATCCTTTTTAGCATGATCTTAATCAATGAGACACTGGTTATCTGAACCAGACTTCTCTCGCTGTGGTTGGGATTCAAGGAGTTTGGGATTGAGATAAACTAGATTCATTCCATACCAACGCATGCAGCCTGTCGATTTGTTAAGAACTTGGAGAAAAATGCACTTTCTGTAGGGAATTCTTCCCAGAGTGATCTTTGTTTTTGCCTTTTCCCATTAATCCAGAAAATTGCACGGGGCCAAATATCAAACCACACTTTAAATCAGGGGCCAAACAGAACAGACTTGCATACAATTCGCTAAAACTGTTTTTTTAAACATACATGTAGGAACAAACAAACAAATAATAATAAAAAAAAATAATAAATAAATAAATTAATAAATTAAAAAAAAAGTTTTTCTACCTGACAATGTATTCAGTCAAGTTTGAAAATTTCGAACATGATACAAAAAGAATGAATGAAAAAAAATAATTTGTACTTTTAAGTAAAAGTTACAGTTATTGTTTATACAAGGCAATGCATCTAAAGCACTGCATCATGGGATTAATGAGATATAGCATATCTCATATAGAATAGGATATAGCAGATATAGTGTATTATGAGTACTTGATATCACCAGTCCATTATTACCAATAACAACAGCTGCTTATAAAAAGCTCTTGAGATCCTGGACTAATCGTACGCCGGGCCGGAAGTTACACCAGACTATATGTTTGATCCATGTGCATAAAGCTTCAAAAGAAACCAGAGCATCCTTACCATTTTTACAGATGGGGCAGCATTGTTCCGGCTCGTACACTGGGTTGACGCACTCCGGTACGGCACAGTCGGCCACCACACAGTGCACTTCGTTGTTTGGCTCACAGCGGCACCATTCACATGGCGAAGGCTGCAGTGAAAAGAAATGCAATGCGGTGAGACTGTTTTGCGATAAACTGAGTAGTTTGTGAATATCTGTGGCTATTGTAAAGCGCCATCTTGTGCCAGGGAGAGGATTTGCAGGTCACTCGGCTACTTTACAATCAATTGGCAGATGCTTTTATTCAAAGTGACTGACAAAAAAAGAACATTAGAAACTATTTCTATAACACGATAGACGGAAGTGAACAACTGGATCATGGAGGTCAATTTGTGAGACAGAGTTTTTTTTTTTTTATTCTTGAGAGTTGAGGTGCGGAAGATAAAACTCATTCTTCAGTGCTTTGAAAGTGAAAATTTTTTGTTAGAATATTATAGAAATTCTAACCAAAAATATTGTATTCCTCTTTGCAGAAGAGCTACTAAGCACCATTCATTATCTAAGTAGAAATGGCGTAAGTGAGAAAATTCCTGTACCAGAGAGTTGTGGTATTCTCTGAGTTGAAAATGGTGCAGCACCAGTAATAATCTCTAAGATCAAAGTTAAAGCCTTGAACTTAGTCCTAGCAGCAACTGGTAGCCAGTGTAAGGAGACAAGCAGTGGAGTGGCTGTTGCGGACCTGCTAAGAAGGATTTAAGGTAATCTAGCCTTGAGATTACTAGAGCCTGAACTAGAAGTTGAGTAGTATATACTGCGAGAGTCACGGTTGTATTTTTCTGATGTTGTACAGGGCAAGAACCTGGCTGTTGTAGAGATGCTTCATAGCTTCATCAGTAAAGCTAGTCTTACAACAAAGGTGAAACTTATAAACTACATGTTACAAACATAACGTGTTGCAAAGATCTAAAAGAAAACTGTTGAAACTGAAACAGATTTGCAAGAAAGGTTATTACTGAATGACTAAAAATGTGCCAAGATTGCTTTCGGAAATAGATGTGCATATTTGTAAGAATTCCCAGATCCACAGACTCTTTCTGCTGAGTATTATATACACTCAGAAGATCAGAAATATTTAAAGCATATATATTGTTTTCTCTTTGTATTCACATAATGCTGCAGTAAGGCCTGAACTGGAGAAACTTTGAAAGAGCCAATTTACCATGACACACACTTTGAAGTAATTTATCACTTCTCTGTGTAATTATTTAGTGATTTAGGCCCAATCTTTCATATTTGAAAGATGTTCTTCTAGATGGTTAAAGTATTTTACAAGGCGATCATTTGCAAGTCTGGCACATTTGACCCAACCTTGCTTTTATAACTACACCTGGCTTTTTCAAGTACATTTCAATGTATTTCTTAAGAATAATTGGCTCTTTTTTGTGCCATAATATATCAGTGCAGGTTTGGGCGACTAAGGCACCTTTACTCCTCTCTTCACTTCTGAACTCTCTCTTTAATGATCGATCGCCTCTTTCTAGCTCCTCTCACAATCTCCTTTATGTTCTTACAGTGTGTTCTTAGAGAACAACCTTTTCTAAGAAGTGTCAGGCTGTTTTGATTTAGCTTCCACCACTTGGTAATTGAACCAGTGTCTACTGGGATCTGGGATTTAGCTTTGCACTTTCTTCCTACTTGCACATTTATTTTAAGAGCACCTCCATAATATTATACTATTTAATTCCACAGTAGACCATTCTCAGTAATGATCTTGGAAGCTTCTCATATTCATCCAGCGTTTCGAACAGATGCATAAGAAAATAGAAAAACTTTTCTCATAATTTTATGAATAATTATTATAATTTTCATCTGTTCTGATTTCCACCTTCTCTACTGGAGGGCTGTCTATGTGAAACACAAATACTGTAACCATGGCAACAAGATGTTTGCTCAATTCACTCGTGGCTGGCGATTGGTCGGCCACTGCTGATGATGCGTCAGTGATCAGAAGTGATCTGATTCTCTCATTTCAATTTTCTACAGCTAACAATTACTTGCATATTTACCAGAATGGATTGCAGGATTCTTGAGATGGTTACAGATTTGGACCCACATCGTGTTAGCCATGAAATGAAAACAAACATTAATAATCCTCTCTATTGATAACAGCATCCGGTCCAGTGAGGAAGTAGCTTGTGAACTTCCCCAGCAAGTCATTTGTAATTATGCCAAGCTTCTCGTAGGACTAATAATAAACAAACAAGGACACAATGGCTCGAGCTGGCTTTGTGTGTAAGGATTGTATAATGATCAGAGAATAAGATTAAGATTCTTCTAATACATAGTTTACCTGTAGCTCAATGAGTAGAGTTTAGAGTATGCAACACCATAGTTGCGGGTTCGATACACACAAAAAAGTTAAGTTAAATTCAGCGTTTATCCGTAAAACATTCCATGCAAATTTGACGAAGAAGAAATTAGGCATTACAAAATATTTCACAAAAAACAAATCAAACTATTGTGTGTTAGTAGCGGTTAATTGCGCTGTTCATTTTAAATTGTGAACTGAAGTAGTGCCTTGTGCAGGTTTATTTTAGTCCTGCTAGTAAATTAATAAACTACTGACCCTTGGATTGGACATGACAGTTTAGTTACTGGGATTTACCCACCCTATTCTCCCAAACCTAAAGGCCACGCCCCTTCTGTAATTACGACGAACACAAGAAAATCACGCCAATTCCACACAAACCCACAACTTGGTGTTCAGCAAGTGTCTTTTGTTATTCTGATTAGTAAAACTGCAACTATTGAGATACCTGTAATAAACTGCAAAAACACTTTAGATAATATTTGCATTTTTATTACATAAAGCTTTCCGCAAAAAACAATTCTGCTTTTTTTCAAGCCCTAAATAATCTCACTCTTTAACCATGCTGTGCACAGAAGAAGAGCAACTTTCAAAGAATTCCACTTTTTAAAGCTGTATTTTTAAATCTGCGACCGAAGACTGAGTGAAACTAGACTAGAATTCGAAGCAAGAATTTTATCGTATACAAAATATAATATATAATTCAGCGATGATTTATTAGCTATAAAGGTCGATATGGGGTTGTAAAAATTGTAATGACTTTGGATAAAAGCGTCTCCTAAAGGACTGTAAAGTAAAGTAAAGATACTCTTGTGTTACTACTTGACTATTATTGGTAAAAAAAAAAAAAAAAGTATGTTTTTCTTTTTTTCAGTAGATGTTTTCGTGGAAGTGATAAATGAGTCTATTGTAAAATCACAGAGGAAGTGTGATTTACATTACTAGCACTAATTATTCAAACAGTAATTATTTAAATGTCTCAGTTCAGTGCGCTTCAGAGCCCATGATTGTAGCGCTTCCAAGGCAACTGGCATTTTGTTTTGATGTGTGATCAGAAGTGGTTTCATTTACTTTGTTTCTTGTCCCTTATTAGCATGCAAACAAAGAGAGCACATCCTGCTGGCGCTGATGAGGTCCCGCGTGTCTGCGGGGAAACACTACTACAGCAGCCAGATACTCGCTCGTAGCCGGAGTATGAACAACAAATCTATCAGAAACGGTAAATGGACTAGAACCGAGGAGAGGAGAAACTCATTTAGAATGAAAATGACCCAACATTCGACCTGCCATCACATTAAAACAAACACACACGCACTTTTGGATCATCCGTGACTTGCACATCTTACTTTTCAGAGTAGAATAGTTACGACTAATTTGTCTTTGACAGATAAAAAAGTCCTATATAGTCTACAACTCTAATATATCATTCCATCCTTCTGGATGCTTTTTGTAGGCCCCCGGTTTCACTGCAAATCAATCTGTTTGATCTAATTTTTTTTTTCGCAGCAATTCACTTTTACTTGGAGTTTGTACACTTCATGTACACCTTATTTGGACTACACTTTATGTACTAGATTAATTTTTAAATCAAGTTCTACAGTGTTAATCACGCCTCTAATCCACTGTCAGTTTCACTCTGTCTTCACTCGCAGATGCAAACAGCTGTTTGCGAGATGCTTATTCCCCAGTGCTTGTGTGTTTCCTGAGCTTACTTTTTAGGTTTTTTCACTGAGGACTAAATTTGCTGGAGGAGGATTTATGACTTATGGTTTAAAAAGCATTTGAGGGCAATTTTGCATATATTGCAAATCTATCGTTTCTGCAGGAGGCTGCTGGAAATATGAAAATATATAGCCCGTTCTTATCAGCCTAATCTCTTCAATGGAGTAAATGTAAGCACAATAAACAACTCTGACTGTAGGACAATACAGGCATCTTAAACTTTACTTGCATATTTATTACTTGAGAAATGTTTGTAGCCTGTTGTTCTGCGACTCCAGAAATGACACCTGTACAAGTTAGGGGACTTTTGCAAAATTTAAAGTTCAATTCATGATCAAAATTGCAGTACTTCATTTCTTAAAACTTTGCGTTTTTGGATTGGAATGTTTGGCTGGTTTGACACATGACCGGCTACGTGTTTCTCCGTCCCCGCAGCATGAGTCACTTTAACACTGATGGTTTCTCCAGACGTGCCCTTTTCCACTCCTGAAACCACCATTGTTTCAGTCTTGTCGCAGGTTCTGTGGCTTTCACCTCTCATGAATAGCACACAACTAGTGTTTTAATGACAGAGATGGACAGAAATGTGCTGTTTTTGTTTTTCGATGTACATCGGAGTCTACTTGGTTTGTGGCCAGTGTTTCCCAAAATGTTTTCATGTGTGTACGTGGCTTGGGGGATTCAGTGTTGATTTTACAAGTGAATGATTTAATTCCATGGTTTAATGCTTAAGTGCTTCAGCAAACATGCTTTGTGTGACATTTAAAGGAATAGTTTGCCCTAAAAATAAGCCTGTTAAAAATATTAGGGTCATAATTAAAACACAATTGACTGTATCATATTTTATTGTTTTGTTTCTGTTTAATTCACTTGTTTTTTAATTGTGCATTTTTCTACATTTTGTTATTCTCCAAAAAAAAAAAAAACTGAAAAACATTCCCAAAATAGTTTTAATATTCATATTATATATTTTTTTGGGTCAACTGCTTTTTTGAAACACCCGAGCTGGTCATTAGTGCATTTTCGCAGAGCTATGCTGGCATTTCAGCTCTGAAGGTTTAAAAACGTGCATTTTGTGCCAGCGGTGCCGCTGACGGCTGAGCGTTGACTTGAGTCATCAGATCCTCCCGAATTAAAGGACACAAGCAGAGTTACATCATTCTGACAGCATTCTGGGAAATGTTGTTCGAGACATTGGGGTGACTAAAGGCTCATAGAAGACGCCTTCGGAAGCTGTTAAAGATACGGATGGTTTGCAGGAAACAGATCCTAGAGCCACTAGTGTAAACTAGTTCATGAGAGTTTCAGTGAGTGTCCTGCTCTGTGATTGGCTGGACACAAATCCAGGGTGTGTCCCTCCAACAGGCCCAGATGCCAAATTGACTCCACCTCTCAGTGACCCAGAAAATGAATAAGCAGCTAAGTAGATGAATGCAGTTAGTATATACTATTGACTGGATTGATTTCATAGTTGTAGTTACTGGCCTACTTGTTGGCTTTTAATCAGTGTTTTCTATTAAATCTATGCTTTTCCTCAGGCAGCTGGGTGGGAAAATCAATTTGAGACATTCATTTCAGGTGCTTTTAATAGCTTGTTACTCGCACAGGTGTCAGAGTTTTTAAAGTGCAGAGACTAATTAGTGCTCAGTGCAGCATATGCAGGTAAGAGAGCAACTGAGGGAAAATTTGTCAATACAGCCACTAGGGATCGTACTGAATTTGTGCTCTGCATTCAACCAGTGAAGTGAAACACACAAACCCGGAGCAGTGGGCAGCCTTAAGCCGTGTGGTGGGTCAGTGTCTTGGAAGCCACAATCGGGATTCAAACCAGCACCGCATATGTGACCAGTCCAACCCGGCCAAATGGTAATTGAAACTTATATTAATGTTGCTTTAATCGAATATTTGTTTGGAAACAGGTTGAATACTGGGAGAAATTGGCAAACCATTTCAATTTATGATGATCAACATCAAAATCGTAACTTAAAGCTTAAAAATGTTGCCCTGTATTTTCCATTAATGTCATGTAATTATTAAGTGGTCTGTACAAATTCTGACTCCATTTTCTGGAATTTGGACCTACTGCGCAATGGGCATTCAGGAAGAAATGCGTTTATATAAATAATAAACTCTACAATTTTTATTTCACAATATTGATCAAGTAGCAAAATTAAACATAATTCTAAGAAATTTGTCATGCCATTGTTGGCTCTGGCTGCCGTTAATAATGTTTTTTTTTTTTGAAGTTTAATTATTTTGAATTAGTGTGTATATCGCATAAAGTCGTCTGGTGTGTTCAGATTGTAATGTACAAGTAATTTGCGTTGTATTTCAGCATAAAACAAATCTCGCATAGTTCGTGTACCAAGTATTCTCTACTGCATTGTCATATTTTCTCTTGTGTCTCCTTCTGACATTTTGATTATATTTTATTCAATGATTTCAATATTTCACAATTTCCACTTCATATTTCATATCATGTCTGCTTGAAATTCCCAGTCCTCCCCAAAGGTGACGCGGGGACACTGGACGAGAGCAGAGAAGTAATTGGCTTTCATACTTTCTTCTCTCAGGGTTTGGATTGGGAGGATTATACCAACAGGCTCTTTCTGAACTTTCACTGGAACACTGGAAAAGTGGAGACATGCGTTGAACGAGCTGTTGTCATGCTCTACAATTGACGCGATTAACTCGGCTGTGTTGGGTATCAATCCTTTGGCTCTTTCCTGCTCGCCTCCACTGAGAAACCTGACATTTAATAAGCGCCGTAACTGGCTGGGGTCAAGCTGGGTAACACGGGGGTCAACCTGACCAACGCCATGAGTCTTTCATTTGGGATTCTGTCAGTCAGCCGTCACTTGTAATGATCGGTCCTCGTGTAAAGCTTTTCCTGGCTGATTGGTCAACCTCATTATGCAGCAAACGCTCACTCTGCATCTAAGATTCATATCTCGGCGGGATTCCTTACTCCTGCCACGCCAAGCAAATACAGTCCAAGCTGGAGAAAAGCCTCCGCACGGCTGAGGAAATGCCAGCGTGGCCCACACCAAAGGTTATCCTGTCGACTTCTTTTAATTGGTTTGGCTATCAAGAGCCATGATGCCCTTTGATTCCCATTTTCACTTGGTCCTTAGTGTTTGCTTTTTAATTCAAAGGGATCTCATGGGGCTTTGGTGAGAGATGATGCATGGTTTGTTTACTGTTGCACTCAATCTAGAAGCCATGTAAACATTTTGTTCGGTGTCATGTGATTGTGGGAAATTAAATGCGATGTCATGTGACCGCAGGGAAATTTTCGAGGGTGTCATTACTTGTGATTTATTAAAGCGACAGGGTTGGAAAGAAACAATGGAAGAAAAGACAGGAAGAAAGGGAGCAGAGATGCTTTAAAAAAAAAAAAAACCTTTGGCTCTACTCAAAATATTAGAGGGATTTAACAATTTTATGAAGTTTAAGCTACTAGTCGGGCAAAATAAATTCATTATTTATCATAA
>SOMO01000015.1:765219-795254 GCA_028128575.1 Paedocypris carbunculus | reverse complement strand
AAAATGAACTGAGGTGTTTCCAGAATGCTTTATAGTAAAAGGCTATAAAGGCTTAAATCACCACTTGCAGTAACTGTTGATAAACGTGAGAATTCCATAACTGACCTCTTTCATGGGCTTCCTATTAAGTCCCGTATAGATTTTATATAGATTGCGATCTTCTCACTGTCTATACAAATACTAGATTTATTCGGTTTGATATGTTTGACTGTTTTTCAATTTTAGATATCTGTTTTTTCTTGGTCCTTTGTGTCGTATAGTTTGAGTTTTACTCTGTTATTCGTAATACAATTATTTAATTTCAGCACTTTTTTTGCAACTTCTCTTGTTTATTATTTATATTAACGGTTAAATCATATATTACATTTAAGTTATATAAACCGAACTACAAAATCTAGATGTTCAAAATTGATTAAGCAATCAAATTTGTGCAAGTGTGCTATCTGTGGTTCCTTTTAACAACATATCCATCGATTCATTCACCTGTTTGTATGTCTATTCACTCATCCATACGTCGATGTCTGTCTATCAGTCAATCCATCCCTTTGCCTATCAATGCGTCTTCATGCAATTCCAATTCTCATTTTACTGTACAAGTCTACTTGCTATTGTTCAACAATGAGCTAATCAACAGTTCTGAGAAAGCTTTCATACAGTTCCTCACGTCTGAATCGCTCAAATCCCACGTTTGTGCGTTTTTAATGCAGAGCTCATGTCTGCAACAACACCGTCTTTCAAGAAGACTCCTGTGCTGTATGATGGATTAGCTTGCTTTCTTCTCTCAATCAATATAAATCATTTAAAAATCCGAAGCAAAGAGAAAAGGCACATTGATGCACACTAGTTATAAATGGATTACTTTGTCCACAGGATTTTTCTTGAACACTGCTCTAATCAAATTAAAGTTGAAAGTGATGGATAGCAGTTATCAAGTGGACTCAGTAATAAAAAAAAAATCTTGATTCATTTGACAACCTCTGTGCATTCACCTGTAGACAGCACCCAGCAAGTGAAGTGGTTTAGAACTTCTAAACATTTTATTCAATGTTCTTCTAAACAGAACATTTTATTCAGTGCGGGTCACCACATTATTGTAGAAGTGGATAATTTGAAATGATACAATCTGAGAGTGGACAAGAATTAGGATTGTGAAGAGTCACCAACACAGTTTGGAATAAATAAAAAAAGCAATAATCCTACCTTGAACTCTTCCAGGATTTTGTAAGTCTTCCCTTTATATTCACAGAAGTTTTTAACCTCCTTGCATTCAGGGCAACAACCGTTGTGTTCCACCTTTGTACACTTTGGGTGTATTTTCGGGCACTCTGGTTGGTCGCAGACTGGTCCATCCTCTGTGCACACACACGGGCAGTTCGAGTGTCCCGGAAAGAAGCGTTCCCCAAGCTTGTAGACGAAGCCACTGTCATCCACACAACCCTTTCCTCGGTAGTCATCGAAAATGATGTCATTGTTGGCAGTTCTCTCTGCCTCGTCCGTGACGGGATAGTCCTCGGGGCCGACGGAGGCTGGGGAAACAGCGGATTTCAGGGCCAGCAGCACGACACAAATGGTCGGGAAATAAGGGCCCATCCTTCGCCGTGACTATTTTGACGCATTCAAGGAGCGTGTCTCAGATGCCTTAAGCTTTCAATCCCCATGCTGCAAATATGACTCTGGAAAAGAAACGACAACAGTCTGTAGCTTGTAGATGTGGTTGTTGCATTTCCATCATAGACTGAACACTTTGACTAAATGTGATGAACTGATAATGAGATCAAAAAGTTTTAAAGCTTGATTACAGAATTGGATTATTTTTTCACATATTATGGCACTGTACTGGAAAATAATTGTTTTTCTGTGTTTACAGGAAATAATGTTGCTAGCCCTTAACCTTTATTTGGAAACTTGCAGATGACTCTTACAAATGGTTCAACTCAACTTAAAAGAGAAAAAAAAACCCTGATATTTTTGTCAAAATGTTCGTGGCTAAAAGGTTCTGAAAATGTATTTCAATGTATTATTAGAGCTTCCAAACGCTTTAAATCGCCCTTTAGGGGCTTGGAACAGACAGTCTGGCAGACATTATGAGGATGTCTATTTCCCATACACAACAGGTAGCGCCTAGTTCCATAAAGCAGTGCAGATAATGTGCATTACAGTGCATGTCCAACGATTTCTACAGTCTAAATTTCATTTACTCCAAGAGCCCTGAAGAACGACGACACGGTTACATTACCGAGTGCGTAATGGGCTTCGGTCCAAATGCTCCTTCACTCGTGAAAGCACGACAAATTAACCAGGAAACGGGATTTAGATGGTGTTGTAGTTTGCAGAAAAATCCACTTCTAAAGAGTTTATTTGTAACATGTCGCACTTGGAAATGGGAAAAATAAATCGCATATTCCCCTAATTACCTTTTGTTTGACATAACGATCTAAGCAAATGCCCACCGTGGCAATGCTCGATATCAGAATGTTTTAAATATTATTTGTTTCTTCGTTTTTATATGCATTGCAAATCCCAGTGACTGGAATAGACTTACCGCGATTCTAGAAATCGTAATTAAGCAGACGAGTGCACATCCGTGATAAGACCGCAAAAGCATTCCAATTACTGCCGATGCAAACCCGAGCTAACTCCAAACGAACAGATAATCCAAATGTGCTTTGTATTTACAAAATCATCGCGCCTCCGTTTGAGTCCAAATCCACATCCGGAAGCCTTTCCATTCTCGGTCGCTATGTGAAAGGACAAAAGTTGTGGAGGAAAAAAAAAGATCCAAGACAGACGTACTCCCCTCTTGTGACTCTCTAGGCGTCCGCGGTTTTTAAATCAACTCCGAAAGACTGCGTAAAAAGCCAGTGGAACGCCGTTCGGTTTCCGACATCTCCAACGAGAAGACAATCATATGGCAAGTTAAAAAGCGAGAATAAATCCCTCATCATTACGTCTTCCTTGTGCGAAAGTAAGTTATGTTGACAGTGGAGAAGCTGGCGAGGTCTAGGTAGCAGACAGAAGCGTGTCTGAGGCAGCTGCACTAACTTACGGGCGGCGGGGGACGAGCACAGCGGAGCGTTTCATCCTCAATAGCGAGTTCAGCACCACGGACAGCGCTCGATTCACAGTTCACAGTGTGACCGCGCTGGATTCGAAGTTCAGCTTGATTCGATGCGCCCGTGTCTGTCTCTCTCNTGGCAGGTGGTAACCCATAGGGGACACTGCATTACTGTATTTGATGGTTACTGGAGTTTGGACAACGCGAATATTTTTATAGAGTTTTTCCGCAAAAACTGTGTGATTGTGATGCCCCAGCCATATGTGTCAAATGAAAAGCAGATTCTTTTAATCTGGTTACATTTTATTGTTTCAATTCATTTTAATGTAGCATTCTAAATGTATTCACACAATGATTTTCTTTTATAAAATTATATAATGTGAATAAATTAGTACAAATGATGACTTTTAATTGATAAACAAAATGCAAATAGAATTTCTACTCACAAGCTCTTTAATTCAGTCTGCATGTTGTTCCCATTATGTCTCACTACATTAATTGTCTCTATAGGACCAAAATAACTTGCGCTCTCACAAGTTTCAAATGAATCTCAGCAATGTCTTTTTGAAATTAAATAATGTGAAAGTCTATCCTCAAATAATGCCTTTGCAGTTGTTGAATACGCATTTTTTCTGCTTTATAATAAACCGTGGTGTGTTGAGTCTGTGTTCGAGCGTTCCCTCAGGCCTGCTCATTCACTTCAATTTCTTCACGGATTGCACATTAAATAGAATTAGCAAATGCTTTAAACGGTCTAGACAAGCCATAAAGAAGAAATCGCTACTGACATTATAGTAAATGACGATCATAGTGCTTGTATCCCATGCAATCTTCATAGGTCGTCAAAAATGATTATCTTGTTGGAGGTCTCCTAGTTAGTTGGTTTAGATTTTTTTCTTGAAATATTCTAGAAATTAAAAACTTTTCAAGAGCACTTTTGTGATGCCTTTGTGCTTTTCACTCCATTTTACCCAATCAATGTGAAGGCATCAAAAGTCAGGGACACATAAGCGTCGCATAAATGCTTTCAACCCGGTTGTCTGCCCTTGAAGATGCATTAGGTCGGTTTTACATATGTAAAGTCAAAGCAGACGAGACCACTTAGACCACCTTTTTTTTTTTCTTCTATTGAACTCTAATTATCTGTTTGATTTAATGGAAAATGTTCTTTTTAACTGACAAAAATATATAAGAAAAATATAGGATATTAGATGTGATACTTCATCGACAGCGTCCGTCACATCATCTCACAGTCAGGAGTGTCTGAGTGTGAGTGATGACATCACTGACGGTAATTGGAACTTGTTTTTGCTCTTCCTCATTTGAGGTTGTCAATCTCTGTAATGATTCAGTCCTGATTGGCTGTGGTGTTCGTTGACAAGCTCAGACAAGGGGTCAGATTAGGGTCAAAACATGTACCACACTCATCATGACAACAACTTGCTGGCTTTATTTGACATAATTCACTTATGCATTAGTGAAAAATGAAACAAATAACTCAGAATTTCCCAGCAGATCTCGGCAGTGTACATTTATGTAGACAGCAAGTCACGTTGTACATACATTTTAAACCCATACGTGGCTTAAATTAGCAGTACTGTATTGGACTTTTCAGAAGTTAGAGATAATGTGACGTGATTTGAAATGACAGAAAACACAAGTATCAAAATATGTTAAGTTACATATGTTAATACAGAATAAAGATATTTATTTGTTATTTATTTTAATGCTTGTGTGTATGTATAGAATTTTAATAAATGAAGTAACTGTGGTTCAATGTAAAATGCTTTGAAATAAATAAATTTCATATGTCTGTGCATAGCTTGAACTATACATATATATTGTAACACATCTCTTTTTCAATTGCAGACCTCATACAGCGTCACCCGCTGAAATCACGACCTTCTCTGTCAGAAGTCTGATTACAAATGCGAGGGTCTGACAGTCACTTCTGCCGACATCATCGTCTGATTCAATTTCAGGTATTTATATCGGCCGAACGTTGCTGCAAATCAGTACGACACTTTCCAAAATGGGACCCGAAGAGCTGAAGGGCGATTCTGAAAGTCGACAAACTCATTACCTTCACCCTGTGACGCGCGATTGACGGGCTCCTGCTCGAGTGGGCATTTATTTCTTCCGGAGGGCCGCGTGAGAAAGAGAAAAAGAAAAAAAAAATAGTATGGGGTCGAACCAAAAGATTGATCTCAGTTCTGCAGAATGTAAATTTTGTTCCATTACTAAAAAGCATTGAACATATGACATTTCTTATCAAGCCTTTAGAGTGAAAACCTAGAAATTATTGAACACGTATCACGTCATGATGGGACTTTCAATTCAAGGACTTTCAGTTCAATTCAATGTAGTCGAATAATAAACGCCAATAATTAAGCCAATGCATATTTAGTCATCTAGTCTATTTCATTCATTAGATTTGCATCAAGTCTGGGCTATAGACTATCAAAAAAGAAGAGAAACACCTAAGAAGTGTCCAGACACGACGTCACATCCATTGCTGGTCCATTAGCTCTTCCTCATCTTCCTCACCCGTCCATTAGTTAGGACGCGCCAACTCTTGAGAACAAGGAATGGCTGTGTTCACAGAGGAACTCTAAAAAATACAAAGGTGTAATATCCATTAGGATGTTTCTGATTCAGCTTTCATGTGTTTAGAGAAGAGCTTAGCATCTCCTCTTGTTCTTAACGCTGCAAACCGAGGCTGTTTGGGTCTGATGTGATGGCCAGTAAAAGCATTAGGGGAGCGTCCACCCAAACCATTCCCATTCAATTAGCTAATGGAGCCGTCGCGTATTTCCTCAAGCTTTTTTTTTTTTTGCGCCTGACCGTTCATTTCAAAGTGAGGACTTCAACGCCGCTGTAATGATTTAGCCATTAAGACTCCATTAATAGGCTGCTCACAACTTCTCAGCTCAGTTCTATTCTGTTAAGTATTCTCATGGTGCCAGCATACAGCTGGTAAGTCATGCCCGGCCACGGCGCCCTCTGAGAAACTTCTCTTGTTTCGCAAGCCTGACATTGGATTGCAGTTTCACCTTTAAGGAAGCGTTTAATCGAAGGGGGCCGCACGGATGCCCCCGTGTCGGGAGAGAATTACGGCTTCTCTTAAAAACGCCACAGTACCACGTCTCGCTTTTGTGGCAAATCCAATCCTACAATAGGAGGCCTGGACCTCCCCAGAGAGGAATCAGACATGTTCTTCACGCTCTCCATTATTCAGAGAAATATCACAGCTTCTCGTGTGGAGCTTCTGCTCAGATTAAATGTGGTTATTACACACATTCCTTTATTGATTTTTGTTTCCTTCTCACCTCTTCCTCTCTCGTCTCCTTTTTTACTGTATCGCTTTTGTTTTATATATCACAATTTCATTTCTTTTTCTCGTGCTTACTGTCTCACATTGCAATCTCTCTCTCTCTCTCTCTCTCTCTCTCTCTCTCTCTCTCTCTCTCTTTTTCTCCATCTCACCTTGTGATATTTCTCCTTTTCATTTTATCTCTTTATCTTGCATTCTAATATCTTCGCCCCTGCCTCTCTCTCTCTCTCTCTTTCTCTCTCTCTCTCTCTCTCTCTCTCTCTCTCTCTCTCTCTCTCTCTTTATTCATTCTATTTCAACTCTTCCCGCCCTTCTAACTTTCTTTCTCTTTTTTTCTCTCTACCTTTCTATCCCATCAAAAATGGCATGGTAGCGCTAAGTGAAAACTTCAATTAATACGTGTGAAGTAACGGTTTATGTTGTGCTGTGTGTGATGGCCAACACATAAATGTTAATATTACAACTTGCACACACCGTCTCCGTCACACTGTAAGAAACATCGTTCTCCACTTTTGTTAATTCACATTATTTCAGTTTAGTTGGCCAATCAACGTTGTCATTCGGATTGATTTCCTAGTAGGTATTTTTACCAATTTGAGTACACCCGAGTACACACATTGCGGGAAGCATTAATACTAGATGTTTTCTGTTTGAGCACGTCTCTCTGTGTGACTGATGAGTGCCACGCCCAGTTTATCTCAGGATCCTATTAAGGATTAAACCATTTCCTTCTGATGTTCTCTCAATCATCGGTTGTACTTCACCCGTGATCTTGATGGTTCTAACATGTTATGTGAGTTTAAGTTTCAGCTTCTTTATTAAATGTTGTGTGTAAAATGACATGTAAAATGACTTAAAAAGATAACTTTAAACTAATCAGAAATACACTCTAAGCATTGATATTGTGGTGAATAACTATTCTAGCAGTAAATGTGTTTTTTTTGTGCATTATCTACATGTGTATAGAGACAACTGTCACTCCAGTGTTTTAATGGTACAGTGTGTTTGCTAATTGTTTCAGAAGGATAATGGATGATTGTAAAACCCTTGTTTGATCATGCCAGCACTGCTGGAAACTGTTTAGCTGGTTAAAGAAGCTATAAACCTGAACTTCTTTTCAGCAGGTTGAGAATCTGGAGCATCACATTTGTGGCGTCAATCAAACGCTAAAAATGGCCAGAAATGGAGAACTTTCATGTGAAACTCGACAGTCTATCCTTGTTCTTAGAAATGAAGGCTATTCCATATGATAAATTGCAAAGAAACTGAGGATTTGACCCCAAACTTTTGAACGGCATTGTACGTTTGTTAATAAAATAAATCTAAAAATGCAACATCTTATTGGAATTTGTGGAACTATCAGACAACAGGTTATTAGAAAATGTTCAGCGAAAACATATTAAGAATCGCCGTGGTCACAATGAAATGAAAGTCCTGTGTGTGTGTGTGTGTGTGTGTGTGTGTGTGTGTGTGTGTGTGTGTGTAGAGTTAATTTCCTCAGTTATTTATGATTCTAGGAAACAACTCTTCGCTTGGCTTCAGGCTACTTTTGGAGATTGTCGACCAGCCGTTTATGTCATGAGATCTGATCTTGTGTGTGTGTGTGTGTGTGTGTGTGTGTGAATGAGACGAAGCGAGTGATTTAGATATACACTAGTTCCACTCCATCAGTGAGATTCACACGGCTGTACTGAAGGTCATTTGTTATGGGTGTAAGCTAAGCAATGTAATCCGCTTCAATTACAGTCTTCACCTCCCTCCCTCGCTCTTTCTTATTACTCCCTTGCTCTCTAACCTCTCATCTGTTGGTTTATTCTAACTCTTCCTTTATTCTGTCTCTTTCTCTCTCTCTCATTTCAATCTTCTCTTTCTGATTTTTTCCCTTATCTTGACCTCTTTATAAATCACATCCTCTTTAACATTTCCTCACCTTTAGCTTTCTCTCTCTTCATCCTTATACCTTTTTTATCTTTCTTTCAGTTCATGTCCCTGCTCTCTAACTGTATAACCCCTCTTTTCATCTTTCTGTTTTAACTCACTTTATTATTTACCTAATACCCTTTTTCGCACTCTTATTTCTCTTTCTACTTATTTACTTCTTCATTTTTTTTTTATCTTTTTGTCTATTGACTTTTTCGCGCTTTAACACTTTTCTCCCCTCCTTCTATTTTTCCACCTTAAGTGTTTCTCTCTTACTTCAATACATACCGTATATCAATTCCCTTTTCCACTCTTTGTAATTATATATTCCCTCCTTTCTTTCTCTCTGTCCATTCAATAATTATTTATCTTTTTTAGCTTAAGCTTCTCTCTTTATTCTTTAATATATATATTCATACTATCATCAAACTTCTCCCACTCTAACACTGTATATTTTTTTCTATTTTTTTATTAACGTTACCTCTCTTTCTTTTCATATGGCCTCTTCTTCTCTCTGTAGCTCTGTTTCTCCACATTTTTGATCTCTATTTCTCTTTCATATCACGTCTCCTCTGCTTCTTTCTAGCTTTCTATCTCACCTCTTCCTCTCTCTCTCTATCTAAGCCATCATATCTGCTTTTTGCATTGTCCATCATTATACGCTTTAGTTACAATTCTTTCTGCATAAGCACAGACATCTCTCTTCTCTTTCCTGACAGCAGGATTCCTGCCTGACCCGGAGAAGCCGATCTGTTCCGACCGGAGGTGGTCAATGATTCCAGGAATGTTTCCAGGTCAAAGGTCGGTTTCTGCATCTTAACTTTGGTTATCCTCTTGCTGAATGTCAATGTTTTACAAGTGGTTCTGAGGGAAGGTTACACAGGATTCTGTGTTATATTAGCATTACAAATGATTACATGCTGCAGGACGCATGGCCTGAATAATGAACAGCGTTTCTCAGCTCAATACCGCAAGCTTTGCCTAATACGGTGGAAAAGATTTGCTTTTTTTCAAGCATATAGAAATATGATTGATGTGTTCAAGACTCTTCTGTAGTAAAAAATGTCACTTCAGAGTACAACTTCTCTCTCTCTCTCTCTCCCTGTCTCTTTCTTTCTCTCTCTTTCTCACTTCCTCTCTGTCTCTCTCACTTTCTCTCATTCCATCTCACACCATATTTCCTCCATTTTTCCTGTTCTCTTACCCTCTATATCTTTGTCTCTTTTCTCCTTTTATACATATTTCTTTGTCTCTGTTTCTCTCGCACTCTCTATCACTTTCATTGTCTCTTAGTCCTTTATTCTTTCTTTGTCTCTATCCTCCTCTCTATTTGTCTTTTTTATTCTCTCACTCTTTCTCTTCCGCCGTATGTCTCTCTTCTTCACTTCCCATCACTCTTTTTTCAATTTCCTTTAATCTCTAAATTCTTCTCTCGCTTTCTTTAACACTTTCCCTTTTTATTCTTGTGGTATCACTTTCTTCCAGCCTCTCTGACTTTTCTTTTCCACATAATCTTTAATCATTCCTCTCTTTCTGAATACTCTTTCTCTGCCTTCATCTTTCTCTTTCTCCAGCATCTGCTGCATTAGTCTCTATAAGGTCTGACCTGGTCCATCCCTCTTTCGCAATAATGCAATATCACACACTGTCTGGCCGCCGCAGAGGAAATAGGTCTAGAATACACTGCCATCATTTCAGGAGTATTGACTGTGATTTTCTTGGGCTAAAGTGATGTTTAGCATGCTGAGGCGGACCCGGTGACCTCATTAGAACCTGTTGGTGACGAATCTGATGGTGCAAGGTTGCCCTGGAGACCAGACGCAGCCTGTCTCAAACACACGTGATTCAGCCAGTGGATACGTCTGAGCCGCTCTTCAGTCCTCACCAGGAACACGGAGCATTTGTGTTTTAATCCTGCTTTTATTGTGCGGTGATGACAGCTGTTATAGTCATCAATAAAGAGAAAGATGGATGGTCAAAAAAAGACAGTCAAATAAACAGATAGATTTTTAAGTCTGTCTCTCACTTCACGTCTCTTTCATTTCTCTTCAATCACGCTTTCATTCTCTGTGACTTCATATCACCTCTCTCGATCACTTTTTATTACCTCCCGCTTACTCTCTCTTTCTCTCTGTCTCTCATACCTCTCGTGTTCATTCTTTCATCTTATATCTACACCATCTGCATATATTGGTGCATTACAATGTAATTGCGCTGCGTGTACATGTTCTGCTTTGTTCATCAATGCACCACTCTCTGAATGTTTAAATGCATTTTTGTTTTTTTTTTCATAATGACACAATTTTGAATTTTCTCTGATAAACTTGGCCTTGTAGTTTCACTCACAAAATTTAACAAACAAGCATTTTTTTCAAAACAAAACTACAAAATTTTATTAGACACATGGTTCATCAAAATTAATGTGAGTCATTCACTCCCCTTCGTTTATTTTGCTATAACTGTTAAATGAGTGGTTGCACTTTATTTTTATTTGCGTTTTATTTGCTTTATCTGTTTGGCTCTGCTGTTTTGTTGTGAATACAGCCGATTGGTTTACTAGACATCTTGAACACCTGTAAATAATCGGTTATATTTTCTGTAAAGTAATTCTTATTACATACGCATATTATATTTTATATAATATGTACTGTGTATTCCACATAATATATAATTTTCTTTTTTCTGACTTCTAGCCTTATCCATTTCGATTGTTCACTGAACTTTGACCTTTGATGTGTTCCACACTACTTTCTCTTCCGCACAGTTCTGAGTTTCTTCGCAGTCGACTGATTCATTCCAACCTTTGGGACGCCGTCTTGGCATGAGCAGTCCTGACAGCAGGAGACCTGGAGAACAAAAGCCTGTTCATCCATTAGCATCACTTCTTCAGAACTGTGAAATGTTCAAATCAGACCATGGTGAAACTTTTTTTTTAATAATAATGATAGCCACTTTGAGTTCTAAGCTTTTGGCTTCATGCTCTTTTTTTTTTCTTCATTCTTGTTTTTTCCGCTTACTCTATTTCTGGGTCACAGGGAGGAGCTTCTCTAAGGCCGGATACAGACAACTGAGTAGCAGCCAACCAATCACAGGCAACGTTTTTAAAAATGAGTTCAAATCGCCAAACCACATGGCAGATGCTTCGTTTACAGCATGAAGTGTTTCCTTTTCTACCACGTGAAAGCACTAAATGTGACTTAACTCAATTCCTCTTCAGCCCATGGGTGAGTTTCCCTATGCATTGCTCTCCACTAAAGCCCGGCAGATGATCCTGCGTTTCGTACTGCTAAGCGGAGACCTGCAGGCATTAAGCAGTCCTTCACAAGCCCACTCCACTCTTTCTCCGGGGGCTTGTCCTTTACTCCTCATGCTCCACTGCCTCCTCTCATTAAGGCCTGCAAAGTGCTCAGCATCTGTCTTGTTTTCGCCTTGTAAAGGTTTCCTCCCGTTCCAAGACGGACCGAAAACATACGTGCCCGTCAAACCGGGAGCATGTGGGCTTGAGTGGATATGGGTTATTCATAAACAGCGTGTCTTTATATCCGCCCTCCTTGCTTTTGTCCTTTTAAAAGTGAAGTAGGCTTTGTGTTTACCAAAATTCAGAATGGTACTATGAAAACAGAATGCCACTATGAAATCTTTATAGGCCCAATGTCTGTAGCTCGCCATTAGAACCTTAAACGTCTTCTCTGAAGGCCTAAAAATATATCAATGGGCAGTAGATGATAAGTATGTTTTGTCCATGAAAACCTACTCACTCCCTTTTATAGCTTTTAATATGGTTACGCTACCAGACTAGTATTTCTATACTAAAACTTTCAACAATCACATTTCAGGCATCATTTGTTACCATGCATCTACAAGCTAAATCACCCCGCCCCTGTCTTCACATTACGTTTTGCAGGCATTTGATATGGTAGAAATGCTATACACATTTTCATATTAATGTACTTACATTAGTTTTTACAAAATTTAAATTATATATTTTTTTTCACAATAACTGTTTTCAAAGAACAAAACGATGAGGAAGAATTTCGTTGAGCAAGATGTTTTAAATGTATGATTCTTATTGTCGAGTCGTGTTTCATCTCTAGCTTCTAGCTTTTGATAGAAGTACTCATAGTTCACTCATAGTTTGTCTGTTAAACCAAGAGAGAACTAATGAATGCCAAGGTGTGAAATTCATTGCCCGCAACTGTCGTATATTGAGTGTATTTCAGTTTCAGGAAAACACTGCCCATCTGTGTCAGCAACATGGATGACTAGTAGAACCCCCTAATTCTTTTATTATTGCAACTTTTGGTTAAAAGTTAAATATTGTCTTTTCCCCCAAATTAATATTGTGCTTTTGTATAGGTAACATTATCTTTCCATTGCTACCATCCAACCATTTTCCAAGATGTCTTTTGGCCAACCTATCACTGGGCTGGGTATGCCGACTTATATTACATCAGTGTTTTCAATCCTCTTGAATGTGTGACTGAAACCAAAGACTAGGCTGAGATCCACAGGGAACAACATGAAAACAGCGCTAACCACTGTGCCACCCTAGAGACAAAAAATGGAATTGCTACCACTCTAGGCTGCCCCTGGTGGCCACATAGGCACTAAGCAGTTGCTTTGTTTTTTCAAGATGATGTCAAAATTTTTTAGTGTCAAGAAACCTGAAAGTGAAGTTAAAAAAAGATGATCGCAACAATCTGGAGGGAAAACAAATACATTTTGACACATAATGTATTTTTATTTTTACTTTAAAGACTCTGAAAATAATAGTCCCTGGTTCCCAGTTTCTCAGAGGTTTGACTGGTTGGAACCGTAGGGACCAACTAACCATTTCACAGCAGAATCATGTTGGTGCTGTGGCAGCCGAATATGTTCCGGCAGTAAAACCTGTGTCGGAGATCCGGGCGACATCAGGAAACCTGCCGCTGTATTAATTATTCATCAGCCGCGGCGCTTTTCGGTTAACAAACAGGGAGCGTGAAATATTTGCCACCTTCAACAATCATGCTCAATTTTGATCGATTCTTCCCTCATTTAGATTTGGCGCACAGCCATGAATCCTCACAAACACGTCAGACTTTGCTAATAGGACCAGATTTAAACACTCAACTTAGGGAAAATCAATTACAATCTGGAAGGGTTTGCGTTCAGCAAGGCTGTTTGTCCTGAAAACTACGCAGGTTTCTTTGTTAGTTTCCATCAGTGGAGATGTTATTGGGTTAAAAATAGATGCAAGTTCCTGTTTTCTTTCGTGCCGCTAATGTCACAGTCTCGTATAAAACGTATGACGCGAGATTGAATGAAGCATCTCGAATCTTCCTCTCAAAGAAGCTTTTCATACACAATAATACATGGGATTTGGACCGGACTAATGAAACCTGTAATGGCTCTTGTCATGCGTTTTCACTTAGAATTATGAAAGAAAAAATGCTGTCTTAAACAATCACGCTTAACTGTTTTTATTAGTCAAAGTCAATAGATTTCAAGCTTTTATTTTATCATCTTGTAATCTATTACATCCATTACCTCTTGACTGGAAAAAGGTTTTTGGTCCTTAATAGATCAATTTTTGCTTACAAAATCTACTTTTGTCTCTAATGAATTTTCACAAAAACCTGAGAGAGAGAGAGAGAGTAAAGGAAAACGCTTCAGGATGAGTGTTGCTCTGTGATTGGCCACAGATCCAGTGACCCGCCTCCAGGCCCAGAGTCGCTGGGATTGGCTCCATCTCCCCGTAACCCAGAAATGGAAATGTGTTTGTTAATGGAGGGACGAATAGAAACTATAGAAGTTGATATAGCATTTATAGCCACATTTTAAATAAAAACATCAATTCCACATTAATGTATGTAATGTTTGTTCTAGTGGATTTGAGAACGAGCATTATTGCTTCATCATTTCCCTCAGTCCAGTATGAAATAATGCAAATCCTGCAATGCCGAAATCAAAAATGACAATCTCATTATGAAAGCAGACACTGTGAGCCCTGAGCTAATCGAGCCTCTACAACTTTAACTGGGATTTATAAAGGCAATTATCCAAAATCCACATGACTTGAAGCCTGACTGATGCTCTGTGTGAAAATCTATTTCTCTCAAACCGTTTCAGAACTTTCAGAACTCTGATTTCTTTTTGGTGAAGTGATGAAGGATGATGAGCCAGCAGAAGATGGTGTAACTGATGAACACGCTTGAGTTAGCAATTGTTGTCAGAAGTGAGTTTTTCTAACTCATCTAGAAACTTGTTGTTGAAATTGTCAATTTTACTTTGCTCAAATGACAATCAGCTACCCATGAGTCCCTTAGAAAATACATTTCAATTAAGAAGTTGTTGGGAGGATTGTATGTGCATTGAAGGCGGGACAAACCCTGCAGTGGCTGACCAATCACAAAGCAGAACACACATTCACACTCTACTCACACCATTGAGCTGTTGTTCATGAAGGTAACGACTGGAACACAAAAGCGGAGTTAAGAACAAGAAGTTAAGAAGGTTAACAAAAGTGTTGAAACATTTGCGAGAACCGTAAAGCAATCCAAGAATAAATATGCACCGTCTACTGCGATTCAATTGCTTGGATCATTTCAGAACAACATCGAGGTGTCTCCATCAAAGCCAAGTGCATGAAATTTCATCCATGTGAAATTCATGACATAAATGTCGATCACGGAATTTTGGGAAATGCCTAATCTGTAGGCTACTTTCCTACATACAATTGTGTTTCATCTTTTTATATTAAAAAAAGAAAACAAGATCGAACTAAATCAAACTGCCCAAACCAAGCTACTGAAGCAAACATAGACGGGGAAAAAATGGAATACATTTACCGACAAGTGCACAGCAGGAACATAGTTAGAATGGATCCATGATAAATGCATTTGTGCCGTAGAGCGCCATTGATCCATGAGAAATGGTCCATACAAAGGAATTAGGCTTCTTTTAAAACCCTCCAACTTCATCTCGATTGTACCGAGTGCCTGTTCACCATTTCTACCCTTGATAACTTGCAGAGAGAAGTAGTTTTAAATTGTCACGGTATCTTGTGTGGAGAATCCCGCTTGGAACAGAATGAAGTTGAACAGCTTACTTTCAGACACTTTTCCCCCTGCAGGATGTGTTTTGGCTCCGCTTCCGAACTTTGCTGCGTACCGAATGCATGGGCCAGTGCCAGGTTTGGTTCTGTCAGTTGCTGGGAAAGACTCCAAAGCTGGCTATTTGCTGCTTGTTTCCTCCAAACTCATCATCATTCCTGGTTCTTCCATATGGTATATGTGATCGCTGAAACCTGCCGTACTCCGAGGTGTCGGTTCTAGAAGAGCCGTGCCAGCATTGACTTTCGAAGGGTTGTGATGAGACTCTTTGCCCTCAAAATGAGCAGAAATTAGTTTGGGTTTGCAAACCGGATTTACTCTATTATTGTGACTTTCTGTGTTGTGAAAATATTTTTTGCAATTTCCGGATGCTGTATAGTCACTGTCAGTTTGTTGTGGTTAGATGGACACTGTTTTCTAATAATAATGCATTAATTTTTTTATGTCACTTTTAAAATAATTTTTTTGCATTTTTACAGAAAATCCGTTTAATTTTTTTACTTGAATACTTTCCCGTTGCTTAGTGAGAAGATCATTGCAAACCCACCATTGCTGTGGGTTTGAATATTATACTTCATTTTGTAGGGCTTAAAATCCTGTAGGGCTTAAAAAACTTAAAGTTTAAAATATTTTCAGGGGTATATTTTACTATGTCTTATTTAAATATTTTATGTTTCAGTACTATACATTTTACTATATTCTATTTTCAGAGGTAGAGCTTATTTTTCACAGCAACCGGGCTAAAATCCTGCTTGCTATAGTACTATGGTACCTTATTTTCCAAGGAAGGAGTGACCTATACACTTACTTTACTTGACTTTACTTACTAGGTCCTATTTTCAGAGGTAGGGCTTATATTTCATAGCCACTTAGCTGAAATTCTTCTAGGTCATATTTCCGGAACATAAGCATGTCATTCTCAGAAGTGGTCCTACATTATCCTACTCGACTCCCATTATTACAGAAATGAAGATAGCCTCCATTACATTTCTAGTGTTCATTTCTAAAGTGAGCCAGCTCATCGCTTTGACCTTTTCAAAACTTTTCTGAAAGTACATGGTGACTAGGGATCATGGTACGTGGGAAATGGGCTTTGCATTTTTATGCACTTGTGAGTGAAACTTTCTAGATAGTAGTCGACTCAGAAGGTCACGGAGAGTTGCTCAAGACCTCCTCCGATCAAAGACTAACATCTTTCCCCCATCTTTCTCCTGATTGTCACCATCGTTCAGAGCCCGGTCATTCTCTTTGCCGCTCCACATGCATCTAGACTTTGCTCTGTCTCCAGAATCCCAAGCTTTTGTGGAGAACAAGGCTCATTTGTCAAACACTCTTAGCAGCTTCTTGGCAAATGTTTTACCCTTTTATCTTTGTTCAAAAGGAGATTTGCTGTCGCACTTCCGTATTTAAGCTGTCATGGTGTTTCTTTTTTTTCTTCTTCTTCTTTCTTTGCAGCCTGCGCTTTGTGAGCCAAGTTTAAACAAGAGTGGTGGCTTAGGAAAATAAGAAAGCAATTTGCTGTTCCAACAAATGGCTGAATTACGAAGATCCACTCGACAAGCCTGTGCGAGCCTTTGAAGTGCCAGCGAATTGACAATGCTCTCCACAGACTTGCCATTTTTTCTGTTCTTTTTTTTTTTTTTTTTTGTCTTTTTTTATTAGGATGCTTTGTAGCATCTCGGGTGATTATCCAGCTTCATGCCACCGTGTGAATCTCTAATGACCTGAGGATGCTCTCCATTAGTCTACGGCAGTCATAAAGGTGCTGCTTTTCGCTTAAAGCACTTTAACCACTGACGGCTTTTTTATTGCTGTTTGCAATTACTACCATTAAACTGTAGCTATAGTGAGGATTTGTTTTTTAACACTCTTGTCAGAATGCATTAAATATCATTAAAGCCTCAAGTTAATGCTACGCTTTCATTCTGTTGGAAATAATGCCGTCAGTGCATTAAATAAGAAAAGGCAGAATGAAATGGCTTCTCTGTCAATTCCAGAGCAAAGAAATGCTTTTAAATGTGATTTGCGTTCTTTGGATTTAGTTGTTTGCGTTGAATTTCCTCTTAATTTATTTCCTGCTCATGATAAAGGAGGTAAGACACCATTGTAACGTATGCCTGCGGCTTTTGCTTTATTTTGTATTTACTTATACAAGCTACTGTCGACACTTACATAAGATAATGATGTTTCTTCTGTCTTAGCTTGCTCTGCATTCATAAGGATTTGAATATAAGTACTCAAAAATAAGATCTACGACTCAAGTTATAGCTAGTTGATCATATTACACAATTTGTGGTATTCATATTCATGTGTATTATTAGCACATAAAATGATACATATATCATATATATATATATATATTTTTTTTTTGCACAAAACAATAATGAGAAAATGAAATTGAAAAGTTTTTTTTGTTTTTTTGGGGGGGATTAAACCTACAAATCAAGCAATTTTAAAGACTTACACATGGCTTAGGGTTTTTGTGTTCCCTAAATCTAATTTTGTCCTAGACGAAAAGATTCTAGAACTTCAATCTCATAGTTAAAACAGAAAATAATGCTATGCATAATTCCAGAGCAAATTCATTAACATTAAACAATTTTAAGTTAAGTTAAATTACACTTAAAAATGTGTATTACAAAAGGCAATTTTTTAAATGAAAGTAATAGTAATTACTTTTATAAATACGTATTTTAAAAAAATCACATCAATCAATCACACAATCCCATGATTAACTACATTTCCCATGGGCCTCTGTTTTCCCATCATCCTTGTCTTGTGATCGATTAGTTTCAGCTGTCTCCTGTGTTTTTTACTCTCTTTTTTTTTAATACAAGTTGGTTTTGAACCTATGTTTGAATTGTCAGCTCTCCAGCCTCCAGCGTCACCGATCTCTGACAGTTTGTAGCTTAGAGCAAAATTTAATTGAAATAATAACTCTTGCAGAGATTGGTGATTTAATCCTCTTATATCTCTAGTTTCTTAGATATTAGGAGCTGAGAAAAAATTGCTGTTTGTAAGAAGATACCGGTCATGACAGACTGTTAAAGCGAGTGAGTTTTCACTTTCTAGGGATTATTTTATGTCAGGGGATTATAGACATCACATGAAAAAAAGTTCAACATGTGTAGAGGTTTTGCCTGAGACTGAGGTAAAGTAATTTGTCATTTTAATGAAAATAGTTTTTTCTTTAAACATTAATGTTTCAATTTTTTGAAACCTACTTAAAGTATTACCTTTACATTTGTGATTTCCATTTAATTAAGTGATTTTTAATATGAATATTTGTCAAATATTTTGAAAAGAAATTGATGGTCTTTTGAACTATTTTTGGAATTTTTGTGTAACGTCAAACAATGAAATGCAATTTTTTCAAATGTTTTGACAAAGTCAATATTAACCATTTATTCCTAATCAGCAGAAATAACAGTAATGAAAAAGAAATAATTTCTTCATCCGTTCAGAGCTGCTTTGGGATTTATGGAGCTGTTATTTTTCCGTTTAATAGTAATATAAAATATTATCTCTGTTATCTGTCACCAAGCCTTCAGCTGTAAGACTTCAAATCGGATAGATTGCTCCCAGAGCTGTAAAAGTGTTTTCCATGAGAGCCTGAATAATAAAACAATCAAGTTATGAGATTTTATTACCATTTTGCACATGCTAATGAGTCTTGAACTACAGGGACTTTTATAGAAAGACTCTTACGTCTTATTCTTGTCTTCTCCATGAGTGAATGAAGGTTAACAAATCCTTTAATAAATATCATTAGCAAGTACTAAATGAAATGTACTCAATAGACTTCATATCTCTTTTTCAAAACAATCTTTTTTATTTTTAAGCTTGATTTAACAAGTCAAAGGAACTTATCACACAACTAAATTCAATGGTTTTTGAAGTCATCGCGTCTTAGCTTCATAGGATCATTTGAAAATGAAAACTCTTTCACCAATCACCACCGTACTGTGGCAGTATATTTTATTTATTTATTTTTTTTTCTTTTATTGCTTGCTTTAAAATTAATGGATTCACATTTACTTATTTTTGGCCTTTGGCACATCTTTTTCTTCTTACATTGGGCATTTTATTTTGAAGGATTTAACATGGCCTTGATTGTCATCATACTAATCTTGATTTTTTTTTATTATAATTATTTTAATTTATCTTTTAAAAACTCCATTGAATATCAATACCAATGCTTTTTGTGATGTACTCTTATTATCTTATTACTCTTGTATAATTTATTTATAAAATGTAGTTATTTCAAGGTTAAACATGGATTGATCAACATTAGAATGTTTGAAAAACTAATCTACTTGTAAGTTGACCACCCAAACCAGTTTGTTTCAAGCAAATACCCCGTGCATAATAGTGAGAAAGCCCACATTTGTTTGACTTTTCGAAAAATCAGAAGATGTGTAAATTCAACCTCTTCTGCAAGAGCTTATCAAAAGGGCCGAGCAAAAGGAAATGCTGGTGTCAGAAGTCCGGTGTTTCAGCTTGTCTACTGTGACAGGCAAGGAAATGGACCGATACCTGACCTGCATGTGAATCCAGTCAAGCCTTCATCTGAGAGAGCCATTGGTAAACATGCTTTTCTCCTGTCAATCAGCCACTGTCCTCTCTATTCTCCCTGTCAGATTAACACAGCAATATCCACCCTGTCAGTTGTCCACTCAGATAAGGCCTTAACAGCCACTGAATTCATTTTTTCTACTGACCTCGTCTGTAAACCCTCAGAGCAACACGCACGCACACACACACACATGTGTAGAAATATAAATTATACACAAATTATATTAGGACTTCAAGCTATCTAAGAATGTCTTCGAGGTAACAATGGTGTAGGATTAGTTCTAAAAGCTTACAAATAGGTTAAAATGATTTTGTATTTCATTGTATAGTGAATTGTGTACTGTAAATCCTCTTGCATGTTGCACTACATAAGATGCTTAATTTCATAGTGCATAGGTCTAAGTTACATTGTATATGTGTACAATCATAACAAATGTATTCTATTCTATTCTATGCTATGCTATTCTATTCTATTCTAAATGTAAAATATTTATTTTATCCACGGCAGGTTTGAGATTTCAGAAGAAAAGATACAGATTTTTAATAAAATGCTATTTAAGTGCATTTTAATGCATTTACTGTAAGTAATATCTTTTCAATTGAGTTAACAAGACCCAAAAGACTAGTGCTCAAATAATCAATTACTACCCCCCTTTTTATTGATATATACTTTTTACGGCCTTTTNTTGCACATGCTAATGAGTCTTTTATTATAATATTATTATAATATAATAATTTTATAATAATAATAATAATAATAACAATAATATAATTTTTGCCACTTTTCAAAACCACCAGGGCATCATACTTGTTGAATGTAACGCAAGACTGAAGTGATTCCTCACGGCTCCTGTCATATTGACGTACATTCAGTAGAAGGGACGTTTTCTGTGTGTTATACAATACAGCACTATAAAGAATGATTACAGCCACTTCAACGTGTCCAAACAGAAAAACAACTCAATATAAATCAGCATGATGCAATCAGATTGACAAATTAAAATTCCTCTTAGGTAACACTACGATACATGAATGGCACAAAATGAACAGACGGAAGTGGAGAGGATGTTTGCAGGTTTTGCAGGCCTGGAGAAAGCACCGCGGCATTGATTTGGACTGACAAGGCGACCTTGCGACTGCTCTTGTCGCAGTGTAACCCTGTTAGCTGGAATATGTCTTCTGATCTGTCACACTAAACGCTACAACTTGGTGCTGTGTCTCATGCGGCCTTTCAGAACTATTCTGCTTAGAGTCAGATCTACTGGATTATTTAATATGGCCCAATCAAACCATTGGTGAACACAAGTTTTTCAGAAAGTTATTTCCTAGTTTAAAACAGTGCTATGTACATTTTTCTTTCCCTCTCATGTGATTGTGTGACTTTGCAATGTGCATTATAAGTAGTTAGTTATGTCTTTTCTATGTTTTTCTTGAAAACAATAATGAGCCACAGAGAGACTAAGTTTCTCTACTACTGAGTGTTATAAAGTCTTCCAGTCTAGGTCAAATGGTAGGCTAGGTCTAGTTTATCCTGTCTGATAATAGTTCGGTAAGCTTGTGCTAGAAGAGCGAACAAAAGCGTAATTGTAGCATGTCACCGTTTTGACATCCATCAGGTTTGAATATAACATTTCCTGTTGACCATTATCTGCTTTATAGAATTAAATTTCACCATCATGAAATGTGTTTTTAACCTTGCTTTCAATTATTCCCTCATCTCACCTTTTCAATTTTCGATTTTCTTTATTTTCCAGGAAACACAATGTATTATTCATTTGCAGCCGACTTATGCACGGCACGGAACGCTGATCTTCACACAGCTCCTGAATCGCTTCTTCCCGCATGCCAGGTCCTTAAGCAGGCAGAATGGAAATGACGTGGCACGCTCTTCTGAGAATACAGCAGCAATCCTGAGAAGTGGCCGAGGTGACTTGTAAAAGGCTTTTCACACTGAAGATCGCAGACTTCCACATCTAAAACGTCTCTCCCCCAGGAGCCCCTGCCATTCTCATCCAGGGTCAGAAAGGTATTTGATTTTGTTTTCCTCCGCCACACTCCCCGTACCATTAATCCATATAAATTGAATCGATACAGGCCTCTGAGCATAAGCAGGCGCATTCATATGTTCACTCCATTAGGAGCCATTATGGGCAAAATACCTGGAAGAAAGAGCTTGTGCTCCTGCAGGAGAAATGGAACCTGCGTTTCATTTGTAGTACACAGTGCTTGGAAAGTTTTATGAAAAATGATTGCTGTAAAATGAATTCAGTACATATATTGAATAGGCGTATATATTAAATGTTTGCTTTGGTAAAATCTGTATACCGTGTTTGAGTAAAAATACTGATGCGGTTAGCCGAGGTTCTAATCAATAATTGGCTACAGAAATAACAAAATAACACATTTTTATTTATTTTTTTTTTTTCTTAATCTAAAATTCAAGTTCAAGAAACTTGTAATAAGCAAATTGTATCTCATTCCAAAGTGAAAGTAATAATCAGTACCAAAAAATCAAATTCAATATAAATATTAATAAAATGTAATTATTATTATTATTGCCTATAATAATTATATACTGTACATATTCATATAACATGAAGGTTTGACAGGATACAATTACTTTTATAAGGTATTTAAACAGCCATAAGAAGATAAACAGGTAAGAAAATATTCATAAAAAAGAAATGCACAAGCGTGCGTACTACATTAAAAGATATGAGTATGAGTACGAGGTGGTGTAATGGAAAAATTGAAACAAAAGTTTAAAATAGAATCCCTAAAAAGCTATATATTTAGCAGTGAAGAAGAAACAAAACTCTGAATGAGCTTAAAATACCATAAATTGCTAGTGTAACAGTGATACATTGTAACAGTTTCATGATTTAAGTAAACACTCATCTCAACATAGAAACAGTTCATGATCAATTATAATGTTACAGTTACAGTAAAAATGACTAAACCAGTCGAGTTAAGCCTACTGAATAAAGTCTAGTTTCCACTACTATTGCCACTGGAATGAAACCCTTTTCATCGTAATTCATGCGAACCGTTTCCCTGTAGCTGCCAGGCCGCATCACAGTGGCGTTGGCATTCAGGTTCAAGAATTCTCCAGGCTGCTCGGACTGTTGTCACAGATCTACGCTCTTTAGTTTCTTCTGTATCGCCTCTCGTAGCCCCCTGTGTGCAGACCCTTCACATGATTTGATTATTGCTAACTCGATGAGCTTGCTGGAAGCCAGAGGCGCGAATGGCTCGGGGTCTGGCTTTCAGAGCTCCCCCCCTCTGGCCATTACATCCCCACATTTAGCGTGTGATATCATTATCATTTGCCGTGAGAATGGCCTGAATTCTCATTGTCAGTTACGCTAAGGTAAGCATGGTGAAGCCAACCGATGCTGGAAGGACATTATGGGAGTCTGGGTCTTGAGGAAAAGTCTCAGATCCATCCTTCGTCTGCTTCGCCGGGGAACTTGAATATTTATTCCTCTCCGTCGCATCCATCATGTGACAGTGTGTAGTGAATTTCAAGTTGACTGATCAAAAGCGCAGAATGACATGGGGGGAAAAAAAGAGTAATTCTAGAGATGCTTTACCACAACGCTGATGTAGTAATTCAACGCAGCTCGGAGGCTTTACCTGCTCTGCTGATGAGGAACTGGTGTGTCGTTCATCTGATTCATCTGTGTAATTACGGCGGTTCATTTGAGGTCCTTCATTTTAAAGCAGTGCAGTTTTAACCACGATCTTTTAGCATTAGCAGTTGAGATCTAGTAGAGGACTTGGAGGTTACAGGTTTGAATCCTAGTCCGGCAGTAATTTCTTTGGATGGTAAAAGGCAGTACACAAATTTAATACTGTTCCTAGTGGTCACTCAGTGGTACCTTGACTACAAATGGCTCAACTAGCAAAAGTTTCAAGTTACGAAGTGCGTCTTTGAGAAAATATTCTCTTGTTACAAAATTGTTTCAAGATACGACAGGCCAAATGTTGTAGCAACAAGATTAAACAAGTCTTTTTACATTAAAAGTCACACAATTCATAATATTACATAACACTCGTTACATAATAGATAACTTATGTAACATGTTTTTGTTACAGTTATAATCAATATTTCATCATAAATTTAGGGTGGCGTTATATAGACTTTTAGTTGGAGTTACCGGTAAATGCATCTCTACATACAAAATTTTCTCTCGGCTGAAATTTGTTTTGTAAGTAAAAAAAAACATTGTATTGTATTACTGTGTATTGTATTGTATTGACCATTGTATTGATCTCACGCACTTTCCTTCACATTCTTTTCTTTCAAGAGCCTTATTGCTGAAAGCATATGGATTATGGATTATAATTCCAAAATGGTAATTTTAATATGATCTTATTTTAAATTGGGTAAAAATATAAAAAAGTGGTATTTAGGGTGAAAGGAAACTAGGCAACAGGGTCAAACTTGATGCTACTCAGACTGAGTAAAGAAGATCAGTTCTTCTGTTGTGTGGACTGTGGAAGGGTTCGGCTAAGAGAAGACGGATCAAAAGGGAATTCAGATACCAGGGGCATAAGCAGTGTTGGTCTTCTCCTCTTTGGTTTGAGAACAGTGTGTTTCTGAGGAACGCTGTGTGTCAGGAGGAAGCGTCAGAGGTTTGTGGGACTGTGTAGACAGGCGAGATGCCAAAGTGTGGTGAGTGTCTTTGTTATGTTCAGAGAAGACAGTTAGTCACGGTGATTCTGGAACATTCTCAAAACAACTGAGCCTGCAGGAACCTTTAGAAATGTGTTCATTCATAAGTTTACTCTCTCTCTCTCTCTCTCTGTCTGTCTGTCTGTCTGTCTGTCTGTCTGTCTATTGTCTGTCCTTCCATGCGTCCATCAACTTTCTTTTTCGCAGTCTATTCTAATCAGCTTTATTTGTAACTGTTTGGTTTTCGCTCTGTCTATCCATACAGCCATCCATCCTTCTTTTTGTATTCTTTCTCTCCTCTTTTCAATCACTTTTTCTCTTTTGGTCAAAAATTGGATTCTCTGAAAGTTTTTCCTCACTTTCGTGCCTGCTTTCTCACTTTCATTCTTTTCACAGATTCATTCCTATTAATTTCTAATAATGTTTGTTTGTTGCTTTTGCTCACACACCAACTTGCCTTTGTATTCATCTACTCGTCATCTATCTTGCTCTCCATCCATCCAACCAAGCATCCAACCAACCAACCAACCAATCGATCATATCTATCCATCCATCCATCCATCCATCCATCAATCTGCTACACTGTTTCAAACATTATTTATATTTCAATACTTGAAGCAAGAAGACATTTCGAAGAGATACTTTTGTTATGCATACATTGTGAGAACTTTCTCTCTCACATATGCATTTCTAATGAAGCCACACGCTGGCACCAGAAATATTACCGCTTCTTGCATTGTTCAGCATGCTTCAGTCCAGCTTGTGCTCTTTTATTCATTGGCTTTCTAAAATGCAAGAGAAATGCCACAGAAATGCTCCCAGAATCCTGATTCGGGCCTCTTTTGCAGCAGAGCATTAGTGACTGAGAGTCGATGAGTCTTCCAAGGTCATTTTTAACACACCAGGGACCTGAGAAGCCGAGTGTCAAAACCATTTAGCTGGAAAAATGGGAAAAAACAAACAAACCTTACGCTAAAATGCTCTGATGCTTTTAGATATGTGATTTAATAGTTCAACTTCAACTTTATTTATATAACTCTTTCCTTAGTTCCAGATCAACGCAAAGACGCTATGCGGAATTTGGAAAACAGGTCTTTAAAGAAGAAAAATGTCCAATGTTAATATGTGTTCAGAAGTTAAGAAAAAGAGTCAGTGTCCAGACTATGGGCAATAGATAGTGATTAACAATTTTTGAACATAATCTGATTTTTCTTTATAATGCCGATATTTTGTAACAATTCTTCAATCATTACTTAATTTAAATTAAGTTATTTCACTAAGTTATTCGAGTTTCATATTTATTTTGTCCAGACAGATATCAAAGAGTTTGTGAATGTGATTCTTGATCTTGGAAGTTCAGTGACCTAGCTACAGTACAGGTTTATCGAAAGATGGAAGTGTTATTGAGGAAATAATGATATGTTGTGTGTCAGCATCTGGAATTGATCAGCCAGATGTGTTAAGGAAATGGAGTGTAGCCTCCAATGAGGCATTTACTTCCAGGACTGTTGATATGCTTCTGCTGCTTTGCCTATTCGGATACGCACTACTACACGACTCTATGTTTGTGTTGTCCTTCAGAAAAGACATGACGTGGCTTTTTAAAAAAGGAACGACGATGAGGAGATGCCAGGTTGGCAAAGCATGTGATGGATACGGTGGGTGTTTGCCTGGCGCGTGCCAGACATCGAGACGGATGATTCTGCAGAGTCAATACCTCATTGTTTGTGCCATCTGATTGTTTAAAAAAGAATATGTAAAACATTTCATAAAAATACAGATTTAACCGGTAAAAATGGTAGTAGAGAAAAGCGGATCTGCCACAACAATGGCTTTTCCTCTCAATGTGCAGAATACACAGTGAGATTTTTCCATCTCTGGAAAGGAACTAACTCAACGGAAAAGCATCAGTCAGGACTGTTTCTATTTATGCCCGCAACGAATGATAATGGCTCCCGATAAAAGGCAATTTGACCTAAAACTGTTCCACTGTGGTATGTAAAAAAATGAAGTGCACAAAGAGAGACTTACTCAAGTAATTGTTATCTGCATTGAAAAATTGTAGTCGGGTAATGAATCTGGTAGAGCAGATCAAAGGAAGAGCCTGAAGAAAAGAAAGCGTGACATGAAAAGGGATAAATTGGCCATGTTGGAATCAAACTAAAGGAGGCAACATGCATTACCTTAATTCAATTTGCTGAGAGCTGAAGCACTGGAAAGGTTACGGAGTCTCTCCTTTGTAGGTAACATCATCAGAACCGTTGTCTACACGCCGCTGTGTGTTAAACTCATTTCAGACATTCAACTTTAACCTCCAGTGCAGAATCCTTGTTCCTACATATAGATGAGCTACAGTCCGTTTAAATCAAGCAACTTGTTATGAACCACTATATGTTAAAAAATGAACCGCAATGTGTTAACCTGAACAGTAGAGGTAATTGCTTTGTGGCTGTTTAGTTATTTTTTTCATAAATGATTTTTTTTTCTATTGATAAGTTGGTAAAGACTAAAGGTACACACACACACACACACACACACACACACACACACACACACACACACACACACACACACACACTTCTATCAAAGTGGGGTCCCACCATCTACTCATATACAAATAAATACATAAGTGTGTTCAATATTCATTCCTGGTTTTTCATCCCATTTGAGTTATTTTCGTGTCAATGTGTGGATCCCAGTGGATACTGTTCTTTTGTTGTAAGTACCAACCTGACTGTTACAGTATCTAATCCATAACAGCATAACAGTGTGATTTTGTGCTCTGTGAACACATTTAAAACATTGATTTGTAATTGTTTCACAGAATTATAAACTATCAGCTTTAGTTTTCACATGGCGACCAAGACTAAAGTCTGTCCAAAGAGACCATATATCACACTCACCAACTGCTTGGCAAACAATTTTAACTCTTGTCTACATACATTAGCCAATATTTTCTTTCTAAATTACCTTTATGGATAAATATTGATCCATATAGCTAGGATGCACTCCAATACAAGCAAACCATGAAAGCTAAACAAGAAGTTAGTATTTTCACCTTTTAAATAACGAAGAGTAATGCTTGGCGGCTAAAGTGTTTATTTTGAAATGAAAAGTTGAGGATGAAGATGTTGTGAAGTAGGGCAGAAAAGCCTCGGAGGCGCGTTGTTCCTGGTGATATTATTTATCACACGCTGTCGAGAAAACTTGATTCTGATTGGCTGGTTTGCACATCGAGAAGTCAGCGTTTTCTGAGAAACCCAACCATTTGTCCAGTTCTTCCTCCGATTAGTGTGTCAGCATCTGTATTCGTCGATGTGTACCAGATATTTCATCAAATTCCATATTTTGTAAATTATTAAAAAAAAACTTTCTCTCTCTCTTTTTCTCTCGCTCGCTCTTCCTGTACTAAAGCGAATGAGTAGACAGGTGAAACTAATTAAACGTGACTACAAAACACAGGAAGATGGAAAACGGAATCCTGGGTGTTGTAGTCCATTGTGTAATCTCTATTTAGCCCAAATATAGGTAATTATTCAAACTATTTATAATTTTATAAAAAAAAGAAATTGTGATTATGTAACATCAGACATAATGTCATAACAGTTAATACCAACTGATGTTACTAAATACTTAAGAATTACCGATAGCTTTTTTTCATTTAATTGTCACAAATTTCAGTTATTGTCACTAATGCTGATTTTTGACGTCTTACCCACTTCCTCACACTAGCGTTTTTGAGCGTTTCTATCTGCTTCTGATGTCCCTTGTGGCTCAGGTGGATGCTCTGTCTTCATGTCATGGCTTCTTGTTTTTCAGGTCTAATTCTTCTTGGCAGAGTAACACAAGGCTATGCTATGTGAAGATTTATGGGGCCGATAGAACTGCCGTGACAGGGCCGGGCTGAGCGTCTCCAGGGAAAGACTTCCTGCGCTGACACTAATATTGCAGAGTTTTCAAGATCCCTTCTTTAGCCAGTATTTGGAACATTTTATTAGGGTATGTGTCTTCTACTTTGGGCTCTCTGGCTATTTTCTCTTATAAAGTGAGAGAGAGACTTTTCTCTCTCTCTCTCTCTCTCTCTCTCTCTCATGTTAATGACTGGAAGAAGTTAATAGACATTTTAAAACATATTTAATGTGATGAAATACAAATGTTATTATTTCACAAGCATCACTTCATTCATGCTGTCGTTTAATAAATAAAAAGTTTTAGTCAATCACAAATCAACTTTTTATTTTTAACAAATTGATTTAAATATTTTTTGTTTAGAACAGAGGAAAAAATTATGCATCTCAAATATAAATAAAATAAACAAATTGTCTTAAATATTTTTCTTTTTCCATTCCAACATCTTTCCGAAATCCAAAAATAGTTTCAGACTTTTCTTGTTCTGAAAATACATGGCGTGACACAACCGTATAGCCATACTAATCCTAACCCTAATCCCCGGGTCAAATAAATCCAATTATAAACACAAAAAAGTGTAAAACATATAACAAACGACTGCAGAAAAATGGCTACAACCATAAATCTTGCATGCAATATCACGGGCACAAATCTACAATCAACAATGATCGACATAGTTACGAAAAACACTGCGGTGTGTATAAATACTGTATAGTTTAAATAACCAATGACAAGCAAGTTACACTAAATCATGCTATAAAAATACAAAAGTAATTTAAAGATCATGGAGGATGCAGTTGAACTATTTTCCTTCATTGAAGCCACTCCCATCAACACTGGGCCAGAATCCAAGACACACCCTGAATTTGTGGCGACCAATCACAGGCAAGCTCATTAACACTCTTACTTTCACCAATGGTTAGTTGTAGTTGAGCTTGTACATCTGTCTGCTCTTGTCTCAACTACGAACTCTCTTTTACTGTGTATTTTAATAGTTAAGTCGTGTCCAGAAGGCAAGAACTTCCTGTTTGGCAATGTTTGCAAAAATGTCACTATTTTTTTTTGCTGTCTGATGCCGTCTACCCTCAAAAATGCCCATCGGCAAACATACGGTGAACTGCACAAATACATTTTTCACATCCCCTCAGGGTCGTGCTCAGTTCATCTGGAAATAATTTAGAACTATTTTAAAACGGCGTCACACAACAAACTGACAGGGAAGCATACTTAAGTGCAGCAGCGCTCAGGTCACATCTACTTTTCCATTCACTCCTCTTTTCAGCGACACAGTGGCATTGTGTGCTGGACCAACAGCGGGATTGGCCCGGTGGGGAAAACAGATTTTCCAGAGAGCCTCCGTGGCTCGATAGGTTTGCAAATCGAGATTATTGTTACGCAAGTGACTCTATCGTTGAAGACACATTGAAAAAGTTACTTTGGAAGTGACGGATTTTAAAGGTCGTTGGATGT